>CM077824.1:29559858-30097358 GCA_039720395.1 Liquidambar formosana | reverse complement strand
AAGCTATAGTTGAAGCCAATTGTGTCTCCTCTTCCCCCTCCGTTAGATCCCATCTATGCAAATCAAGGGCCCAAAATCATTCATGCTGATATAGCGTATATCAGCGTACGCTGATCTGAATGGACCTGTATAATATATATATATATATAGACACACACATTGAGAGCCCCAAGGAAATGGAGTACCAAAAGAAACAAGGATACAACGTTGACACTCGACTAAGAGCATCTCCAATGGTGAGCTATATGGTGTGCTATTGCTATCTATATTATAATTAAGAGTTTTTTTGCTTACCTTATCCTTTGTTGATGTGTCTCTCTAATAAACCTTCCCTCCAAAATCCATTCCTCTCCTCATCCTTGGCCCCACAAATGATGTCAACTACTTCATCTACTTTTTCTTATTCCCTCCCCCAACTGTACAACCTTCCCACTTCCTCTATTTTTTCCCCATCCCTTTCTCTCTATTTTTTTTTTCTTTCTTTTCTCCCCCCACCTTTGCACACAACGTCAGCACCCCCTCTGTTTTTTTTTTTTTTTTTTTGTTTTTTTTTTCTTTTTTTGGTGCAAACACAATGTCAGCACCTTTTTTCTATTCCCCTTTCCCGTACACCTTACCTTTTCCCTTATCCCTTCTTTTATTATTTAGTATGACATTTTTATTACTTTTTGAAAGAAGATATTGACTAGATAAGCAATTATTTAGTATGGGTTTTCTATTGCTAATTTTTTAAATAACCAGTTAGTGACTGGATAAGCAATGGGTAATCATGGGATCCTGTAAAATCATTTTTGTAATAAGTTCATAACACTTTTGTCAGGACATGTAAAAAGAGAATCTTGAGTGCTTGATTTGTTTTAGATAAGCAATTGTTTTATTGTTCTATTTGGTAAGTTTTCAAGTGTATTTGACAACATATACAATCAAGAATTAAATATTTTTTCCAGTAGTTTCCTAATTCGATTTATGCTCTTCTAGATTTTGTCTTCAATTAATCAGGTTGTCTCATTTTCTTTTTTCTTTTTTGGGAGATCTATAAAGAAGTTGGATATAGGTAACAACTCCTAACTGTCTAAGGCAACTAATGGGAAGATAGACACACATTGCTTTATAAGTAGGGATGCAAAGAGTTGAACCATACATAAAACCATGTTGGCCTAACCTCTGGATCACTAAGTTATTTGTTGTCTTCATATTCATTTATGATTCCCATGCATCACGTGGGTTTATACTAGTATTATAGCATTTAGCACAAGTTGGGATGCTCCAATGGTGAGCTAAATGCATGTGCTAAATATAGCAATAGCTCACCCTTGTGCTATATTGGCACAAGGATGAGCTATTGCTATATTTGCCATGTCAGTTTTTCCTCATTTTCTCAACAACCAAACACACCAGCAACTTCTCTTCTTCCATTTTTCTTCCAAAATTTTCTTAGTAACCAGACAACCCATAAATAAATACAATATTTTCAAAAATAATATTGAAACCTTAATATTAAAAAAAAAAAAAAAAATCAGAAGACATACCCTTTTTTTTTAACTCATTCATCCCACTCAAGCAACATTGCATTTGATCTACGATATACCTCATTCACTATCTTATGAGACCTTAAATCTGTGGAAAGAGTTGAACTTGTGGCAAAAAATAGCACACTACATTTATTTGCATCATTAGAGCACATTGTGCTAAATTATAGCATTTGGCACTGTCGCATGTGCTAAAATAGTAATAGCACACCTTATTTAGCTCACATGGCTGGAGATGCTCTAAAAGAACCCAACAAATGGGAAAGGTAACAACTAAACAATAAAAGTGGGGTCAAGGTTGCATTGTAAATTGGGCAGATGAATTAACCATTCAAGTTTGGACAAATGCATAAGTGAGAAATTTGATAGCTTTTGCATTTTTTTTTCTTTTTTTTTTTTTGAAAAAAAGACTAAGAAATAAAAAAATATATATAAAAAAAAACAAATACAGTAGAGAAGACAAGGATCTCAAGCAAATGACAAAGGGAAACCATTCCCAAGAACTAGAGCTATCTTAGTTTTTGCTTTTATTATTTGAGGGGAATCAAATTACACCTCGTATACAATTTTTAATTCTTATACCTATTAATACAATTTTTTAGGATTTATATTTTGTTAAACTCATTGTCCATTCAGATATTATTGGAAAGTGTTACATCTTATATCAATTAAATATCGAATTTAATATATTTTCATATACCTATTTGTTTAATAAAATATTGTTATTCACGTGATAGGTTTAGATGTCCTTCTCACGTATGCTGTGAAATATATATGTCAAAAATTTTATTTTGGGGACTAAATCCATTTAGGTTTGATCATTGAATTGGCTAATGGTCCTTTCATTCTAGTAAAAATTATAGATCATTTCCTTTCTTTAATATATATATTTGTTTATTTATTTATTTTTACAAATAAAAGTTGAAATTGGCAGCTCCCAATAGATGGAACAAGTCTTCAATTTTCGATTAAATTAATATTTCTTTAATATATATATTTGTTTATAGAGTAAAATATTTGACAGAAGACCCAAATTTGAATTTAAAAGTTAAAAGTATACATTTATAAAGACGAGGCATGATGGCATAGTGAAAAATGGAAATTTTTTGTATTTTACAACTATGATTTTGGGGTTTTATGATAATAAAATTTTCAATTTATAATCTAAGAAAGAAAGTCACATCACCGAAGCCTTTTTGTCGTGTGATTCATGTCCACCTTGCCGACCCAGAAGAAAAAAAACAAAAAGAGAGAAAAATTCATGTCCAACAAAATAATGTGTTGTACTATATTAGAAAGTAAAAGCACGTGTGAGTCATCCCAAGTGATGTGAAGGCTCTCAATGTCTCTATCCCTGAGGGAATCCAAGACTCGTTTAACCAAGTTTATCAAAGACTCGTTTGTGGAGGTACATGGAAGGAGATTAGTCTCACTGGTGGATAAGAATGCCCATTGTCAAAAGAATAATAATAATAATAACAATAATAATGGGAGAAAAAAAAAAGTGGGGTGGTGTTTTTTTTTTTTGGGGGGGGGGGGGGGGGGGGGGGGGGGCTTGGGGAGTGGTTTGAGATATGTAAACCAGTTGTTTGGCCTTTAAAATTCACTCAAAGATGCATCTAGAAATTTTAAATTGGAGAGATAAATCATTCACTTGATAGATTTCTTACAACAAATATATGAGAAAATTTAGGCAGACGGGGAAGATATATGGTTTTATTATGGGAGGGGGTAGTTTATTTATCTCCTTTCAAATGGAACCCTTGTAAATAGTGTAAATTAAAATCTTCAATAAACATTCAAAAATAATAATAAAATTCATCCCTAAAATACAAATTAATATTGAATGGTTAATTGAAGGTTCCTAACCACTTGATTTAAATATTTGTCAAGGCATAAATGTAAGTTTTTCTAGAAGTTTGAAGTTCCTGGAGCGCAAAAAAAAAAAAAAAAAAAAAAAAAAGGATTTTCGATGATTTCCTGCATTTCAAATAAGAAATAAAATTAAAAAAAGGGAGGATTTCTCATGAACTAATTTGGTTCTTGCTCGATAGAAGATGTGCAATAAAGATATGCAACCGCCAGAGTATACTTCAAATGGTAAAACGAATGGATAACAGCCAATTTCACAAATGCAAACTAGTTGTCATTGCCAGAGGCTTGGCCTATCCACTGCCCTTCTCAACAACTCTTAGAATGGCATTCATAATTAAATTGTCCTGCCAATGCTATTACCCTAGCATTGGGATAAAAGCAATGTAAGGTAAGGACCAGAAGAGTTCTTCTTGGAATTCCCCTTTCTGTTTTTTTTTTTTTCCTTATTAAGCGTTAAAATATATTTCCAATTGTCATATTTGGATCACAGTGGTTAAGAAATGATACCGAGATTTAATACATTAGTGGTTTTTTTTTTTTTTTTTTTTTTTTTTTTTTGGGTGGGGTTCAGATAATATGTAGTTAACACATGACTTAGGCAAAAATTCCCAATTGTCATATTTGGATCATAGTGGTTAAGAGATGATACCGAGATTTAATACATCAGTATATATATATACATATATACATATATATATATATATATATATATATATATATATATATATTTTGGGTGGGGTTCAAATAATATGTGGTTAACACATGACTTAGGCAAAAATTCCTAATTGCCATATTTGAATCATAGTGGGTAAGGGATGATACTAGACTAAATATGCAGTTATCGTACGACTGAGGCCTAGCTTCATATATACTTTAACAATATGTTTGGCAGTTTAAAAGAAAAATAAAAATAAAATTCGAACAAAAAATATTAGGCAGGTAAGAAAATAAAATAAAGAATAATGGTTTTTCTCTCTTTTGTTTTGAGAGTTTAGTAGAAAAAGGAAAGTGATTTCTTCTTCTCTTATATGAGAGCCTTGAAAAATAAAAAGTAAAAAAGAAAAAAGATGCATTTTACTAGTATATCCTCTCTAATCGTCTTATTGAGACGAGTCAAACATCATTTTAAAATTTTTCTTTATTAATTAATGGGAAAATCAGGTTACAGATAATATGAAAGCTTCTTTATTATCATTTCTTTTTTCCTTTCCATATCTTCCCACTAATGGAAGGAGAGAAAAATGGCCCGAGAGGGGTTTTGGATCTCTCCATTTCTCCCAATTTCTATTCTTCTGTCTCCTCATAAAATTCCCAAACAAGGGTAGTCAAGACTTTTCCTCCATCCAAACACAGTGTAAGCTTTAATTCGTCCAAGCCCAGCCAAAAAATAGTACTCTGAAGACCTGTCCTCTTAGCAACCTAACCTATATGCAAAACCACCTTGTTGGGCCCAATTGTGGTTATGTGAAAGCCTCTTGAGCGTACAAGCTTGGCCAGTCGCATCATGGGGATCATGTGGCCTTACACGGGGCATGCAACACATACTGCTGTTTAGACCCTAAAAATGTTTCCTGCATGAGGCTTTCTATCTGCAACTGAACCCATTTTTCTTCTGCTGCAAAGAAGTAAAATGGAAATATGGAAATCAGAGCTTGTGAAAGCTTCCCTAGGTTTCTTGATATTTGTAGAAGAAATGTTTTAATCGTGACCGATGGCGGTGGCAGAGTAAGAAAATTAGTCTTCTGGGTTGAGACCATGGGCGAAGTTAAAGAGGGGTCATGTGAGGCAGCTGCCTCACCTGAATTTTTTTCCCCCTTCCTATTTTATACCTTAAGTATATTTATAGTCTATATTTGCTACCCATTAATATTTTTAACCCCCTTTATAATTCCTTCTCACCCTCTTATTTCTTTTTTTTTTTTTTACCCTCCATATAATACCCCCAATCCCAACCTCCAATCTCCCAATTTTTTTTCCTCCATATAAAACCCCCAATCCTCACCTCTAATCTCTCATTCCTTCTCTCTCGAATTTTCTTTTTTTCAATTTATCAGTGGATTATAGGTTTTTACAATTTTCTCCACCCCAAAATAACAACACGAAAGAAAATTATTGAAGTAAAACTTCTTTAATTTTTTTTTTTTTTTTTGAAGTAAGATACAATACTAACAACCAACCAAAATACACCTCTCCTGAACTAAAATCCTAGCTTCGCCCGTGGTTGAGACTAATGATAAGTATTTTTGAAAAATATTACCTAATTAACAATAACAATATTAAAAAAGAAAACTTTTGAACTAATGGCAAAGATAGGAGAGAGAGGAACCATGTGTGTTTAGGGGAAAAGAGAAAAAATGTTTTGTTTTTTAGTTTGTGTAGGGTAAAAAATTAATATTTATTATTTAAGGGTCAAATACTAAAACTCAAAGGGTCAAAATTAAATTTTATAGGGGTCAAAAAAATATTTTGAAGGGTCAAATTTTTAAAATCTCAAAACTTAGTACAGAAAAAAAAAAAAAAAAATTTATCCAACAGGGTCATGTGACCCCCCCTCTGCCCCTGACCGTTGAATTGGAACCTTCATGGGATGATTTTAGAATTATATTTTGACATGATATTCTTCCACTCCCACGGTTAGATTGAACGGATCATAAACACTAATAAAAATAACATGGAATCTACCACTAGATTGAATAATTAAATTGTTCAAATATTGATCTATAATTCTATAATATCATCTGCTATAAATGTACATGGAAAATACTTCAATTTGGTGACATACTAATGCATGAAACCTTAGATGCCTAGGTCAATTGGTATATGATTTAGGCGGGGGCAGATCCAGAAATTTTTTTCACTAGTTGCATCTTTTTTTTTTTTTTTTTAGCTAAGAGTTAGATAAGGGAGAAGGTAGGATCATATATCGGCATGATTGACTAGAAGTGGTGAAAATACATAAAATAAGCGATTTTTACTAACGCGGAACCTACTTATATACTACTCCTAACACCTTCATCCTTATCTATTCTATGTGAGAAAAAAGGAAAGTAACAGGGCCATACATTGACATAATTGAATAAAGGTGATGAAATGAACATAAGATTGACAAACACATCATACTCCAAAACCTAGGTGAATTTTAGAGATGCAGAACTTTACTTATATACCATCCCTAAGACTTTACCCGATGTGGGACTCTCAATGGTTGCACACAAGAATCTATTAACAAATTAAACTTTAACTTAATAAAATCAACAAAAGTAGTGTACATCCGTAAATTTAACCAAATTTAATCAAAATTAACTATTTTTTCTTAATGGGGACTAAAGTCTAAAGCACTTTAGTAAATGTAAATAAAATTAATTATCCAAAATTTTAAAAATAAAAATAAAAAAAATTGAGTGGTTGCACGTGCCCACGGATGCACCTTAGTGCATCCGCCCTTGGATTTAGGGATAGAAGTTTACATTTTTTTTTCTTAATATCAAGAGATTCCAAGGTGCTTATGCATTATTTAGGGCAGAAGCTTACATTTTTTGTCTTGATATTAAGAGGTTCCAAGATGTTTATGCTTTCGACCAGGACACATACAATCCTTTATCCCATGCATGCCAACTAATCACAAGATAGGAGTCAGGACCACTCCGACCACCCTTGCTAAGTAAGTGACTTAATTAAAGAGCCTTCTCCAATGGGAGAGTTAAATGGTGAGTTAAAATAGCTCAGAGTTAAAGTGAAAGCCAAATTTGACTCTCAATTTAGTAATAATCTATTTTGCCATGTGGGGAATGATAGTTGGAAAAAAGAAAAACCAGATGAGTTAAAAAAACAGCTTTTAATGCATTGGAGCAGCTACTTTACTGCAAAAAGCTATTTTTACATTTTTCGATCTAAAAATAACTTTTTTAACTCATCAAAATGACTCTATGAGATTAGAGAAGTTTTTAGATATTCAAAAAGAAAATGACCTAAGCAAATTAGAATGTTGAAAATTGGTTTGAATGGTTGGTTGGGGATATTGATATTGACATTGACAGGTGGGTCTTGAGCTGGAACCTTTGAAGGTCACATAGAGCCAATCATGCAGTTTTTGGACTGTTGGTCTCATTATACAGAAGTCCCAACAGACTCTTGGCTGTTAGCTAAAAAATAGTACTTTGCAATAGCTGCCGATCGATGCAGGCATATCACGTAGCTCAGCAAGGTCGGTCCTTTAGCAACGTGACTGTCCTAACCCATACATACAGCAACCTTGTCAGGCCCATTGGTGGTCCTATGTGAAATCTACTTCCCACATAACTCTATCATCATGTTTTACTCTACCACAATGTACAAAACCAAATTATTATAGAGTCACCCTACTAAGAGAGCGCCCTCATGCCTCCTCAAATGAGCCCTCCCCCATTTTTCACTTGTTCACATTATTAATTTTATCTAACTTATTGACATCATCCTCTAAAATACAACTTGGATAGATTGAGAGATTAAGATTCACGAGTTATTTATCTGTAATATAGTAGAAGCTATTTGTTTGTAAGATGGGACCTATTTCCACACCCGGTCCATTTTTGTTAATCTACACCTCTTCATGGGTCTTTGATAATCCACACTTCTCCATTTGTAAACAGTTAAACCTCTATTACTGCAATGCTGCCAAAATCCACGTAAAACGCCGAATTGGGTTCTTTCAAATCAAACCAAATTATACATTCTGGTTCTTCTTTCGACAGATTGGATCCAATAGGTTTGGTATTATCACGAGGGATGGGAATAAGTTGAAGTGGACACTTCTCTTTAATTATTTCTTTCTTCCGGAATTGTATAGTCCAACAAGCATATAGAAAGACAATGCCTACGCCTATTGGCTGGTGAACCACCATAGGAGTAGAAATTTGGATCCAACCATACTTTTTATTTTCCCACCCCTTCGGCCCTTCCTATGAATCATATCAGAACTCAAAAGCAACAACCGTGTCTGTTTCAAGGTGCACATAAAGTGGCCTTCACTTCTTGTACCATTTGAAATCCATAATTGAAGGACCAATGCTCTGCACTAAATTTGTGTCTGGGATGCATATATAACACCTCAGTCACAACTTCTGATGTACATATTGGATTGAAGCTTTCAATGATAATTAATATCATATCATAATTCAGTAATGTATAGTTTTTGAAATCGACACATGCTATACAACGGATTATAGACTAAGAAGTCTGCAATAAACACAAAAATGTTAGCCTGTCATTTGCACAGAAAAGTTACAGCTTCAGAGAGAAATCATCCATCATCCAAAAATCATATGATATTAAATGAAGACACTACCAAAAAGTCCACTTCTCTGTTAGCTGATCTATAAATCCGAGTAAAGTTGGCTCCAATTTTCCTTGCAATGTCCAAAATTTCTCTAACAGCATGGCAATATCACCAACTTCCATCGTTCCCTTCCTTCAACCAAGCAAGCCTCAAGCCAAACAAAAACAACAAGCAACAAACCATTCAAGAATTTTAAATTGGAGCGATAAATCATTCGCTTGATAGATTTCTTACAGCAAATATATGGGAAAATTTAGGTATACGGGGAAGATATATGGTTCTATTTTGAGAGGGGGTAGTTTATTTATCTCCTTTCAAATGGAATCCTTGTAAATAGTGTAAATTAAAATCCTGAATAAACATTCAAAAAAAAAAAAATCATCCCTAAAATACCAATCAATATTGAATGGTTAATTGAAGGTTCCTAACCACTTGATTTAAAAATTTGTCAAGGCATAAATGTAAGTTTTTCTAGAAGTTTGAAGTTCCTGGAGTGAAAAAAAAAAAAAAAAAAAAAAAGATTTTCGATGATTTCCTGCATTTCAAATAAGAAATAAAATTAAAAAAAGGGAGGATTTCTCATGAACTAATTTGGTTCTTGCTCGATAGAAGATGTGCAATAAAGACATGCAACCGCCGGAATATACTTCAGATGGTAAAATGAATGGAGAAAAGCCAACTTCACAAACACAAACTATTTGTTATTGCCAGAGGCCTGGCCTATCCACTACCCTTCTCAACAACTCTTAAAATTTTCCTAAAAAACAATGAAAATACCTACTTTAACATGCTGTATGAAAACTAACACAAAACAAGGACTCTAAAACCCTAAACTCACAAATATGCTTAAAAACATACAAAACCAACTCTAAACATGCTGAAATAAAACTAAACAGAAACTAAACCATGCATATTAATTAACTAAAGCAATAAAACATGACAAGAAACCTAACTCTAACATGCAATATCACTATCCTAGAACAAGGACAACAAAAGCACAAGAATCATAACTATGCATTGGAACCTATGAACTAACTCTAAAGCATGCCAAACTCATCATGAACATCATCAATATCACATGTATTAACTAATAGAAACTTCAATTCATGGTAGAAATTACAAGCATTACATGCAATAGAGCTATCCTACATGATACCTTTGTTTAAGCTTGAACAGAAAAGAGGAATACCTTAGGAAGAGCCTTCCTTGCTACTGTATGAACTCCCTCTTGCTCTTGTGGATGTCTTCAATCAATATTCTCCAAGGCTACAGCAAGAACTCCAGCTCTCCTTCAAGTCTCTCTTTCTTATTCTCTCTCAAACACTTAGGTTTTTAGGCATAAAGTGGCTCCCCTTGTGCTGAAGCATAGGGGGGTATTTATAGAGTTTCATTAGGATTAACCAATGGCTAGGATTAAAACCCTAAAAATTAATCCAAGGGCTATTAGAGACCCCCTTGGGGCTTAAGTAACTCAGAAGTTACCAAAAATTAGGAGGAAACCCGTCCAAAAGAGCCCTTGTACGTCAAAATAGGGAGGAATCCGCTTCAGCAAGGAAACATAGAGCAATTAGGAAAGTGCTCTCGGGTGACCACCAGGGCCTGGGCGGCTAGCCACCTGGGCCCAGGCGGCTAGCCGGCCGGGGCTGGGTGGTCACCCGAGCCCACTTTGGATTTTTCTCCTATTTTAACTCTCAATGCTTCTAGAAGTGTTTCAGGGGGCAAATTAACTCCGATTTTGATGAAACAAAAGCCAAAACGACTGTGTTTCGATGAGAAATATGTTTTTGAACATTTTAGGGTGAAAACCACTAACCATGGGGACATGGTTAGGTTTGAACAAGGCGGTTAACCACTATGCTCTACCTTTGCTAAGCATAGGCATGCATATAGGGTCAAACCAAACACTTTCCATATCAAAATTGAACTTCATAAAACACTTTTGGGGGTAAAATGATGACTAATGAAAGTCAATTTGAAAAGATTTGGTTGGTAATTGTGAGCCAATTAGAGCTAACCCAAAGGAGGGTCAATTAACCAATCTTGAACTGTATTGAGCCATTTTAATCCCGAGCCATTGATTCATCAAATTGACACTAGAAATACCTCTTATGCATCCATATGAACTCCAATTGACAATTTGGAGATCATTTCAAGGTCAAATGAAAAGTTTGTGACTTAAAAGACGATTATGCCCCTCAAGTCACAAAAGCTCTTATTATCCCTCAAGATCAACTCCGAATTGAACCAAAATTCATATTCATTGTCCTTGTGACTCTAGAAACCTAATGCAAGTGACTAGACTCAAAAACCAAACAAAAACATGCATGAAATGATGAGCCCTAGTAAGGTGGTGCAAAAATGGGGTGTGACACCCATGTCCTTGACCCAAGCCTTTTACCAATGCTGCAACAAAGGCCTCATCATACCTCACCTTCCAAAGCCAAGACCCTAAACACCCCATCAATATTGCCAATACCATGGTATACCCGGCCATGACACTGAGGACTGTGCTATGTTGAAAAGGGTCGTTCAAGACCTCGTTGATCGAAAGGCCCTACAATTGCCGAGGAAGTCTATCTAACAGTAGCTGAAAGAAAGGTATGAAGCAGGAGACCCTCAAGTAGGGCTATTAGGAGAACCTTCGGGGAAATTTGATTACTATGTGCTTTATCCTGATCCATTGCCAAGTGAGCCCATAATTCGCACTGGCTGGGATAATATACCTGAAGAGGTACAGATGGAGGACATTGACATGATTGAATGGGATGACCTAATGGGTGACACAAATGAGGTTGATGATATTTGGGCTAGTGATGAAGAAGTGGACCACATGACAAGAGGAGGTCGCCATTTCAAGCCTCTGCACTTGGAATCTGATAATCCATTGGGTGAGTTAGATAAGTGCTTTGATGTGCAAGAAGAAGAGGATGAAATACTCTGACAATTGAAGAAGACCAATGCCAATATCACCATCTGGGGCTTGCTTATGGCCTCTCACAAACACAGATAGACAGTGTTGAAGTTGTTAAACCAGATACAGGTTCCAATTGATTTGTCTCTTAAGGGATTGGTGAATCTAGTAAACCCTGCTCCATAGAATTCCACTATAGTGTTTACAGAGGCTGACTTACCTAAGAGTGGGTGTGGACCCCGGAAAGCGGGCCCACACAATGGGGGTTAAAAGAAAATAGGCCTTAGGTTTGAAAAAGAAAACGGAGTCGCCACCTTATTTTTTAAAGGAAACAAAGAAAACCCTAAAAAAACAATTTTGTTTTAGGAAAACAAAATATTGACTCCATGTTTAAAAATGGTAAGGCAAAAGGTCTTTTGGAAATCAAAGATAGTGGATTCGGAGGCTAAGTTACGATATGGGAAGGTTCTAGGCAAAGCCTATAGGCACCCATATCACCCTAAACGGTCTCTTAATTTAATTGGGCTAAATCAAATTCTTAATCACACATCAATTAACAATTATCATCACAAGACAGCATGCATATCATCCATTCATTCATCCAAATAATCAAGTAAATCAAAGAAAAACAGAAAAGAGAAAGGGGGGAAAGAAAACCTAGGATACTTAGTATCCTAGAGCGGACTTGAACCTCACGAAGAGCGCCTACGTACCATGTATGGAAGTACAAGGATCAAAGTCCACGTAGTTCGAAAGGGAATAGGGTTATAACCTAATAGAGGCCTATGGTAAACCCTAAGTTTCCTTTCAAGAACAACATGGTAAGTTTCCAAAAATAAATGATTCTCAAAAGATCATTACTAAATACGGAATTTGATAAAGATGGAAACTTTGATTTAAAAGGTATTTTATGAAAGGATACTATAGAATCTACCATACCCCTCTATTAAGGAATAACCCTAGGAGGGAGAAAGGGAAAGTTTCAAGGAAAGGAAAGAAGGGTGAATTGGGGCACCCTCATACCCTACTTACCTTTAAGCAAAAGCAACCTGTCAAAATAACCACCCTATTGCATAGGGTAATTATCTTATTTGCAAGATTTCATCTTGCAATAGCCAAAATAACCACCCCACATTGGTGGGGTAGTTGCACCTGTTATACCTGTCAAAGCACGTGCAATTTGCATGCAAAACATACCAAAAATACCAACCAACCAAGCTAGGTTCCAATCAAGCAATTATCATGCTTAAACATAGGCTAACACATGCTCAAAATATGGCAATAAGAACAATGGACAAATCTGGATAGAATTGAAATAAGGCTTAAAATCCTTCACAAGTCATGTAAACAACACGAATCACGAAATAAAGTAAACCCTAACTCAACCCTATATGCAATAACATGCAAGCAGCCCTAAAACCAACTACCAAGTATGCAAAAATATCATATTTATCTAACATGCACCACATATGCAGCAACTATGAAGAAAAACTAGAGACTAACCCTAAGCTATCATGTTATATGCAACTAAACCCACACAAGGATGATAAAAACCCTAGAATCACAATGGTGCATAAAATCACATGAAATAACACTCTAACACACCTAATAGCCCATGAATATGATCCTAAACATGCATACTAGCTAATAGAAACAACAAAATACGATAAAAACATAAGCTTTAATATGCAAAAGAGTTATTTCATGCAAAAAACCAATTTCAGCACTAAGGAAACCCTAGAAATGCAAGTATGCATGAAATCTCATTAAACAGCTCTCTAGCATGTAAAAATGACCATGAACAAGATTATAATCATGCATATTAACTCACAAAAGTATCCACACATGATAAAAATGCTAGCTTGAACATGCAATAATTGCTATTCAATGAGAAACCCCTAAAAAAGACACTAGAAACCCTAAAATCACAGCCACATACAAAATCACATGGAATGACATTATATCATGTAAAACCAGTCATAAACAATATCCTAATCATGCATTCTAACCATTAGAAGCATCACCATATGATAAAGATATAAGCTTGAACATGAAATAATGCTATTCTATGCAAAAAACCCTAACTTTAAAAGAAAGAAGAGGAGAAGAGAGGGTATACCTATGGTTACTGCTGTAGAGAGTCCTCCTTCTCTTGTGTACTGCTGGGAATTCCTTCCTTCAAGCCTTCAAGTTAAACTCCAGCCCTCCTTCAAGCTCTCTCTCTCTCACTCTCTCACTTAAAGCTTAGGTTAAACTACCCTAAGGATGGCTGTCATAGCTTCTAATGTGCCTCCCACTTCAGAAAAATTGCCTCTCCTATTGCTAAAGTATAAGGGGGTATTTATAGGGTTTGAGGGAAAACCCTCAATGGTTGGGATTAAAACCCTAGGTATTGATCCAAGGGCTCTTAGAGGTTCTCTTGGGGCTCAAGTAGGTCAAATAGGGCTAAAAATAGGGTTAAATGGCAGCTGGAGGCGAGCAAATCCGAGGAAATAGAGAGGGAGCCGCGTCAAGACTCAAAAAAGGAAAGTGGCTCGGGTGACCAACTGGGGTTGGGTGGCTAGCCACCTGGGCCTAGGCGGCTAGCCGCCCAGGCCTGGGTGGTCACCCGAGGCCATGTCAGCTTCAACCCATTTTTTGACCCTTTTGACTTCCAAATGTGTTTCAGGGCTCAAATCAACTCTGATTTTGACGAAACGAAAGCCAAAACGACCGTGTTTCGAAGGGGAATGTAATTTGAGTCACTTGAAGGCAAGAAACCCTAGCCATGGATGCATGTTTGGGTCCTACAAAGGTGGTTAACCGCTATGCCTCACCATCGCTTAGCTTAGGTATGCACATAGGGTCGCACCGAATACTTTCTAATTCGAAATTCAACCTCTCTAAACACATTTGGGGATGAAATTAAGACTAATCAAAGTCAAATGGATAGTCATGGAGTGAAAATCATGAGCCAATTTGAGCTAACCCGAAATAGGTCTCTTAATCAACCTGAACCATATTGAGCCATTCTAATCCCGAACCATCAATTCATCGAATTGATCCCACAAATACCTCAAATGCATCCATATGAACTCCAATTGGAAACTTGGAGATCATTTCAAGGTTAAATGGAAAGTTTGTGGCCTAAAAGATGATTATGCCCCTCAAGTCACAAAAGTTCTAAATAACCCTCAAGATCAACTCCAAATCGAACCAAAATTCATACACATCATCCTTAGGACCCTAGAAACTCAATACAAAAGACTAGACTCAAAAAAGAAACAAAAAGACACATGAAATGACAAACCTTAGCTAAGGTAGCAAAAATGGGGTGTGATAGTGGGCCAAGCCACTCCCAATCTTTGCACATAACTATTGACACCATGGGGAAGAGGGTTCCCACGGTCTTAATTGATAATGGTTCTGCACTGAATGTATGTCCCTTGAGAACTGCAATTGTTTTGGGCTTGGGGCCCACTGATTTCACTCCATCTGGGCAGACAATGAGGGCGTATGATAACACTCGTAGAGAAGTAATTGGGGTGATAACTTTACCTTTAATCATGGGACCCACGGAGTTCAGAGTGGAGTTTCAGGTCTTGGATGTGCCGTCATGTTTTAATCTGTTATTGGGAAGGCCTTGGATTCATCCTGCTGGGGCTGTACCATCATCATTGCATCAAAAGGTAAAGTTCCCTCATGCGGGAGCCATTGTTACGATTCAAGGGGATTATGATTTGAAGATGGCGGGTGTACTAGTATGTGAAATAAAACTAGAATCAGCCGAGATACCTTTGTCTGGGTTTGAATATGTGCAGTGCATTGAAAAGGAGTTGGAAAAGGAAGAATTGATACCCCTTGACTATTGTCCCCATGGTAATTTACATGTTAGTGAGATAATGCGGAAAATGAATTTCTTTCCAGGTATGGGCCTAGGGCGTCGCCAACAAGGAATCCCCCGTTCTATTCGAAGCCGAATTGTTTCCTACACTTTTGGGTTAGGATATGAGCCCACCAAAAATGACTATGCAGAAATGACTAGGAGGAATAAGGAGAAGGGAAAAGCCAGAGCCGAAGGAAGGGTGCCAGACTTTAAGATTTCACCATACAGGCCGACTCTGAACGGTTATTTTATCAAGGAGGGGGATGATTTCCTATACTGTGGATTTCCAGAGCCTATGTTTAATCCGACAACCAATATCAGAATCCCGGGGTTCGAGATTTTCTTCACTGAGCGGTATCCAATCATCACTGAAATGGGGGATGATGAAGCCATCAATGACAGTTATTAGGAGAAGAAAGAAGAAGATTGGGTGGAGCATATGGACTTTGAAACCATGGTTACTCTGTTCCAAGACATGGTCCTCACTATGGGGTTTGAAGGCGTACAAGAGTTCGAAAAGGAAGAGCCATCACTTTATTGTACTTTTTACCCAAGTTCTGATCTAGCTTTGGCAGATAGAGATTTTTGTGATAAGTACTTTACAGAGGGGCCGAATCCTCGTAGCTTGACAAGTTGGTACAATTCTGTGGGAAAGAAGAAAGAAGATTGGGTAGAGCATGTGGATACCGAGGCTATGGTCACCATGTTCCAAGATATGGTTCTTACTTTGGGGGAGTCAGCAATAGAAGATTGCCAAGATTCGTCAGTTCACCATGCAACCATGCCACTTCACAATGGTACCTAGAAGATGGAGCCATTGTAGAGATCCTTGAAGAGGAAGATCATGACCTACCTGATAGTAGCTTGTAGGTTCCTTAGTTAGAGTCTTTCCTGCTTTCAATAAAGTGTGTCCGCCTATCCCACTTTGTAGAGTTAGGAGTCGTTTTATAGTTGTGGCACCAAGTTTTGTTTCATTTTTTATCATCAAGTTTGTGTCTTTTTGCTAGTTCCTTTAATGAAGTGTGTTTCTTTCATACATTATTTGCTTGTAGTGTTTCCTTTCTCTCTTCTATGGATATTTATGGCATGGATATAGATCCTAGGAATGACGTCCCCCCGGAGCTCGTCGAGTGAAGGAAAAGGGGTGTCACCGAACCTAACATGGATGAATTGGAATCAATCAATTTAGGGACAAATGAATTGCCAAAAATAATTAAAATTGGGATAACCCTCTCACCACTTGAAAAAGAAAAGCTGGTAGCCCTCTTAAAGGCTAACATAACAGCCTTTGCATGGTCTTATGAAGACATGCCCGGCATAGATCCTGACATTGTGCAGCATTTCATCCCCACCAATCCCCTTAAAAAGCCGGTAAAGCAAAAATTGAGAAGGTTAAAACCTAAGTGGGCATTGAAGGTAAAAGAAGAAGTAACCAAGCAACTCGACACGGGTTCCTACAGGTTGTGGAGTATCCAGAATGGTTATCCAATTTAGTGCCCGTGCCTAAAAAGGATGGAAAAGTAAGGATGTGTGTGGATTTTCGAGATCTTAATGCAGCAAGCCCTAAGGATGATTTTCCTTTGCCCCACATTAATGTGTTGGTAGATAGTATTGTGGGACATGCACTACTCTCTTTTATGGATGGGTTTTCCGGATACAATCAAATAAAGATGGCATCGTAGGATATGGAGAAAACAGCCTTTATCACACAGTGGGGAACGTATTGCTACAAAGTGATGCCATTCGGTTTGAGAAATGCTGGGGCTACCTATCAGAGAGCTGCTACAACATTGCTGCATGACATGATCCATAAGGAGGTGGAAGTGTATATGGACGACATGATCGTAAAGTCTGTGGACCGAGAAGGACACTTCATGGCACTGGAAAGGTTCCTAGAACAGGCAAAGAAGTATAACTTGCGGTTGAATCCTCAGAAATGCGCCTTTGGCGTCACTGCAGGCAAGCTATTAGGATTCATGATTACTCAGAGGGGAATCGAGGTTAATCTAGGGAAAATCAAGGCCATTGTAGAAATGGAGCCGCCTAGCACAGAAAAGCAGATTCGAGGGTTTTTGGGGAAAATTCAGTACATAAGCAGGTTTATCGCTAATTTAATTATGGTGTGTGAGCCGATTTTTAAGTTACTTAAGAAGGGTGTGCCAAAGGTATGGAACGGAGAATGTCAAGAAGCTTTTGAGATTATTAAAAGGTATTTGAGTAATCCACCAATCCTAGTTCCTCTGCGACAAGGTGAGCCGTTATTGTTATACTTGACGATCACTGAAACCGCGACGGGAGCCATGCTAGCTCAGTACCTCGAGGGGTCAAAGAAGGAGAATGCCATTTATTACCTAAGCAAGAAGATGACAGACTACAAGGTGAAGTACAATGCCATAGAAAAGGCTTGTGTGGCTTTGGTATGGGCAACTCAGAAACTCCGTCACTACATGATGTCGTATGAGGTTTTCTTGATAAGTCGTATGGATCCACTGAAGTATTTGATAGAAAGGCCGGTTTTATCCTACAGAACTGCTCGTTGGTCGATTCTCTTTAATGAATTCGACATAAAGTATGTAACACAGAAGTCAGTGAAAGGAAGTATCATTGCAGATTACTTGGCTAGCTGCCCTGTGGCGTCATCAGAACAATTCAATGATTAATTCCCCGATGAGGATGTCCTGGAGATTGGAAAGAAGGTCTGGAAGGTATAGTTCGATGGAGCTGCAAATAAGAGGGGGTATGGGATAGGAGTTTTGTTGGTCTCACCCGAAGAAGCATTCACACCATTGGCGGTAAAGTTGGGGTTCGAAGCAACCAACAACATTGCCGAGTATGAAGCCTGCATCCTTGCGTTGGAAGCTGCACTAGAATTGGGGATCAAAGAGTTGGAGGTTTTAGGAGATTCAGCACTGATTATCTGCCAGATAAAAGGAGAGTGGAAGACTCGTGATGGAAAGTTGCTACCGTATCATGCCTATTTAGAAGCCTTAACTAAGGAATTTGTGGAAATAGAGTTTAATTATTTATCGAGAAATAAGAATCAGTTCGCTGATGCTTTGGCAACTCTAGCTTCTATGGTGGAAATCCCGGATGGTGGGAATGTAAAACCGTTGGTAATAGAATGTAGAGAGAAACCTGTGTATTGCTGCTCTATTCGAGAAGGAGAGGTAAAAGATGGCTATCCTTGGTACCATGACATCATGAAGTTCATCGAGGAAAGGGAATATCCGGAAGGAGCATCCCGCGTTGATAGGAAAACACTAAGGAGGTTAGCAAGTCACTATGTTTTGTGTGGAGGAAAGCTATACCGGAGGTCATACGATGGAGTCCATCTGTTGTGTGTCACCGAGGAAGAAACCGAACGTCTTGTTAGTGAAATCCATGAAGGAGTTGGAGCACCGCACATGAATGGTTATATGCTAGCCAAGAAAATCATGAGGTTGGGTTACTATTGGTCTACAATGGAGAGAGATTGCTATGCACATGTCAAGAAGTCAGGTCTTTGCTAATGGACAACACTTGCCTTCCATGCGTTTGACAAGCATGTCGTCGCCATGGCCTTTTGCAGTGTGGGGAATTGATATAATTGGGCAGATTAAGCCAAAAGCCTCCAATGGGCATGAATACATCTTGGTAGCTATTGATTACTTCACTAAGTGGGTAGAGGTAGCATCTTTCAAGACCCTAAATGCCAAGAAGGTAGCACAGTTCATACAGCTCAACATCATTTATAGATATGGGGTACCCTATGAGATTATTTCAGACAATGGTCAGCACTTTCAGAAAGAAACCAAGGAGCTTTTGCATAAATACAACATAGTGCACCATATATCCTCCCCTTATCGCCCGTAGACTAATGGAGCAGTGGAGGCCGCCAACAAAAATGTTAAGAAGATACTACAGAAAACAGCTGACACTTACACTGATTGGCATGAGAAGTTACCCTTAGCCTTGTGGGGCTATAGAACATCCGTAAGATCGTCAACAAGGGCTACCCTTTATTCTTTGGTGTATGGGATGGAGGCTGTTTTGCCTATTGAGTTGGAGGTACCATCATTGCGGGTTGCCATGGAGAGTCAGATAGCAGAAGCAGATTGGGTTAGGAACCGTTATGATGAGTTGGCATTGCTAGATGAAAGGCGATTGAGGGTCTTGTATCATGTGCAGGGATATCAGCGAAGGGTTGCAAGAGCATTCAACAAGCATGTCAAAGACCGAGGTTTGAAGACAGGGGATTTGGTGTTGAAAGAAATCAGAGCTCCAATTTTTGATCCACGAGGAAAGTTCAAGCCAAGTTGGGGTAACCCATATGTTATTAAAGAGATATTGCCAGCAGGGGCTATTCACCTCATGGATTTGGATGGAATTGAGTTCGCTCGCCCTACCAACTTGGATCAATTGAAGAAGTATTATGTGTAAGGCCTGCTAGGTTGAAAACCCATAAGGGCGGTCTAGGCAAAAGTTAAGGCATTTGAACTACGAGGGCCTGATTCCCCATTCCTATAGAAAAAAAAAAAAAAAGGAAAAGAAAAGAAAAAAAGGATGTGGATACGTAGGCAACCCATAAAGTTACCTTAGGTGCGGTCCAAACAACACCACAACAACAAATCTCAAAATTAAATTATTATTGGCAATTCATTTAGAACTAATTGATTGACAAAGCAATTTATTGGTGTTAAATAAAGAACTATTGACATGCCATAGATATCCTATTTCTAAAGTCTTTAAGTCTTTTTGTTTTTCTTCAGGGTCTCTTGGTTTGCTTTCTTCTCTTTTCTTTCAAGTCTTTGTTTCTTTCCTAAGTCATGGGCATATGCTGCTTCCACTGCTTCCAGAATGTCTTCCCTGCAAAATCCAAGTCTTGTGTCCTTGATAAGGTCATAAATCCTTTCCCTGCGTATGGTTTCTCTTTCACCCAAGTTAGTCTTCAACCATGTCTTGTATTCAGGGCTCATGACATAAGGCCCATCAGTGTTTTCAATTCGAGTTAGTTTTAGCCGGTCAGTCCATCTAGTCTTGCCCCACTTAACCATCATGGGGCCCACAGGTTCAACAGAATGATCAAATACCATAGAAGTAGGTATGGTTTGCATGGCACCCATCTGACGAAGGATTCTTGAAGTCCAATAGAAGGAAGTTGATCTCAACCCTATGAGCTTGACCACAGCACACCCAGAAGTTCGGAGGAGAATTTGTTCTTTGCATCCCCATATGAGGACAAACCACTTGATGTTTCGCCATGAGAGAGTTTGGAAGTAGCCTAACCATTCCCTCAAAGAAAATTGACCAAGAAATTCAACTCGACGGTAACAATAATGTTGAGGTTTGTAAGGATTAATGGCGGTAGGGGATAAGAAGTTAAGCCTTTCAAGAAGCCACATCTGCAGTAGAATGGGGCTCCCTCCTAGTGGGGCTTGTGGGTTATCATGAACTTTGTCTAAGCTATTGAGAGTTTCAGCTAGCACCATGGGAATCAGGTTGTTATGTTCAAGAATGAGAGGAATCAGTTCACATATTTGAATAGGGACATAGAGAGTCCCCGTGGAGATAAGGAAGCGACCAATCAAGCAAAAAGCAAGAGCGCGTTGAGTAGAAAGGTTGAAATTCAGGGTACCTTTGCTATCATGAGCCAAAAAGGAAGTTGCTATTTCCATGAGATTCACCATGTGATCCTTCACAAATATGGAAACCTCTTGTTGAGAAATCCCAAGGAAGTTGGAGAAGGAAATCAGGTAACTTGAGCGAGGAGTAGGAAGGATGAAAGGTCCTACAGGTGAAACTCCATACAAAGCACAAAATTCCTCCATTGTTAGGCATAGCTCTTCATAGTTGAAACGGAATACATGAAGTTGGGGATCCCAAAAGTATGTAGCAGCAACAAGAAGAGTGGTTTTGAGCTTCACATGCATCAGAGAGAATAATGGGTCCAAGCAGTAGCGTTTGAACTCCTTCCTTGCCTCCGCACTCATAACTTTCAGAAAATCACTTAAGAACTTGTCTAGGGCTTCCATAACTCACTCTCAATGAATGTAAGTAGGGTTTAAGACCTCTTGGATGTGCTTTTATAGGAAAAAATTCAGAAATCCGTGTTTTGGAAGGAGGGGATCCGTCAAAATAGGAAGTTTCCTAAAAAACAGGTGAAACTCCGCTTCGAGCTCGGGTGACCACTCAGGCCTGGGCGGCTAGCCGCCTGGGCCCAGGCGGTTAGCCGCCCAGCCCCAGGTGGTCACTCGAGGCCGCCGCTTTGTTTCGCCCATTTTTGCCCTACTATGCCTTTGTTTGGCCCTTTTGCGATATTTTGACTCTTTTGTGCTTAATTTAAGCCCATTTTTCACACAATACAAGATCATATCATTGCAATAAAGTAGATTCGTCAAGTATCCATGAATAGGAGTTCAAGGTTGGGAATTGAAATTCCTAATTAGTACATGACAAGAAGATAATAAGTTCCAACATTCCTAACAAGAAGTGAGTGAAACTCAATGATTCCCCGTGGGCCTTCTCTTTCGACTTGGCCCAGCTCCATCATGACCTGAACGAGGTGCTCTAGGAGGGGGCATATCCTATGGTGGACAAGATGATGATGCCTGTTGCAAAGAAAGATAATGAGTTAGTAGGATAATGGTGCCAATCCTAATTGAAGGTTAACAAAGTTAATCACTTACTTGGGGATTCAAGCACGCTTCCAGAACTGAGTTCTCTAAACTCATTCGCACAAAATCCCTCCTCAATCCTTCATTGAGTTCAATGCATTCCTGGGCGTACTCCCGTGGAACCTAGGAGAGTATAGATATGGTTAATAATAATGAAAGAATCTAATTTCAAGAAGGTAAGAGTTTAGAACTCACATTCTCATAATATGGATCGATCTTGGGATATTCATCGAATGGTTGATGGGTAATGTCAGTCTTCACAAATTTCGTCCCACTGCACAAGTTCACATACCAATTTAGTTGTGGGAGGGGTGGAGGTTGATTTCCTTCAAGGTCATCATCCTCGTCATTGTAAGTCATCCCAGTGGCTGATCTAACTGTAGAGCTATGTCCCCTTGCCCGTCGGCCCTGAAATTCAAATGCTTGTCAAGAAGAGTCTTTCTTATGATCTTAAAAAGAATTTAAGAGTTTGGGGAGCTCACCTCTTGAGGTGGGAGGCCAGTGACCCTAGGATTCATCAGATATTGTCGACAAAAGGCAGTGTATTCTATGCGAGGGGAGGTGAATCCCTCAGCATCCCAACCCTTCAGAGCCTTTCTAGTTCATCCCCCACTAGGTGGTTAGTATGCCTCATGTTCTTTAGTGGCATGGAAGGAGTCACAGCTGCATTCATGTTTCCATGGACTTGTCTCAGGACTCGCTCCCCAAGATACCAGCATCTACCTGTGGGGCCTTAAAAAAGGACCCTTTTGCTTATCAACTCCAAACAAGAGGAGTACTTCTCGGGTAGCCTATGCTCCCACAGTCTCCATGGATCCCATTCCACCTGTTGAGTTTAAAATGAGAAATGAGAAAAAAGATAAAAACATAAAAAGAGAAAGAAAAAGTTTACCATATCAGCAGTCAAACTGGCAAGATACGCCCCTGCATGGGCATAATCATGTCGGTTGGAGGCTTTTGTAGCCAAGCAAGATGGGGTGTAATTCTGAAGGATGGGCCATGACATGGCATTACTAGCAAGAGTTGGGCGGCACATGTTCAGGTACTCGTAGTACCATATCTGTGGAAAATCAAAGAAATAGAAGAAATCATGTGTGTGTTAAGTTTCGGGAAATAATAGAGAATTGAATGTTCTTTGTTACCTCCCAAACGAAAAGAAGTCCCCTAAAGTTCTTTGCAACTCCTCGAGACATGTCAGTCATGGAGCGATACATGGTTGCAAAAGCAGCCCCACCCCAATTGTATCTCCCAATCTTGTTTACATATTCCATGCTAGCTAGCAACTCTAGTCGAGCCATGTCATTGGTGCCCGCAAAGAAGGTACATGAAATCATGTAGAGCAAGAAAGCTCTCACAATGTATTGGGGATCCGTCCCATCACTCTCTTCCACAATGGCAAAGGTGTTGTAGAGCCAAGTATGGCGTACACCTTTTGGGCTTAACTCCGCTTCCACCCCGAGTAGAGCTACTATGTAGTTTTGATCCATGTTGGCTTGTTCGTAGTATTCCAATCGCTTGCCTTTCAAGCTCAACCCAGTTATCATGGTGAAGTCCTTAGGAGTCATGGTCATCTCCCCGAAGCTGAAATGGAAAGTGTTGGTGGTATCCCACCATAGCTCTGTCAAGGCAAACAATGCTTGCCTATCCCATTGCTCGTTCCATAGAGCATCTAGGAAGGGCCCAAAACCCGCCTTCTTTATTATCTTGCTAGCACGTGGTTGGGCATGTTCCATATGTCTCCACCATGAGATGAGCCCCTTCATTGATGTCCATGTACAGAGACTTTGGAAATCAGGCTATTTCAAAGGATTGTGTATTGAGTTAGCATTAAAAACATAGAGATATTGGGCATACAGTGGTAATTGATTTCAAATGGTTTTCCAAAAGTTTTAAATATAGGTTTTGATTCATGAAATGAATTAGGAATGAATGCCCATGACTTTGTGTATTCAAATTCATTGATTTTGTAAGGATTGAACATGGTTTTGTCTTTCGGGCATTTTATCGAACATTTAGTGTGTGACTTGTTTTCAAGCATTGAAATGAAAGATTTTGTATACCAAATCCTTGCCAAGACCATTTGACTTTGTACTACAATGCAAACCTATTGATTTTCCAAGAATTGAACATGCTTTCATCTCTTTGGCATTTTATCAAACACTTAGTGGGCATCTTTTCTCAAGCATTGGGAAACAAGCTTTTTGCACATTCAATCCTTGCCAAATCAATGAACTTGGCTTAAAAATGATAAAAACAATCAAAAGAAGACCATGGGAATGCATTTTATCCAATAGAAATCAAGATTTCAAGATAAACATGTTTAGTTGGGAAGAACTAACCTCATATTGGGACTAGAGGTAAGAAAGATGCTTCTTGGGTTCAAGCAACACCTTGTCTTGGGATGCATCATAGATTGGTGCCTTGTATGTATTCTTGATTACATAGTACGGATACTTGATGTTGGAATCATTGCTAGAAGCCATTGATGATGGTTGAGCTTGTATGTGAGAAAAATGGGTTTAATAAGAAAGATGATGAATTTGATCTTGTAAGTTGATGATTGATGCTTTTTGTTGTTGTTGAATGACTTGTTCTTGATGCTATTTCATGCACACAACTTGAATTGAAAGTAAAACTTTGAATGAGAGTGTGTGTGTGAGGGCTTGGAGAAGATGGAATGGGTTTCTGGAGAGAGAAACTCTCTATTTTCGAGTTAGGTGTGTGTGTGCATCAAATGGGAGGTCAAGGGTTTAAAAAGCCAGATTTTTTAGGACCCTAGCCTCGGGTAACCGCCTAGCATGGGGCGGCAAGCCGCCTGGGCTTGGGTGGCAAGCCACCAGCAGCCAGGTGGTCAGCCGCCTCGCCCGCTTCGCTTTGCCTGTTTGGCCTTTGCTCGCCTATTCGCGCCTTTGAACCTTCTTTGAGATGCAATCTTAAGCTTGTTTTGAGTTGAAAAATGAGTGAATATCTTGACATTGTTTAGCATGAAATGATTTGAAATGGATTGCATTGGTGGCCCTTGTGTGGGCATGGCATGCTAGTAGGGTTGAACAACCCTCTCTATGCATATGACTCTTGATCATTAGGGATGAATTCCCTCCTATGTTACTATGATTGGTTGTCATTTGGGATAAAGATACTTTCCCTATGGGCATGTGAATGTTCGTTTTCCTGAGATGAGTATGTCTCCTATGTGAGTTGATGTTTGAGTTGAGGCAAGAATAGCCTCCATGTGAGATGACTTGGTAAACTTGTTGAGTGTTGGTAAGTAGAAGCTTACCTTTGTCTTGATGACTTAGTGAGAGAAAGATGCAATCTTTCTCATGATTACATGCTTACCTTGATAGCTTGAAAGATGCAATCTTTCCCATGATTTGTGTTTACCTTGATGGTTTGAATATGAGAAGGACGCGATCTTTCTCATACTATGTGTTCACCTTGAGAAGTTTGATATGAGAAGGATGCAATCTTTCTCATGTCACCTGTTTACCTTGATAGTTCGAAAGATGCAATCTTTCCAGTGGTATGTGTTTACCTTAATGATTTGAGCAAGAGAAGGATGTGATCTTTCTCGTGTTATGTGATTACCTTGATATTTAAATGATAACCTTGATGGTTTGAACATGAGAGGGACGCGATCTTTCTCGTGTTACATGATAACCTTGATGATTTGAATATGAGAAGGATGTATCTTTCTCATGTTTTGAGATAGCCTTGATGGCATAGTGTTACCTCGTATTATTCACCAGCGTGACTGGTGTAGTACGGGAAGACCTTTCATCGAACACAGATTCGGTGTAAGCTATGGATACCTCGTATTATCCACCAGCGTGACTGGTGTAGTATGGGAAGACCTTTCATCGAACGCAAATTCGGTGTAAGCTATGGATACCTCGTATTATCCACCAGCGTGACTGGTGTAGTATGGGAAGACCTTTCATCGAATGCAGATTCGGTGTAAGCTATGGATACCTCGTATTATTCACCAGCGTGACTGGTGTAGTATGGGAAGACCTTTCATCGAACGCAGATTCGGTGTAAGCTATGGATACCTCGTATTATTCACCAGCGTAACTAGTGTAGTATGAGAAGACCTCTCATCGAACGTAGTTCAATGTAACCTGTGGATACCTCATCTTGTCCCCCAGTGAAACTGGTATACAATATGAGAAGAGTTCTGTAGAACTTATTAGGAGTATCTTTGTGTTTGTGTATGATGAATTCTAAGAATTCAATGATATGATCGCTCTCTTTTCCCCAGTGGGTGTTGATGAAATCAATTCCCCAGGCAAAAATGGGTTGTTCTTTTTGTCATTGGTTCACAAGTGAAACTTGTTCACCAATGAGGGGCTTCTGTCACACCCCATTTTTGCCACCTTAGCTAGGGTTTGTCATTGCATGTGTCTTTTTGTTTCCTTTTCGAGTCTAGTCTTTTGCATTGAGTTTTTAGGGTCCTGAGGATGGTGTGTATAAATTTTGGTTCGATTTGGAGTTGATCTTGAGGGTTAATAAGAACTTTTGTGACTTAAGGGGCATAATCGTCTTTTAGGCCACAAACTTTCCATTGAACCTTGAAATGATCTCTAAATTGGCAATTGGAGCTCATATAGATGCATTTAAGGTATTTATGGGTTCAATTCGATGAATTGATGGTTCGGGATTAGAATGGCTCAACAATGCTCAAGTTGGTTAAGAGACCTATTTCGGGTGAGCTCGAATCGGCTCATGATTTTTACCCTATGATTACTCATTTAACCTTGATTAGTCTTAATTTCATCTCCAAATGTGTTTAGGGAGGTTGAATTTCGAATTGGAAAGCATTCGGTACAACCCTATGTGCATACCTAAGCTAAGCGATGGTGAGGCATAGTGGTTAACCACCTTTGTAGGACCCAACCATGCAGCCATGGCTAGGGTTTCTTGCCCTCAAGTGATTCAAATTACATTCCCCTTCGAAACACGGTCATTTTGGCTTTCGTTTCGTCAAAATCGGAGTTGATTTGGGTCCTGAAACACATTTAGAAGTCGAAAGGGTAAAAAATGGGCTTAAGATGACATGGCCTCGGGTGACCGCCCAGCCCCAAATGGTCACCTGAGCCTCTTTCCTTTTTTGAGTATTGACGCGGCTCCCATCCTATTTCCTCGGATTTGCTCGCCTCCAGCCGCCATTTAACCCTATTTTCAACCCTATTTGACCTACTTGAGCCCCAAGGGAACCTCTAAAAGCCCTTGGATCAATACCTAGGGTTTTAATCCCAACCATTGAGGGTTTTCCCTCAAACCCTATAAATACCCCCTTATACTTCAACAATAGTGGAGGCAATTTTCTGAAGTGAGAGGCATGTGTGAGACTTGGAGGCTATGACAGTCACCCTTAGGGTAGTTTAACCTAAATTTTGAGTGAGAAAGTGAGAGAGAGAGCTTGAAGGAGGGCTGGAGCTTTGCTTGAAGGCTTAAAGGAAGGAATTCCCAGCAGCACACAAGAGAAGGAGGACTCTCTACAGCAGCAAAAGGATACTTCACCATGGGTATACCCTCCTTCCTCCTTTTCTCTCTCTTTTAAATTAGGGTTTTGCATAGAATAGCATCATGTCATGTTAAAGCATGTGTTTTTACTATGTTTTGTTGTTTCTATTAGCTAGTATGCATGTTTAGGATGATATTCATGGGCTGTTTAGTATGCTAGAATGTTATTCCATGTGATTTACTACATGTTTGGGACTCTAGGGTTTCCTTAGTGCTGAAATTGGTTTTCTGCATGAAATAACTCTTTTGCATATTAAAGCTTATGTTTTTATCATATTTCGTTGTTTCTATTAGCTAGTATGCATGTTTAGGATGATATTCATGAACTGTTTAGTATGCTAGGATGCTATTCCATGTGATTTACTGCATGTTTGGGATTCTAGGGTTTCCTTAGTACTGAAATTGGTTTTCTGCATGAAATAACTCTTTTGCATATTAAAGCTTATGTTTTTATCGTATTTTGTTGTTTCTATTAGCTAGTATGCATGTTTAGGATAATATTCATGGGCTGTTTAGTATGTTAGAGTGTTATTTCATGTGATTTTATGCACCATTGCGATTCTAGGGTTTTTATTCATCCTTGTGTGGGTTTAGTTGCATATAGCATGATAGCTTAGGGTTATTCTCTAGTTTTCTTCATAGTTGCTGCATATGTGGTGCATGTTAGATAAATATGATGTTTTGGCATCCTTGGTAGTTGGTTTTAGGGCTGTTTGTATGTTATTGCACATAGGGTTGAGTTAGGGTTTACTTAGTTCATGATTCGTGTTATTTACATGACTGGTGAAGGATTTTAAGCCTTATCTTCAATTCTGTCCAGATCTGTTATTTGTCCTTGTTATGATATTTTGAGCATGTGTTAGCCTATGTTTAAGCATGATAATTGCTTGATTGGAATCTAGCTTGGTTGGTTGGTATTTTTGGTATGTTTTGCATGCAAATTGCAGGTGCTTTGACAGGTACAACAGGTGCAACTACCCCACCAATGTGGGGTGGTTATTTTGGCTATTGCAAGATGAAATCTTGCAAATAAGGTAATTACCCTATGCAATAGGGTAGTTATTTTTGTAAAGTCCATATTTTCAAGGTTGTCATATTCCGTGCCAAAGTATGGTTAAGTCTTGGGTTGATTGAAGATATGTGAAGCTTCAAAGATGCGTTAAAGAACAAAGGCTCAAAGCTATGCGGCTCTCACTCATTCTCTAGGAAGGTAAGTGACCATAGTTGCCCATTTCATAGGTTTTTAATTCATTAAACATCATTTTTAATGCTTTCATCAAAGGAAGAGTGGTTTTTAAGGTTTTGGTGACATTCCCAATCGATTGGGGTTGATAACCAATCGATTGGAGAAGTTTTGTTAAAAAAATTTTGCTACTGTTTTCTAGGATCGATCCTAGGGTCTGGAGGATCAATCCTAGGGTACCCAGAAATGACATTTTGCCACTGTTTTTTAGGATCGATCCTAGGGTCCTGGAGGATCGATCCTAGCTCGTAAAAATCAGTTTTTAAAGTATTTAAAACCTTCCTATTTGATCCTAAAACGAATCCTAGTCTTTTAGGGTTTCTTAGTCTCTATATATAGAGGCTATTACAATAGAGAAAGGGAAGCAAGCCTCTCCCTATTAGGTTTTTCATTGTTCATCTTCTTAAAACCTCTCTAGAGCACTTTAACCTAGGTTTTCACTGATATGCTCTAGAGATTATCAAACCACACACCATTCACAACCTTGAGTGTTTGTGAGGCCGTTGCGACGGTGATCGAGCTTGCGAGTTCGTGATTGAAGGCATCACTGTGAAAGAGGTTGGTTGCGACCAAAGCCGTGACGACGGAGACCGATCGTGTGTGATCGTGGGAGTGAAGACAACTGCATGAGTCCATGTGTGGTCTGTAAGTGTGTCTTGTACTCATTTATTTCATAGTGGATTTGCTTCAACTGGACGAGGTCCCGTGGTTTTTCCCATCTAGGGTTTTCCACATAAAAAATCTCTTGTGCAATCTCTTACATACTTTTATACTTGCTATGCGATTGAATTGATTGTGATAATTGGGATTTTGAGTGTTCATAATAAAAATTAGGTAAAATAAATTTAAATACCTATTCAACCCCCCTTCTAGGTATTGTAGGCTTGGTAAAACCGGAATTTCAATTTTGACAGGTTGCTTTTGCTTAAAGGTAAGTAGGGTATAAGGGTGCCTCAATTCACCCTTCTTTCTTTTTCTTGAAACTTTCCCTTTCTCCCTTCCTAGGGTTATTTCCTAATAGGGGAATATGGTAATTCCTATAGTATCCTTTCATAAAAATACCTTTGAAATCAAAGTTTCCATCTTTATCAAATTCCATATTTACTAAAGATCTTTTGAGAATCATTTATTTTTGGAAACTTACCATGTTTTTCTTGAAAGGAAACTTAGGGTTTACCATAGGCCTCTATTAGGTTATAACCCTATTCCCTTTTGAACTACGTGGACTTTGATCCATGTATTTCCATACATGGTGCGTAGGCGCTCTTCGTGAGGCTCAAGTCCGCCCTAGGATACTAAGTATCCTAGGTTTTCTTTCCCCTCTTTCTTTTTCATGTTTTTCTTTGATTTACTTGATTATATGGATTAATGAATGGATGATATGCATGCTGTCTTGTGATGATAATTGTTAATTGATGTGTGATTAAGACTTTGATTTAGCCCAATTAAGTTAAGAGACCGTTTAGGACGATATGGGTGCCTATAGGCTTTGCCTAGAATCTTCCCATATTGTAACTTAGCCTCCGAATCCCCGATTTCTTTGGTTTCCAAAAGATCTTTTGCCTTACCATTTTTAAACATGGAGTCATTCTTTTGTTTTCCTAAAACAAAACTGCTTTTAGGGTTTTCCTTGTTTCCTTTTAAAAAATAAGGTGGCGACTCCCTTTTCCTTTTTCAAACCTAAGGTCTTTCTTGTAAACCCATTTGTGGGCCCGCTTTCCGGGGTCCACACATATTCTATATATAAGAAAAATATGTTAATTGGTATGGACATATCTATTTCCAATTAGATAGTGAATTATCCCACTAGGATCCTCAAAGAAAATAGCAATATGAGTAATGTCCATGCTATATGGAATATTAAGATAATTTATAGGACCCACTAAATTATTATAGCAAAAAAATCGTTTCAATATATATATATTTTTTATGGATGCTTGGTATAAATTTATGAAATGTCAATTCATATGAAAAATACGTACCTTACCAGTGTTACCTAAAACACTTATCTTGTAAGTTTATTCCATAAACCTTTGCTTATTTCTTCAGTGTCATTCCACTTCTGGTGGTTTGATATTGTATTATTCCACTTCTATTGGTTTGATATTTCATTGCTCCAGTTCTAGTGGTTTGGTATGCCATTAATTTACTTCTGGTGGTTTGGTATTTCATTGCTCCACTTTTAGTGATTTGGTATGTCATTAATCCACTTCTGGTGGTTTTTATCGTAGAATGACATACTGTAAGCTGCCACAATGAAGTTACCAGTCAATCTAAAAGAAGTTGACTGACAACAGAGGTGAAGTTGACAGTCAATTCGAAGTAAAAAATGAGCAGATTTTTGTGTTCTTCTATGCTAACTAAAGCAAAAGTTAAGGTTCACCCATTAATATTCAATAATTTTTTTCCAATATCTAAAGAAGTTGCATAACACATAATAGAGAAATTTATCACTCAATTTAATTCGGTCATCATTGACCGTCACTTTATTCAATTAAATTGAGATATTGTTCATCATTTCTAAACTTCAGGTTTTGAAATTTGTCTTTTGCTTCAATAAGAGAAATATGAATAATAACACCCTTCTTTTAATAGAAAACTTCAAGTTTTTATATTTATCTCTTGCTTTAGAAAGAGAATATATGAACAACAATTTTTCTTATAGAAAATTTTGGGGTTTTAAATTTGTTTCTTGCTTCAGGAAGAGAACATGTAAGTAATAAATTTTTATATAGAGAACTTCAAGTTTTCAAATCTTTCTCTTACTTCAATAAGAGAAAATGAATCATCACTCCTTTTATTTATTTATAAAACTTCAAGTTTTATTTTTAAATTTTCTCTTGCTTCAGGAAGAGAAGATGGATAGGACCATCCAAAATATATTATTTAGAAAAAAAATCAATCCACAACCAAATTGGTTAAGAGTGTACCAACTTATCACAACCAAGTTGGTTAAGAATGTGACAACTTACCACAGCCAAATTGGTTAAGAGCGTACCAACTTACCACAACCAAATTGGTTAAGAAAGAATATGATAGTAGTATAATATTGCTTACAAAATCCTTGAGCAGTTCGTGTTAATAACGTGTTGTGAAATCAAGAACTTAAAACAAGTTGTAAAGAGAATAAGAACTTGGAACAACAAGTATTGCATTGAGAGAATAAAACTTCTCATCATTTCTCATTCATCTCAATATACGTACATATTTCTCAAACAAAATCTTTCTTTATATAGGCTCACATTCACCTAACATTTGAAGTGGTAATGAATTCAGATCCCATTAACCAAGTATATATCCACCATTTATCACAAGTGATTCATCACCCATTACCAAGTGGTGTATAAGTGATTCATCTACTATTACCAATTGGTGGCATTCACACACTAAATCACAATATTTACAATAAAAACAAAATCTAGAAAAAGAAAAGAAAAAGAGAGAGACCCACCCAAAAAAATAATGCAAGACAATCAATACTTTATATCACTTGAATCAAACAAGTAGTAACAATTCACTATGCCGAGCACTCGACGAGAAAGAAGTAAACATATGGAGTATCCCAATGCAGAGCATAAATCTTGAAGCTCTAACAAACGCCATTGGTCTTCTTCCTCTCCATGACAAACTTCCTCCAAACTGTGGTTATCTCCCGCTGCGTCTCAAGAGCAGTCTTCTTCACAACTCCGCCGTTCGGACCCTTGTCTTCACTGGCACTGACTGACATCATTGCGTCGATCTTGGCCGGAAGGGTGTCAAGCTCGTGAAGGACCTTTTCGATATCGACCACGAGACGCTCAGCAAGTGTGCGGGAGAAGTCTTCTCTTATGACGACACGAAGCACAGTAACGTGTTGGGCGTCGGGCGGCATGGTGTAGGCCGGCACGATCCATCCGAAGCGTCGCAGCATGTCTGACACCGCAAACTCGTTGTGACGGCTGTTGTCTTTCAAAGAGAAGGCTACCAAAGGGACACCGTTGTCTTTGGACACGATGTTGAAGCGGCCGGTCTTGAGCAATCCTTCTTTAAGTACCATTGCATTTTCTTGACAATTCTCCATGATGTTCTTATATCCCTGCAGCATGATCAAAATGCAAATATCAATTATCAAATTGGAAAGTGATACCATGACCATGATCAATTGGTCTATGACCCAGCTCAGAACTTCATATTACAACCTTCCATTCCTATTTTAATTTTTATCGTCTTTTCCTTTTTGGGATATTCCAAAATTATTATCCCATTCAAACAATCAATGAATTTTTTTATTAATTTCCTATAGGGCAATGCTAGTATGACTTACATTCAAATCATGACCATACATCCCTTGCCTGAAATACCATTTCTTATGACAATGTGACCATTTTCCAATGTTTTGTAATTTGAAGGCAAAATTAATTGGAATGTTAAAACATATACATTGATGTAAAAGCATTTAAAAGGGACCGTCAATAAGGAACGGATGAAGTATATTTAGGCGAATCAAGCACAAAATTAATATGGTCCACATAAGAAGGGGTCGCAATTTCAAGATAATGACAGATTGATTTAATTTTGTTGAACCCACCTCATAGCCCAAGCGAATTAGTTGGTAGTACTGAGCAATAATTTGACTTGAACCTACAATATACAATGCAAAGCAAAACATGGGTCATTAATTCTGTATTATTTCACAAATTGTGATACTAGAGACTACAGTATCGCCATGCTGTCTAATTAATGAGAAGTGTATGATATTGATTCATTGGATCAAGCTAAATTGCAATACCTACTGTGATGAAAACTAAATGAACGATGGATAGATATGTATATGGTTATGTACCTTTGGAGAAGTTAAGGGTGAAGGTGGGTTGATCAGCTCCAAGATAGTTGATATGAAATATGAGTTCATCAGGCAAGTCCTGTTTGCTCCTCCAAATGACCCAGCCAATACCAGCGTACACAAGCCCATACTTGTGGCCACTAACGTTAATGCTCTTCACCAGTGGCAACCGAAAATCCCACTCAAGCTCTGGGTAAAGAAACGGCGCAATAAAGCCACCGCTGGCTGCATCCACATGAATTGGAGTATCCCAACCGGTTTCCTTGTTCTTCTGTACCAACTGATCGTTCAAGAGCTTCACGTCTTCGAATTCCCCATTGAGGGTGGAACCCAAAATAGCCGCCACACAAATTGTGTTTTCGTCCACCATCTCCACTGCTTTCACAGGGTCCATCACATAGTAACCATCCCTCAACTTCACTTCCTTCAGCTCCACCTCAAAATACCTTGCAAATTTCTCCCAGCATACCTTCATATATAACAATTGAGAATTTAGTTCTGTATAAGTACCTTATAGCACAAGGAAGAAGTATTCTATATAAATATATAGATTTGTGTACACTACAATTTCGCTCCTTCAATTAGTGTTGCAAACCTTCAGTCTGTATATGGCCGGGGGAAATTCTTCCGAGATAGAAAGATCAGTTGGAAGTAGAGTAATTTGAGATTTTAAGCACCGGTAAGATATATTAACAAAAAAATTAAGAAAAATATTCATTAAATTAAATATCATGACTTCTCTCTTCTCTTTTTTCTGGAGTAATTTGACATTTGAAGCACTGATTAGATATATTTACAAGAGAAGAAAAACGTCAATTAAATATCAAGGCTTCTCTCTTTCTCTCTCCTCTTCTTTATTTATTTACAGAGTACTTACCATTTTTTTTTTTTTTTTTTGGGTGCCAACCCTTTAAGATAGATCTCAGCTCCTAACCCTTTTTCTATGAGATAATTCTGTTAGATCCCCTTAAGGGTCTGTTCGTTTTACATGAAATGAAACTCTCGAGACTTTGAAATTCTCGAGAGTTTTAACTCTCGAGAGTTACAATCCTGAGAGTTAGAATTTTGGTTGTTCGGTTCACAAAAGGATTTTTCAAAGGAATTTATGATTTTTTTTTCTTTTTTATTAAAAAAAACTTTTTTTTAAAAAAATTGAAATCAGATCCAAAGAGTTATAGTCGTGAAGCAATATGACCTAAAGTCAATTGAAATTTGCCGAATAAGAAGAAAGTGGGTGATGTGGGTAATCGCCAGTGAAACATTGCTTGGGTATTTAAAAAAAAAAAAAAAAAAAAAAAAAAAAAAAAAAAAAAAAAAAAAAAAAAAAAAAAAAAAAAAAAAAACTCTAAGTTCAAAATTAAAGACTGTGACATGATTTTATAAAAGTACACAAAACACACATATTGCTTTGCCAGTATTCTTACACGCTTTGTTTTGTAAAGAGAAAAAAAAAAAAAAAGAATGTGGGGTGAAGTTCTAAAAAATGAGTTTGGGTTGCGGAGAATAACGTGTGGGAGTTTCTAATTCCTGTGCATTTCGACAGGATTTTCATTTCCCATGAATGATAAGAATTGAGATTTCACGGGAAATTAAAATCCCATGATTTAAGCGAAACGAACAACCCACTTTTTATTAATTCCTGAGAATCTACAACTCCCACCCCCAATTCCCGTCAAACGAACAGACCCTAAAAGAACTATGATGTGGTGTGAAAATAGAGATAGAGTAGTGGGGCCAATAATACTAATCTCAATCTATTTTCATGCAAAATCACATATTGGGATTTTTTTAGGGGCTATTAGTCCAAAAGCATTTCCATTTTCCATCTTTCTTTCCTTACGTTTTTTTTGTGTTTTTCCTCTTTTAGATATAGGGTCAAAATTGGAACTCCCAAATTCCACCCGAAAAGGATAGAGATTTACGGCCAAAAAAGACAACCAAATTAACAGAAAAAAAAAAAAAAAAGAGGGAAAGACAGGAAGAGACATCAGCAATAGCTATAAGGCAAGTGTGGTAAACTAGTAATAATATAAAAGCTTTCCTAACATTCGGACTTGGGAGATAAATAGTACATCCCTCAATTTCATATTTATTATTTTTCTTTTTCTTTTTCTTTTAGGCCGTTTCAAAATTATTGTCTTAGTAAAAAAGTCTAAACTTCATTTTAATCAATTTTATAAAATACTCATACTCATAGTACTATTTATATGATATGGACAAAACAAACTCAATTAACGATTATGTTACAGTTAAAAGTAAAATTGAAAGATTCAAGTATAAAGGTGGATGTAAAAGCATTTAAAAGGAATTCTGTAAAAAATGTGTATTTCAAACATGACACTCAATTTAATACAGAGGGATTAGCAAATAATTTCCAGTACTATCAATTTTCTCTACTCTTCTTTCTTTCTTTCTTTCTTTCTTTCTTCATTTTTTTTTTTTTTTTTTCCGGTTTGATGGTCAGGTTGTCCAGGCCAATTTGGGCCCACCTTGACTAAATCCCTCCCTAAGTGATCTTAAGGGTACACTCTCCTACATCAACTTAGTACATTCAGAAATTAATTCTTGGAATGCTCCCCAGAGGAATCGAACCCAGTTTGATAGAATAGAGGAGCTCTCCTCCTACCAACTAAACTAATTACCTTGGATGTCACTTCTCTCCACTTTACCATCTCTCCTACTAACCATCTTAAAATACTCACAAAAAAATAAAATAAAAAATGTCAGCTTACAAGGGCGTGGACTTGACTCACATAGATAAGTGACAGGTGACGTATCCATTTACCATAAGTATTAGGCCCTGTTTGGGAAAACTGTAACCTTTTCTTTTAGACAAAAGCAGAAGAGAATTAGAAGTTACGAGAAACAAAAGAAAATCAATCTATGTTTGGAAACTGTATTTCAAAAGTACTGCTAGAGTTGAAAGTGACTTTTTGTTTGTTTGGTAAGAACATTTGCTGAAGTTGTTATAACCCCGAATTGATAGAACTATCCGTTATAATAACTGATTTTTTTTTTTTCTGTTTTTTTATTTGCTCTATTTGGTATTAGTAATGATTTTTTTTTTTTTTTTCATATTAATGATTGGGGGTATTTTAATCCGTATTCTTATTGAAATTTGAGTTCAGATTATTCCCCTAACAGCCTAGGTGAGACGTCCAATAATCACACAAACAACAAAAACGGTGAGAGTCAAAATGATAACCTTTGGAAAACACACACAAGAGTACCTCTCAACCAACCCCACAAAGGTGTATTACTAGAGATTTTGCTTACATTTTTATTTTTTACTTTTTTATTTGTTATTTATTTGCTTTAAAAAAAAAAAAAAAAAAAAAAAAAGATCATGAATTGATATTCGTTAAAAAAAAAAAATCACAAATCCAAATTTTATGGAATCAATTCTTAAAAAAATTCCAGCAAGTATAAATCAATGAATATATGAAAGGAGAAAAAAAAAATTTGAAATTTAAATTAGTATCCTAGGGATCCAAGTTAATTGAAGTTGCTAACACATTAATGCTAACAAAAGAGAGGAGTACAGTAGCAAAAGAGATGAGGAGTCAGATTTAAGGTGAGGCTATTATCGTTTTATTCAAGGATATGGGTGGAAAAAATTGTTTTCATACTAAAGTATTAAAGGTAGTTTTGGAAATATGAAAAGTTATTAAAATCCTTTACAAAAGTTGACACCAACTTCTAATTAGAAGTTGGAGATAGTCTACTTATTATAAAATCACTTTTTGAGCTTAGAAGTGGTTATAATTTAGGTTGCCAAACAGGATCAAAAGTGATTTTAGGCTTTGAAAGTGATTTTGGACTATCTAAAAATTTAGCCAAACAGGACCTTAGTCCTGAATCACCTGATGCAATTTTAAGTGATTTTTTTACTTGAATGGAAAGCTAATTAACGTTTCTCGCATGTGAAGGGAGCTGTACAAATTTTTTGGGAGAATTCTCCCAAATTTTTATTTTTATTTTTTACTCTTGGACCGACCAAAATTGTCACCTCAAAAAGAGATTTGGAGAGAAAACTTGAAGTTGAGGACAAGATTTGAAAAGAAAACCCAGATGCCATAAGAAAGGGAGGCTGCGTATTTTCACTTTAAGTAACCTCTCCACTTTTTGATATGCTTAAACAGAAGTGGAGGATACCAACCAAAGTTTCTTTTCTCCTTCTCTCCCCTTCCTCTTTTATTTATTTATTCCCCCATATTATATCTTATTGTAACGAACCAAACAAAGTGGAATTCATAAGAATCTTTCTTTCCACTTATTATGGTCACCATTGTTTATTTAATGTTTCATGCCTTTCTGGTGATTCTCCCTTATCATGCATAAGATGTCTCTATTTGGTTTTTACATATATATATAATGCATGTGCTGTGTGATTTAATTATTAAAGGTGTTTTGTATGCATGTCGGTCCATGAAACCCTTTGTTATTAGAAATAGTACTAATGTGTTAATTAAGTCACTTTAAATTAATGTAGCCATGCTTTTGTGCAAAAGCACAAAAATATGACCTCTCAGTCCATGGGGAGCATACCCAAAGCAGGATCAATGGGCCGATATGGGGTGTTTTGGAATAAGCCTATATGCATACCTGAACATTGGCTCCGGTGACAATGTTGGGGTTGTCACAGGGTTTGCCCTCGGCTTTCCTCTTGTTCTGCCACTTCCTCTTGAATGCTAACCCAGCCAGCATTATCGCCTCTGATGAACCCACTGTTCCCACTCCGATTGCAGTTTCCGACTCCTCAAGTGGTGCATTAAAAAGGTGTGCTATCATGTTAACACACCGATTCTGTTTTGCATAAAGAACCCACAGATGAATTCAATAATTAGTACACAAGTGGGCGTAGTCTATTCCGAGTATCATATGCTTACTTTGAAGGACATGAAATTAGAACGTATTAAATTATGATCTATAAAGGTTATATTATTCGCTAACAGTGTAACAAATTATTCAATGTCATTCAAAGTTAATTATTCATGCACTTCAAGAATCCTTCAAATTCTCACCATTTGAAGGTTGAGCAAATGACAAAAGACCATAACTCATAATTCAAAATCGATTCACGTACCGGTCTAACCATCCAGTTAAGTCCTAGTTTAATAACTATGATGACAAGTAAATAAAAATGTACTTTGCCCCTATGTAGTTGGTTGAGCGATCTGATCCTATGTGTTCTACTTAGAGGTCATTATTTCTCTCTTTCCGGCATATTCCTTGTTCTCTCCACACAATACTAAGTCATATTTGTTTTCATTTTTCTCTCTTTCTAGCATTTTTTTTAATTATTATTTTATTTGGTATGAGTACTTGTTTCTTTGTTCTTTAACTTTTATCTTCCCCTAAACAAGATATTCAATTTAAACATTCATGATTAATTCTCTAATTACAAGTAATTTCATTACTTACTCGACATTTATTAACAATTAAGATAAGCAATTAACTGTAATTGATTTTAAAAAAAGATAAATGAAAAATTAAATTCAGAATCTTTTATTTTCTATTTGTCGTCGAGTTAAGATGGTAGAAGATGGATATTAAGTAAGACCAACTAAAGTGGCCATGCCAGATTGGCGAATATTGATTGGCCTAACATGTTTCCGAAGGACAAATCATTTGTCAAATGTGACAGAAATCATAGAATATGAAAGGCGGAAAATGCAGATAACATGTATGTGAACTCTTAACTCTATCTCCCTATCTCTTTCGCCGTGTCACATTGAAGGAACCTTTCTGGCGTGGCCGACAGCCATTTGCCCTTCGCACCGGCCAGCAAGGTAGACATGTCTGATGACTTCAGACATTAGAGTGCGTTGGATCACTCAATCACAAAGAAACAGAGGTGACAGTAGAATTTTTTGTTTTGTTTTTGAATTATCATTTACGCACTAATACGTATACAAACACATATACACATATAAAGAATGTGTGTAAAATTTTAAAAAATACTACTTTAAGGTCCCTTGTGAGCTGCATTGTGGCATTTTAAAAGCCATCAGGACTCTTTTCTTTATTTTTCCACTTCTTCTATGTATTCTCTTTTTTTCTTCATTTAATAATATTCTATCTTATAACACATGATTTGAGAGTTACTAGGGTACCAACTTAATAGAGATGTTAGTCAATCCTACGATCCTTGAAACTTTATTTTATTTATTAAAAAAAAATTAAAGATGCTATTTTATAGAATTAAACACATTCTAAAATGATGTCACATTGTGTACAAACATTAAAAAGTATTATTTGGAAATAAATAATTAAATTTGAGGATATTATTTTATCAAATTTAAGGATACTACATCATAGAATTGATCACATTCTAAAGGGTTAAAAAAAATTTTGAGGGTGCCATCCCCCCCACCTTACATGTAAGTTCGCCTTTGCAAGGAAAGTAGCGCCAAGTCAGGTTGATCCGGCACCACATGCTCCTCTGATTGGTCAATTTATTGAAGTTCGATTCGTTTACCGACATGGGTTACAGCATCGAGCAAGGGTTTGGTGTCGTGTTGTGTACGTACAGAGCACGATTGGTGCATTTTCAGCCGTGTTGTATACGTACAGAGCACGATTGGTGCATTTTCAGCCATATTGTACACAATAAATTCAACTGTGCGTATAGAGCACGACTGATATGCAGTGCTGGCAACACATCAGTCTGATGTGCATAGTACATGTTGTGCATAACACCAAATCTAACACGAGTCTGATGTGCATTGTATCATGTCGTGCACAACACCAAATCTAACTCCTGCGACACATTGGGTCAGTGATAACAGCAATCTCTAAGCCCTATACTAAGAAATTAATGGATGCGTTGGAGTTCATATAAGTTTTTTAATTTAGTAATAATGTTTACTATCAGATTAACCATCAATTTCCAATTTTATATACCAAGTAAAAATATTAGTACAAATCAATGGTATTTTAACATTTTCATTTATAATTTCTCATAAACACTACTTGCCTCCACCCCAAAGTGAAAGAACTCCTCCCCGCTTCTATTCATTTTTAGTCATTTCTTATAAATATTTTTTTTTAAAAATGAATATAAAAATACTAACAAATAGATATATGTGCAGATATAGATATGTAGGCATGCATTCATGTGAACATAAACATATTACACGAAAATATTAACTTATGAAAATGTGTTCACAATAATATAAATATGAAAATAATTACACACAATCAATTCTTTTTATTTATTTGGATAAGTAAGGAAATATGAGTAGGAGAGGATGAGCAGCCACTCCACCCAAGGGTGAAGGCAATTATTTTCCTTTTTGATATATTATATGTAAGAAAAAGGGGAATCAAAGATAGTTAAATTGTAAAGAAAGGATCCATATTAGATTTTTTTTTTCATTCATCTACAAATTTTAACAAAATTTTCCCCTTTTGTCAATAAAATGTTTAAAACTTTAGTTCGACTAACCATCATGCATCAGTAAGAGTATCATCCATTTTACATGAACAATGTTAAAAATACCCTAACCAAAAAGAATATAAAAAAATGTAGACAATAAATACGATTGATGACTAATTTAAAGCAGCCTATCCAGTACGTATCAAATCAAAAAAAAAAAAAAAAAAAAAAAAGAAAAAAAAAAAAGAAGAAGCTAGCTTTACCCAATTTGGAAGAATGTGGACCAAATTATCATTTTATTTTTAAAGGTTTGTCGGATGGTTTGACAGACCCTGTAATTACTTTCAAGAGTAGACAAATTGAACGTCAACTCCTCACCACTCTACCTTTTTTTATTTTTTATTTTTTATTATTATGATAAACAAGTCGATAGGTGGGGCTACCATCACTCAGAATGATGGTCCATGGCTTTCATCCAAAAATGGTGGGGTTTGAGGGGACTGAGATTCGGTGTTACAATTCATCACCGTGCCGAACTCAAATCCATTGTTAGATGGGATTTTTAACGGTCGAGTTTAAAAAATCAAAAAATTATCATTAAGATCTTTTAGATAATTCAAAATGGAGACCTGCGTGCCACGTTCCCTCATTCTTTTTTCTCTTAATTTTTCCCTGTTTTTTTCTGGTCGTGCACCCTCCTCATCCATCGACACTTCACTGCGTAGCGTGGACTAGGACTTTCTAGAAGAGCTTTGCTCAATTAATTTCACCAACTCGGTTCGGTAGTAGGAATTTATCAATAATCATGGAGGGTGGGGTGCGTACTGCATTTACCTGTCCCATCGAATAATTTATTTTTTGGACGAATATCCCCTTCCCCAGTATAATATATTGTAAATTATTCGTAAATGTATATAGGATAAATATATGTTATATAGGCTAAAAAAAAAATATATATTGCGGTAAGTAAAAAAATTTAAAATATATATAAATTGAATGTTCAAATGCCACATAAATTTAAATTCCAAAAATACATGTGATAATAAGAGAATACATATAGTTTATGTTTTTTTGGACAATCTTACGCCTCTCGGGCAATGTATTTCTTGGATGTATGAAATCTGAAGTTTTGGTAGCTCTTTTATGAAAGTGTAAGAGATCCTTTAATCGAAGCATAAAACTCGAAAATCTAGCTCTTCAAAAGATGAAAAATTAAAATAAATTATGGCAGTCACATCTTCAATACCTCTCCAATGCTTCATCAATGGCAGACATGAACCTTCCCTACCCAATCTCCCCCCTCATTATCCTATATTCCTAATCGTCAAACCCGTGTCTAGAAGATGAAGCGGCATCGGCCTCACCAAAAAAGGAGCGACCTTCGTCCCCTTCTCACCTTACACGCCGCCGATAGGTTTGGCGTTGGATCGTGTTTGAATCAGGGAGTTTGGAGTAGTGAGATTTGGTTTGTGTATTTGAAGGGATTTTCTTGCATCTGAGAACTTTTTGATTGCTCCATTTCAAGCATGGTAAAGAGAAGGTAGTGTAAAAGCTTTGATCTTTTTTGCCCCATAGCCACGAGCTTTCTCTTCCTGTGGAATTTCTCTCTATTTTTTGTCTTCTAATTTCCAATGGAGACTTGAGTTGCTGTCTCCTTTTCATTGATTTTGGGGTTTTGCTATGGAGTTCTTTGTGGGCATGGTTTGAGTTTTTATTTTTTATTTTTTGAAAGTATGAAAGAGAGAGACTGGGGGAATTATTCTTAATTGGAATTGAGATGAGTTTAGGAATGTATGAACCATGGTTAATTGAAGGAATAAAAATTGAGCCTTTTGACTTCTGAAGTTCTAAGGGCAATATTATCTATCAGAGGTGCCAAACATCTCTTCTCTGGCAATAACCTCATCCTTATACTTTGTTTTGTGTGGTCCCTAAGAATCAAGCACCTTAATCTAGCTATTTGCCTTCCCCTCTTTTGTAGGTAAGTAACCTAATAGTTTTGCATAAGTTATTTGGAAGTGGAGTTCCAGATAAAAACGTTAATTATTATTATTGGTTGAAAAAGCATGAGGAATATAATTATGCCTTGTTTAAAAGAGAGAACCAATAATTATGCTTTCTTTGGAGCAAGGAAAAAAAAAAAGTTTGAACCATTTTCACCTAAAAAATTTGAACCATTTTCACCTAAAAAATACTCCCTCCGTTCCTAATTAAACGTTCCAATTGAAAAAAAAACATGTTCTTTTAGGAGGTCCTATTAAATGCTTTCACATCAACTCATATGTTTCAATATTTCAATTTTATCCTCAGTGCACAAAATATTGTAAAAAGAGAATACCCTTTTAAGGGTATTTTAGGAAATCAAATAAAAAAAATCATTGACTTTTTGAATGGGACAATAATTTTGAAATATCCCAAAAAAGAAAGTAGGCCGCTTAAATAGGAATAGAGAGAATAACTTTTAAGTAGTTTTAACTTACCAAAATATCTCAAATGCAAGGGAGATGTTCTAACACTCATGTGGCAATGTGCTTTTAGTAAAAATGAAGAAAATTAGTCACATTACATGCACATGATTGACTTAAGATTTTAATGACTCTATATTATTTGGAAAATACTATTTCACCCACATTTTATCACCCATCTTTATCTCACTTTTTATGGCCTAGCTAGTAGTCTTTCATTATTTTATTTTTATTTTTTTTTAAAAAAAATCTTGAATAGATATATTTTTTTAAAATTAGCAAAAACTCTATATAATTCAATGAAACATTTATTATTTATTACTATAATTTTTTTTTTTTGAAGGATATTTTTATAAAAAAAATTTACTCCGTAATTTCTAATTTTATTGGCTGAGGCTGCATGTATAGATTTGAGTCCAGCTAATTTCCAAACACAGATTAAGGCTAACGCATGAAGTTTTTATTTGGTAATGCGCATTACCACTTAAGACTAAAAAAAGCCCCGAGGGTTGTTGGCCCCATAAAAGAAGGCAGTGGCATATATTGATATATAGCTACCAACACGGGCCAACTATTCTACTCTAGGCAGTATGAAGTTTTTATTTTGTTAAGAATTTAATACTCTGTATGTATTAAATACTGTCTTGGCCAAAAAAAAAGTTTGCATTAAATATTGTGGGATAGGGAAGAATCCAGCTGGATAGATATTTCAGGAGGAATAGAGAATTTCTCAGGATTTGTATTTTTAAAAATGGTAAGAAAGTAAAGAAGGCAAGCACGTACACTCTGTTTCATTCTTTGGTGATGCACAAACCAGGTTAAGTGACATAGGCCATGACACAAATAAAATAAAAAATAAAAAAAAAGAAAAAAAAAAAGAAAAAAGAAGATGTCCAACACTCAGATTGGTCTCCCAGCGAAAAAGTCTTGTCCATATTTGCATCAAACCAGCTAATATTTGGTACGTTATCCAGTAAGACATGTTTGTGGCCTAATGATGGAAGAAGTAATGGTGCCAACGCAGGCTGAGGCTGCACATTACCAGCCCATTCTTGACTAAAATATTCACAAAAAAAATTGTATTTAAAATATTTTTATTACTTAAAACATCAACTTGCTCTAGATGTGACCTATATAATTTTAAAGATTTTCCCATAGGCCATGGGCTAGAGTGATGAACCCTATATGAAGACAAACTAAAATCTATATTATATTATATGATAGAGCATCATATCGGAGCACCGATGCCTTCGGTCATTGTTAGATTTAAATAATTAATAACACGATGTTAGGTTAAATCTATATATCATACCTCTTTGCTCCAATTAATCGATAGGCAGAAAATAGCAGAGAAAATATAATGTGCATGTGATTAGGGTACGTTAATCTAGAAGAGTAGCTTCAATTACCTGGAGTTCAGTGGTGACAGGATACTCATCCATGTCGACGTAATTCTTGTTAATGGCAGCCATGACGAGCTTATCACATTCCGGCTCCATCCAAGTGGTGACGAAGGAAGCCAGGTTTAGCCTTGGGTTGCCGTCCAACATAAGCTCGTCGTTGATGATCTGGTACGCCGCATCCTTTGGGATCGAGTTTTCCAGCATCTTGAACCTGCAACCATCACCGGCCACCGTCGCCCAGTTATATATCATATATCATAATGCCATCTCTAACACAAATGGTAGAAAAATCGAAAAAACAGAAATCACCTGGGAAGCGAAGTGCGAACGTAGCGAGAAGCAAAGGTTGAGTGCACTGAAACATCGGACTCCGACGATGTCTTGGAGAGAACCATGGTGGAGACAGAGAGAAAGAGAGAGGAAGATGTTGAGAGATTGAACGATTGGTAAACATATTGCAGATCTAGGGACTTTATATAGACTGGTGGAGAGAGTCAAGACCAAGAAAACTTCAATAAAATAAAATAATTAAATAGCGAGGGTGGTCCTGTTTGCATGAATAATGGGGCTTCCTGTTCAATAGTTTATTGTTATTACCAGGCACGTTATTGTCACCGCAAATTTTTTAGCATTCTCACTAATTTTAAAATTTTTAAAATTTTATAAAAATATAAAAAATTTTCATGAAAACCAACTGTTTTGTTCATTGCAAATTAAACATAATTTTGAACAAGTTTTTAGAGGAAATTTTTTTCCAAAATCTTACATTTAAATTGATTTTTTGACCATTTAAAGTATCCGTTTCTTTTGTACATTTTTTTTTAATATTAAAAATGATTAAAAATATATTTAAATGACCAATTTTGTAAAAAAAAATTATTCTACAAAATTATTCAAAATAATGCTTTTTAATGAACAACCTAATTAGTTTTTGTGAAAAAGAAATGAATTAGAAGACCAGCCCGTGAGACCACTTTATAGACCGAAATTGAGAAAGTACAAAATTACCCCAACATTGGAGACGGACAATCCCATCCCTTGCAAACGAAATCTCTCTCTTTCACTCTCTCTCTCGCTCTCTCTCTCTCTCGTTGTACAGATCTCTCTCCATAAGATTCTCTGGCCTTTATTTAATCCCATCCCCTTTTCCAAAAAACTCTCTCTTTATCATACCAAATCAAATCACCCCCTTTTAGATTCTTTTCTCTCTCTCTTTCATATGTACAAATACTTAGGGGTACTCACTCACCAACTAGACCTGCAAAAACCGCCCAATCCGACCTAACCCGAAGGCATTAGGCAGTTTCAACCAATTGGGTGGGTGGATAGTGGTTTAGAATTTTATTTTTTTGCGGTTTCGTGGGTGGTTGCGGTTTTAAAATATAAAAACCGACTAAAACCCACCTGCCCGCATATTTTTATACTTTATTAGATTATACACGTAGTAGTATCTCATTGGTTCTTCATATTACATTGGACACATGGCAAATGGAGGATGACCTTATCTCTTACCGATATTGAATCAGTTTTTTGCATTGTGAAGTCTTTTATCTTTTTGTTTTTATATTTATGCTTGTTTAATTTTATTTTTTTCCCAAGTTAATTGTTATTTTGTAATTTGTATGGCTTGTTTTGACCAAAACAACATTTATAATAATTGAAATGCAGTATGAAAGCCTTCAAAAATTCAAAATAAAATGGATGGATTTTTAAAAAGTAAAGTAAGGCCTAGCTAAACTTAAATCCACCAATCCGCCCGCAACCCACCCACCAATCCGCATGGTTTGTGGGTTAAAACCGCCCAATCATATGGGCGGATGTGGGTGGGAATTTAGTTCACCAGATAAGTTGTGGGTAGGTTGCGAATGAACCCCAAACCGACCCAAACAGACCCGTGAGCACCCCTACAAATACTTTTCTTTTCCTCTCTCTCCTCTTTCATCTCTTTCTCTCTCTATTTCCATCAAACACAGTAAAGCCATCCATGAGGCCATGACGGAGCCCACACCAAACCTACAACTAGATCTACAGGGCCATGGCATTAGAGGAGTCAGCCGTGGCAACTAGGGGTGTTCATGGTTTTGGTTAAAACCAAAAACCAAATCGAACCAAATCAAACCGGTCGGTTTGGTTTGGTTCTTTTATCATTAGGTTTGGTTTTGGTTCCAATTTTAGAAAACCAAATTAAATTGGTTTGGTTTTGGTTTACATGTTTAAAAAACCAAACCAAACCGAAAAAACCGAAAAAATATTTTATATATATATATATATATATATATATATGTAATTTTATATATTACATATTAAACTTAGTTTGTAAATTTTCTATTTTAATAAGGGAAGAATAGGTAATAGATTCAAAATAAACTTAGTTAGTAAATTTTCTATTCTAATAAGAGCAGAATAAGTAATAAATTCAAAATAATAGTACACTACAGGAATAAAGACGTTTAAAATGGGCTTGCTTTTTGTAGGTTTTAACTTTATTATTGTTTTTCCTTTATTAGATTGGCATGTGTTAAACTAGCTATTAATGTTGTGTGAGATATTGACACGTATTAGATTGGAGATTTGAACTTGGATTTACATAAGTCAATACTTTTCTATTTTGATATAATGTTTAATGTTTTTTTTAGTTGCTAATGTAATGATTTTATTAAAAATATTTTTATTTGGAGTTTGGCTTGTCATTTTTTTCATTTTCAATTATTTGTTGCCACTTGATAGGATAAAACCAAAACCGAACCAAACCGAACCAAACCGAAATTTTATGGTTTGGTTTGGTTTGGTTTTTTTTATAGTATGGTTTGATTTTGGTTTGGGAAAGAAAAAACCGAAGTATAATAGTTTGGTTTAAAATCTACCCTAAAACCGAACCAAACTGAACCACGAACACCCCTAGTGGGAACAAAGGAGTCATAAACTCTCTCTCTCTTCCAAGATTATCTAGATAATTCTGCCATGACTTATCGCTGTTTGAGGAATTCGATGGGTGTGATTTCTACAATGCCTTCACCTCGTTCTTAAAGGATCCAATAATGGATTTGTCTGGTTGTTCTTCATCTCCCTTTTTTGTTCCCCTTATTGTTTGTATCATTTGGATTTTAAAGGATAATTATCTTGAAATTATATTGATTTTTCAAGATAATTATCTTTATTTTATAGATAATTCTAAATAATTATCCTAATTATCTAGATAATTCTAAATAATTTCCCTACTGGTTAGATCAAATTTTTTTTATCTTGATTTTTTTGCTACTGATTGGATATAATTTTTTTATCTTGATTTTTCTGCTGCTGATTGCATCAAGGTATGCTTAATGAGTTTATCTGCATTTTTAACTTTATGATTTTATTTTGATTTTACTTTGATTTCTCTCCTTTTTTGGTTGTTATTTGAATTTTCAAAATGAAGATCGTTGGTTTTTTTGTGTTGGTTCTTGCTTTTTTATTTTGACTGTGATTTTCGGTTGGGTATTTGATTTTAATAGGAAAGTGGGTTTTTAGTCTTTTTGGTATGGATGCCCAAGATTCTCTTAGGGCCATTTTTTTGTATCAACTAATGGGAAATGGCCAAGTCAGTCGTCCCACGTTTTTGTCCCTTCTCTGTGGTCCTATGTATCTGCTCTTTGGTGAAAACGTTTTATATTATTCATAAAACCATAAAAATATTTAAAATTAGTGGAGATAATTAGGAATTATATATTGTGATGGCAATAATATGGGCGCAACTATTTACACTATGGTTTTTTCTTTATACATATACCATTTAATGAAATTTATTATTATTATTCTATCCTTCAATAAAATGACAATTAAGGACAAAGTGATTTAAATAAAAATATAAATTTGCTTTACAGACCCACCACACATAACCATAATCATGAAAACCCCTTCACTCAAAAACCCTTACTCCATTCATAAATCTTTACTCTCTCACAAACCCTAACCACTAATATCTCTTAAATATTAAATATTGTTCGTATTTCTTATGTTTTTTGAAAAATAAACTAACAAATGATCAGTTCAAATGCTTTTAATGATGAAAAGATGTGTTTTTTCCCATCAAACGTTGTTGAGTTATATTTGTAAATCGCATTTTGTTCAGGCTTGGTATACCGAATAAATCTAAAATATTTAGACTATTTAAACTAAGAGTGCAACTTAGTTCGGGTAGACTTGAGAACCGGACTGTTCCAAGCAATTTAGTCCAATCTGGTCTAGGCCAAACACTAATCGGTCTGGTTCTCGGACCATAATTTTGAGAACCGATGAATTCGGTCAGATCCATGGTTTAGAGAGTTTCAGAACCAGCCCGGACCAATTCCCGAATTACGAAAAAAAATATAAAAATATATATGATTATATATATAATTATATGTTTATATTAATATATTATACTCCATATATAAGTATTATTGAATAAATAATAATACTTATTCAATAAAGTTATTACTTTTTACAACAAAAAAAAAAAACTGAGAATTGGACCCTTTTTGTTGGTCCAGTCGGGTCCAGTCCAATACAATTTTCAGTCTAGTTCTGATCCAATTTTTGAGGTTCAAAATTAATGTAATTCAATCCAGATGTATCCTTGGCCCAAACTGAGTTGCACCCCTATTAGCTAGTAGGATTGGCGTTCCTTAAAAAAATACTAATAATAAAATAAAAAAATATTACTTAATTGGTTATTATATATTTAATATTTATAATAGTTGGAAACTGTTCATCTTTCACTTTGAAGAGTGAACCGAATGGTTTATGAGCCTCTTCCTAAATACGAGGTTTTCGATTCAACTCTCATCACTCCTCTCAAAGCCATTTTAATGACCTTTGTGGTCTAATTGCTTGATAGATATGGACTGGGAGGACGTCATGTGCCAAACAAAAAAATGTTTCACGGTTTCACCTATCTTTATTCTTCCCTTAAATAATGAAAACATGTGAGTGGAATAGTATAAGATTCTTTTCTTGAGGCATCCACGTACAAAAATATAAAAAACAAGAGGTAATGAAGCACGTTTTTTCACTTGAAAGAAAAGAGACGAGACAATATACATGTCTCAGGTCCAGCTCATATACGTAAACTTATTTCAAACCGTGGCAACCCTCGATAAGTTTTTGGATGGGCATTACCAATGAGTTTCTGGATATTTTAAACTTTCTTGAGCTTGGATTACTTTGTCCATATACCAAACGACGAAATGGGAGCTGTTGAAACAATTTAAAATATCCAGAAGAATCAGGACTGCAACAATACTTTTAGCCTTGGGGGCCTCCACCGTCAAAAAGCATGCTTGGGCCACGACTATATACAACATGCGGATTCAGCGAAATGCTAGAATTAATGCCAATAAAATATAACAGTCTAGGTTCCATTATGGCCAACATTTGTTATTTGATGTTAGGCCTCGGGTTCTTATTTTTTTTCAAAAATTCAAAACCGACATATTATTGAGGATTGGAGCTTCAATTCAAATACGTGGCCCACGCATTCTCAAGGCTAAGGGCCTAATAATGCATTCGTCGGTGCCAATTGACCCTTGGCACCTAAAGGCACTTTCGTAGTTAACTTCATTATTAAAGCCAGAGGCTCCATATGTGAAAGAAAATATTTCATGTCTTATTTTCTAAAGTCTAAACCATCAACCAAAAGGCCAGCAGTAGGCATAGGATATTCATCTTTAGCCGTGGTTGTATGGTAACTTTTAAAGTCAATAAAACTCGAAGCTTTCCGTTCTTTTTAAGAAGACCAATGTCCCGCAGCCATTCAACATACCTGTAGTTTGGACAAAAGTAATTGCTCAATTTCCGCCTTCACTTCAGGAGCAAATTGAAAGCAGAAAGACACTTGAAGCAACAGAATTGTTAAAAGAAAATGAAGGTGAAAATAAAGCGCGAAGAAACCAAATACTCCTCTTTTTTACCTAAATAATGGTCATTCAAAAGTGACCACCTTATTTTTATAACTACTTTTGGAGCATAATTCATAGATCTACTACATTAATACAGTAATATTAAATTTAGCAGCATTCTTTGGTCTCAAAAACATATATAAAAGTGTAAAATTAGAAGTCAATTTTTCCAAACGAACTCCTCCCCCTTCCCTTCCCAACATTTATAGCCATTGCATTCAAACAAGTTGGGGGGAAGAAAAAAAAGGAGGGGTGGGGGAGGGTGGTCTCGCTATTTCTCGATTACTCCGTATTAATTAAATTTGCAAGTCTTTTGTAATTTTAAGATCATTAAACACCTTACCAAGATGAGTTCTACCATGTAAATGAGGGTAAAACATATGATAGATAAGCACCATATTTTGATGCAAGAGCTTTACAGAAGATGAATCTGCAACTTCACCAAAACTACCAAGTCCAAGTTCAGTTGCATGTATTCCACCAGTGATAAATGCCGATTGGATTCTAGCAAAATTTGCACCCTTGATGTCATGATGGAGAGAATCACCCACAGCAATAGAATCATAAGCATCTACACCAGCCATGGCCATAGCTGATTTATAAATTATTTGATAATATTGTTGAGAAGTGTAAGAAATACAATTAAAAAAGAATGCAAAGAGAGAGTAAACATAACATAAGAAAATACAAAAACAATAAATTGATAATTACAGCGCTAACTCTAATCAAGAGAAAACCATGTCATCCCACTTTGTGGGGGTTGCACCAAATCTCAAAGGATAAAATTTAATCTAATCAAATTATCACAACCATTTAAATTAAAACATGGTTCAGGATTATTTAATAGGGTAGAAATAATAGCTGAAAAATGCCCAATCGATCCGGGTTGACAAAAGCAAAATAAAGTTTCCAGGAGGGCACCGATCGATCGGGCCCTCAAGCCCGATTGATTGTGGTAGGTAGTAGCAAACCAGCTATTCTAAAGGGAAAATTAGTAATTACCCCTGTGAACCCTAAAAAAGTTAAGGCCCACGAGGGGTTTTAGGTTTGAAAAAGGAAAAGGAGTCGCCACCTTATTTTTTAAAGGAAATAAGGAAAACCCTAAAAAACAGTTTTGTTTTAGGAAAACAAAAGATTGACTCCATATTTAAAAATGGAAAGGCAAATGACCTTTTGGAAACCAGAGAAATCGGGGATTCGGAGGCTAAGTTACGATATGGGAAGGTTCTAGGCAAAGCCTATAGGCACCCATATCGCCCTAAACGGTCTCTTAATTCAATTGGGCTAAATCAAAGTCTTAATCACACACAAATCAACAGTTATCATCACAGGACAGCATGCATATCATTCATCCATTCATCCATATAATCAAGTAAATCAAAGAAAAACAGAAAAAGAAAGAGGGGGGAGAAGAAAACCTAGGATACTTAGTATCCTAGGGCGGACTTGAACATCACGAAGAGCGCCTACGTACCATGTATGGAAATACATGGATCAAAGTCCACGTAGTTCGAAAGGGAATAGGGTTATAACCTAATCAAGGCCTATGGTAAACCCTAAGTTTCCTTTCAAGTAAAACATGGTAAGTTTCCAAAATAAATGATTCTCAAAAGATTTTTGGTAAAATATGGAATTTTGATAAAAGATGGAAACTTTGATTTAAAAGGTATTTTTTATTGAAAGGAAACTATAGAATCTACCATACCCCTCTATTAGGAAACAACCCTGGGGGGGGGGGAGAAAGGGAAACTTTCAAAGGAAGGAAAGAAGGGTGAATTGGGGCACCCTCACACCCTACTTACCTTAAGCAAAAGCAACCTGTCAAAGTAACCACCCTATTGCATAGGGTAATTACCTTATTTGTAAGATTTCATCTCACGATAGCCAAAATAACCACCCCACATTGGTGGGGTAGTTGCACCTGTTGTACCTGTCAAAGCACTTGCAATTTCCATGCAAAACATACCAAAAATACCAACCAAGCAAACTAGATTCCAAATCAAGCCATTATCGTGCCCAAACATGGGCTAACACATGCTCAAAATATCATATCAAAGACAAATAACAGATCTGGACAGAATTGAAATAAGGTTTAAAATCAACCACAAGTCATGCAACAACATGAATCATAAGCTAACTAAAACCCTAATTCAACCCTACATGCAATGACATGCAAAAAACCCTAAAATCAACTATATGAATGCTAGAAATATCATAGTTATCAAATATGCAGCACATATATATCAACCATGAAGAAAACACAAAGAAAAACCCTAAGCTATCATGCTATATGCTACTTTCCTAATACAAGGATGAATGAAACCCTAGAATCACAATTGTGCTCAAAATCACATAAAATAACTCTAAATCATGCAAAACTCATTGTGGACATCATTTTAATCATGCATATTAATCAATAGAAGCATCAACACATGATAAAAACACAAGCTTGCACATGAAATATAGCTATTCTAAGTAAGAACCTAATTTCAGCACAAGAGAAACCCTAGAATTGCAAACATGCATTAAATCACATGGAACAGCATCCTAGCATACTAAACAGCCCACAAATATTATCCTAATCATGCATACTAACTAATAGAAGTAGCAAAACACAATAAAAACACAAGCTTCAATATGCAAAAGTGTTATTTCATGTAGAAAACCAATTTCAGCACTAAGGAAACCCTAAAGTCCCAAACATGCAGTAAATCACATGGAATAGCATCCTAGCATACTAAACAGCCCATGAATATTATCCTAATCATGCATACTAACTAATAGAAGCAATAAGACATGATAAAGACACAAACTTGAACATGAAATAATGACTATTCCATGTAAAACCCTAGAAAAGACTCTAAAAAACCCTAAAAACACAAAGACTCATAAAACCACATAGAATGACATTATATCATGCAAAACCAGCCATAAACAATATCCTAATCATGTATTCTAAGCATTAGAAGCATCAACACATGATAAAACAATAAGCTTTTAACATGAAGTAATGCAAAGCTATGCAAGAAACCCTAGTTTGAATGAAAGAGAGAAAGGGGGAGGGGTATACCTTTTGTGGCTGCTGTAGAGAGTCCTCCTCCTCTTGTGTGCTGCTGGAAACAACCTCCTTCAAGCCTTCAAGCAATGCTCCAGCCTTCCTTCAAGCTTTCTCTCACACTCTCTCACTCTAAGTTTAGGTTAAACTACCCTAAGGATGGCTGCCATAGCCTCCAAGTCTCACACATGCCTCCCCTTCAGGAATTCCCTCCCCCATTGCTGAAGTATAAGGGGGTATTTATAGGGATTGAGGGAAAACCCTCAATGGTTGGGATTAAAACCCTAGGGATTGATCCAAGGGCTCTTAGAGGTTCCCTTGGGGCTCAAGTAGGTCAAATAAGGCTGAAATTAGGGTTAAATGGCGGCTAAAGGCGAGCAAATCCGAGAAAATAGGATGGGAGCCGCGTCAAGGCTCAAAAAAGGAAAGTGGCTCGGGTGACCACCTGGGGCTGGGTGGTCACCCGAGGCCATGTCAGCTTCAGCCCAAATTTGACCCCCTTCGACTTCCAAATGTGTTTCAGGGCCCAAATCAACTCCGATTTTGACGAAACGAAAGCCAAAACGACCGTGTTTTGAAGAGGAATGTAATTTGAGTCACTTGAGGGAAAGAAACCCTAGCCATGGCTACATGGTTGGGCCCTACAAAGGTGGTTAACCGCTATGCCTCACCATCGCTTAGCTTAGGTATGCACATAGGGTCGCACCGAATGCTTTCTAATTCGAAATTCAACCTCCCTAAACACTTTTGGGGATGAAATTAAGACCAATCAAGGTCAAATGAGTAGTCATAGAGTGAAAATCATGAACCAATTCGAGCTAACCCGAAGTAGGTCTTTTAGCCAACCTGAGCCTTGCTGAGCCATTCTAATCCCGAACCTTCAATTCATCGAATTGATCCCACAAATACCTCAAATACAACCATATGAACTCCAATTGGCAACTTGGAGATCATTTCAAGGTCAAATGAAAAGTTTGTGATCAAAAAGACGATTATGCCCCTCAAGTCACAAAAGTTCTTATTAACCCTCAAGATCAACTCCAAATCGAACCAAAATTCATACACACCATCCTTAGGACCCTAGAAACTCAATGCAAAAGACTAGACTCAAAAAGGAAACAAAAAGACACATGCAATGACAAACCCTAGCTAAGGTGGCAAAAATGGGGTGTGACAGAAGCCCCTCATTGGTGAGCAAGTTTCACTTGCAAGCCAATGACCAAAAGAACAACCCATTTTTGCCCGGGGAATTGATTTCATCAAGACCCACTGGGGAAAAGAGGGTGAACATATCATTGAATTTTTCGAATTCATCATACACAAGCACAAAGGTACTCCTCATAAGTTCTACAGAACTCCTCTCATACTGTATACCCGTTTCACTGGGGAACAAGATGAGGTATCCACAGCTTACATCGAACTTCGTTCGATGAAAGGTCTTCCAATTCTATACCAGTGACAACTGGCGAATGGTACGAGGTAACATTATGCCATCAAGGCCATCCCAAAATATGAGAAAGATACATCCTTCTCATATTCAAACCGTCAAGGTTATTACTCAATTATCAAGGTAATCCCATCCCATACTGCACCAGTGACAACTGGTGAATAATACGGGGTAACGATAGCTTACATCGAACTTCGTTCGATGAAAGGTCTTCCCATACTATGCCAGTGACAACTGGTGAATAGTACGAGGTATCCATAGCTTACATCGAACTTCGTTCGATGAAAGGTCTTCCCATATTATACCAGTGACAACTGGTGAATAATATGAGGTAACACTATGCCATCAAGGCTATCTCAAAATATGAGAAAGATACATCCTTCTCATATTCAAACCATCAAGGTTGTCATCACATAGCACGAGGAAGGTCACGTCCTTCAATCAGGGTAAACACATACCATTGGGAAAGATCGCATCTTTCAAGTCATCAAGGTAAACATGGGGACGTGAGAAAGATTGCATCCTTCTCATATCAAACTCTCAAGGTGAACACATAGCATGAGAAAGATCGCGTCCTTCTCATAATCAAACCATCAAGGTCAACATAAATCATGGGAAAGATTGCATCTTTCAAGTCATCAAGGTAAGCGTGTAATCATGAGAAAGATTTCATCTTTCTCTCACTAAGTCATCAAGACAAAGGTAAGCTTCTACTCACCAACACACAACAAGTTCACCAAGTCATCTCACATGGAGGCTATTCATGCCTCAACTCGAACACCAACTCATATAGGAGACACAATTATCTCATGAAAGCAATCATTCACATGCATATAGGGAAGGTATCTTTATCCCAAATGACAACAAATCATAGTGACATAGGAGGGAATTCATCCCTAACGACCAAAACCATATGCATAGAAAGGGTTGTTCAACCCTACTAGCATGCCATGCCCACACAAGGGCTATCAATGCAATCCTTTTCAAATCATTTCATGTCAAACAATGTCAAGATATTCACTCATTTTTCAACTCAAAACAAGCTTGAGATTTCATCTCAAAGAGGGTTCAAAAGCGCGAATAGGCGAGCAAAGGCCAAACGAGCGCAACGGAGCGAGCAAGGGAGGCTGACCACCTGGCTGCTGGTGGCTTGCCGCCCAAGCCCAGGCGGCTTGCCGCCCCATGCTGGGCGGTTACCCGAGGCTGGTGCTGCCCAGTTTGAGGGTTTTTAAACCTTTGACTCCCCATTTGTGCATTCAAGCCTCCAAGCTCGAAAATAGAGAGCTTCTCTCTCTAGAACTCACTCCATCCTTCTCCAAATTCTCACATACATATTCTCAATCAAAGTTTCACTTGCAATTCAAGTTGTGTGCATGAAATAGCATCAAGAACAAGTCATTCAACAACAAAAACAAGCATCAATCATCAAGTTGCAAGATCAAATTCATCATCTTCCTTATCAAACCCATTTTTCTCACATACAAGCTCAACCACCAACAATGGCTTCTAGCAATGATTCCAACATCAAGTATCCATATTATGTGATCAAGAATACATACAAGGCACCAATCTATGATGCATCCCAAGACAAGGTGTTGCTTGAACCTAAGAAGCATCTCTCATACCTCCATTCCCAACATGAGGTTAGTTCTTCCCAACTTAACATGTTTATCTTGAAATCTTGATTTCTATTGGATAAAATGCATTCCCATGATCTTCTCTTGATTGTTTTTATCATTGTTAAGCCAAGTTCATTGATTTGGCAAGGATTGAATGTGCAAAAAGCTTGTTTCCCAATGCTTGGGAAAAGATGCCCACCAAGTGTTTAATAAAATGCCAAAGAGACAAAAACATGTTCAATTCTTGAAAAATCAATTGGTTTGCATTGTAGAACAAAGTCAAATGGTCTTGGCAAGGATTTGGTACACAAAAATCTTTCATTTCAATGCTTGAAAACAAGTCACACACCAAGTGTTCGACAAAATGCCCGAAAGGCAAAAACATGTTCAATCCTTACAAAATCAATGAATTTGAATATACAAGGTCATGGGCATTCATTTCTAATTCATTCCATGAATCAAAACCCATATTTTAAAACTTTTGGAAAACCATTTGAAATCAATTACCAATGTATGCCCAATATCTCTATGTTTTCAATGCTAACTCAATACACAATCTTTTGACATAGCCCGACTTCCAAAGTCTCCGTACAAGGACATCAATAAAGGGGCTCATCTCATGGTGGAGATATATGGAACATGCCCAACCACGTGCTCGCAAGATAGTAAAGAAGGCGGGTTTTGGGCCCTTCCTAGATGCTTTATGGAACGAGCAATGGGATAGGCAAGGATTGTTTGCCTTGACAGAGCTATGGTGGGACACCACCAACACTTTCCATTTTAGCTTCGGGGAGATGACCATGACTCCTAAGGACTTTACCATGATAACTGGGTTGAGCTTGAAAGGCAAGCGCTTGGAATACTATGAACAAGCCAACATGGATCAAAACTACATAGTAGCTCTACTTGGGGTTGAAGCGGAATTAAGCCCAAAAGGTGTGCGCCGTACTTGGCTCTACAACACCTTTGCCACTGAAGAAGAGAGTGAGGGGACGGATCCCAAATACATTGTGAGAGCTTTCTTGCTCTACATGATTTCATGCACCTTCTTTGTGGGCACCAATGACATGGCTCGACTTGAGTTGCTAGCTAGCATGGAAGATGTGAACAAAATTGGGAGATACAATTGGGGTGGAGCTGCTTTCGCAAACATGTATCGCTCCATGACTGACATGTCCCGAGGAGTTGCAAAGAACTTTGGGGGACTTCCTTTCGTTTGGGAGGTAACAAAGAACATTCAATTCTCTATTATTTCCCGAAACTTAACACATACATGATTTCTTCTATTTTTTTCTTTTGATTTTCCACAGATATGGTACTACGAGTACCTGAACATGTGTCGCCCAACTCTTGCTAGTGATGCCATGTCATGGCCCATCCTTCAGAATTATGCTCCATCTTGCTTGGCTACAAGAGCCTCCAATCGACACGATTATGCCCATGCAAGGGCATATCTTGCCAGCTTGACTGCTGATATGGTAAAATCTTTCTTTCTCTTTATCTTTTTTTATCTTTCTTTTTTCATTTCTCATTTCAAACTCAACAGGTGGAATGGGATCCATGGAGGCTGTGGGAGCATAGGCTTCCCGAGAAGTACTCCTCTTGTTTGGAGTTGACAAGCAAAAGGGTCCTCTTTGAAGGTCCCACAGGTAGATGCTGGTATCTTGGGGAGCGAGTCTTGAGACAAGTCCATGGAAATATGAATGCAGCTGTGACACCTTCCATGCCACCAGAGAACATGAGGCACACTAGCCACCTAGTGGGGGGATGAACTAGAAGAAGCTCTGAGGGGCTGGGATGCTGAAGGATTCACCTCCCCTCGCATAGAATACACTGCCTTTTGCCGACAATATCTAATGAATCCTAGGGTCACTGGTCTCCCACCTCAAGGGGTGAGCTCCCCACACTCTTAAACTCTTTTTAAGATTATAAGAAAGACTCCATTTGACAAGTATTTGAATTTCAGGGCCGACGGGCAAGGGGACACAGCTCCACAGTTGGATCTGCCATTGGGATGACTTATAACGACGAGGATGAGGACCTTGAAGGAAATCAACCTCCACCCCTCCCACAACTAAATTGGTATGTGAACTTGTGCAGTGGGACAAAATTTGTGAAGATTGACATTACCCATCCACCATTCGATGAATATCCCAAGATCAATTCATATTATGAGAATGTGAGTGCTAAACTCTTATCTTCTTGAAATTGGATTCTTTCATTATTGTTAACCATGTTTATACTTTCCTAGGTTCCACGGGAGTATGCCTAGGAATGCATTGAACTCAATGAAGGATTGAGGAGGGATCTTGTGCGAATGAGTTTAGAGAACTCAGTTCTAGAAGCACGCTTAAATCCCCAAGTGAGTGATCATCTTATTAGCTTTCAACTAGGATTGGCACCATTACCCTCCTAACTCATTATCTTTGTTTGCAACAGGCATCATCGTCTAATCCACCACAGGATATGCCCCCTTCTAGAGCACCTCGTTCAGGGCATGATGGAGCCGGGCCAAGTCGAAAGAGAAGGCCCACGGGAAATCATTGAGTTTCACTCACCTCTTGTTAGGAATGTTTGGAATCTTTCTATCTATCTTGTTATGTATTAATTAGGAATTTCAATTCCCAACCTTGAACCTTTATTATGGATACTTGATGAATCTATTTTCGAACTTTATTGCAATGATATGATCTTGTATTGAGTGAAAAATGGGCTTAAATCAAGCACAAAAGAGTCAAAACATCACAAAAGAGCCAAACGAAGGCATAACAAGGCAAAAATGGGCGAAACAAGACGGCGGTCTCGGGTGACCACCTGGGGCTGGGCGGCTAGCCGCCTGGGCCCAGGCGGCTAGCCGCCCAGGCCTGGGTGGTCACCCGAGCCCGAAGCAGTGTTTCGCCTGATTTTAGGAAACTTCCTATTTTGACGGGATTCCACCTTCCAAAACACGGATTTCCGAATTTTTTTCCTATAAAAGCACATCCAAGGGGTCTCAAACCCTACTAGCATTCATTGAGAGAAAGTTATGGAAGCCCTAGACAAGCTCTTGAGTGATTTTCTGAAGGTTATGAGTGCGGAGGCAAGGAAGGAGTTCAAGCGCTACTGCTTGGATCCGTTGCTTTCTTTGATGCATGTGAAGCTTGAAACCACTCTTCTTACTGCTGCTACATATTTTTGGGATCCCCAACTTCATGTATTCCGCTTCAACTATGAAGAACTATGCCCAACAATGGAAGAGTTCTGCACTTTGTATGGAGTTTCACCTGTAGGACCTTTCATCCTCCCTACTCCACGCTCAAGTTTCTTGATTTCCTTCTCCAACTTCCTTGGGATTTCTCAACAAGAGGCCTCCATATTTGTGAAGGATCACATGGTGAACCTTATGGAAATAGCAACTTCCTTCTTGGCCCATGACAGCAAAGGTACCTTGAATTTCAACCTTCCTACTCAACATGCTCTTGCTTTCTGTTTGATTGGTCGCTTCCTTATCTCCACGGGGACTCTCTATGTCCCTATTCAAATTTGTGAACTGATCCCTTTTCTTCTTGAACATAACAACCTGATTCCCATGGTGCTAGCTGAAACCCTCAATAGTTTAGACAAAGTTCATGATAACCCCCAAGCCCCATTAGGAGGGAGCCCCATTCTACTGCAGATGTGGCTTTTTGAAAGGCTTAACTTCTTGTCTCTTACCACCATCAATCCATACAAACCTCAACATTACTGCTGCCGTCGAGTTGAACTCCCTGGTCAATTTTCTTTGAGGGAATGGTTGGGCTACTTCCAAACTCTCTCATGGCGAAACATTAAGTGGTTTGTCTTTATATGGGGATGCAAGGAACAAATTCTTCTTCGAACTTCTGGGTGTGCTATGGTCAAGCTTATAGGGTTGAGATCAACTTCTGTCTATTGGACTTCAAGAATCCTTCGTCAACTGGGTGCCATGCAAACCATACCTACTTCTGTGGTATTTGATCATTCTGTCGAACCTGTGGGCCCCACAATGGTTAAGTGGGCCAAGACTAGATGGACTGACCAACTGAAACTGACTCGAGTTGAAAACACTGATGGGCCTTATGTCATGAGCCCTGAATACAAGACATGGTTGAAGACTAGCTTGGGTGAAAGAGAAACCCTACGCAGGGAAAGGATTTATGACCTTATCAAGGACACAAGGCTAGGATTTTGCAGGGAAGACATTCTGGAAGCAGTAGAAGCAGCACATGCTCATGACTTGCGAAAGAAGCGAAGACTTGAAAGAAAAGAGAAGAAAGCAAACCAAGAGACTCTGAAGAAAAACAAAAAGACTTGAAGACTTTTAGAAATAGGTTATCTATGGCATGTCAATAGTTCTTTTATCTAACACCAATAAATTGCTATGTCAATTAATTAGTTCTAAATGAATTGCCAATAATAATTCAATTTTGAGATTTGTTGTTGTGGTGTTGTTTGGACCGCACCCAAGGTAACTTTATGGGCTGCCTACGTATCCCCATCCTTTTTCAATTTCTGTTTTTTTTTTTTTTTCTTCTTCTTTTTTCTTTTCTTTTTTTTTTTTTTTTTTTTTTTTTTAGGAATGGGGAATCAGGCCCTCGTAGTTCAAATGCCTTAACTTTTGCCTAGGCCGCCCTTATGGGTTTTCAACCTAGCAGGCCTTACACATAGTACTTCTTCAATTGATCCAAATTGGTAGGACGAGCGAACTCAATTCCATCAAAATCCATGAGGCGAACAGCCCCTGCTGGTAATATCTCTTTGATAACATACGGGCCACCCCAACTTGGCTTGAACTTCCCTCGTGGATCAAAAATTGGAGCTCTGATTTCTTTCAACACCAAATCCCCTGTCTTCAAACCTCGGTCTTTGACATGCTTGTTGAATGCTCTTGCAACCCTTCGCTGATATCCCTGCACATGATACAAGGCCCTCAATCGCCTTTCATTGAGCAATGCCAGCTCATCATAACGGTTCTTAACCCAATCTGCTTCTGCTATCTGACTCTCCATAGCAACCCGTAATGACGGTACCTCCAACTCAATAGGCAAAACAGCCTCCATCCCATACACCAAGGAATAAGGGGTAGCCCCTGTTGACGATCTCACAGATGTTCTATAGCCCCACAAGGCTAATGGCAACTTCTCATGCCAATCAGTGTAGGTGTCAGCTGTTTTCTGTAGTATCTTTTTAACATTCTTGTTGGCGGCCTCCACTGCCCCATTAGTCTGTGGGCGATAAGGGGAGGATAGATGGTGCACTATATTGTATTTCTGCAAAAGTTCCTTGGTTTCTTTCTGAAAGTGCTGACCATTGTCTGAAATAATCTCATGGGGTACCCCATACCTGTAGATAATGTTGAGCTGTATGAACTGTGCTACCTTCTTGGCATTCAGGGTCTTGAAGGATGCTGCCTCTACCCACTTAGTGAAGTAATCAATAGCTACCAAGATGTACTCATGCCCATTGGAGGCTTTCGGCTTAATCTGCCCAATTATATCTATTCCCCACACTGCAAACGGCCAAGGTGACGACATACTTGTCAAAGGCATGGAAGGTAAGTGTTATCCATTAGCAAAGACCTGACATTTGTGACACTTCTTAACATGTGCATGGCAATCTCTCTCCATTGTAGACCAATAGTAGCCCAACCTCATGATTTTCTTAGCTAGCATATAACCATTCATGTGCGGTGCTCCAACTCCTTCATGGATTTCACTAACAAGACGTTCGGCTTCTTCCTCAGTGACACACAACAGATGGACCCCATCGTATGACCTTCGGTATAGCTTTCCTCCACACAAAACATAGTGACTCGCTAGCCTCCTCAGTGTTTTCCTATCAATGCGGGTTGCTCCTTCAGGATACTCCCTTTCCTCGATGAATTTCATGATGTCATAGTACCAAGGATGGCCATCTTTCAACTCTCCTTCTCGAATAGAACAGCAATACGCAGGTTTTTCTCTACATTCTATCACCAACGGTTTTACATTCCCACCATCCGGGATTTCCACCATAGAAGCTAGAGTTGCCAAAGCATCAGCAAATTGGTTCTTATTTCTTGACAAATAATTGAACTCTATTTCCACAAATTCTTTAGTCAAGGCTTCTAAGTAGGCATGATACGGTAGCAGCTTCTCATCACGAGTCTTCCACCCTCCCTTTATCTGGCAGATAATCAGTGCTGAATCTCCGAAAACCTCTAACTCTTTGATCCCCTATTCTAGTGTAGCTTCCAATGCGAGGATGCAGGCTTCATACTCAGCAATGTTGTTGGTTGCTTCAAACCCTAGCTTAACTGCCAAGGGTGTAAATGCTTCTTCAGGTGAAACCAATAGGACTCCTATCCCATACCCTCTCTTATTTGCAGCTCCATCAAAGTATACTTTCCAACTCTTCCTTCCAATCTCCAGGACATCCTCATCGGGGAATTGATCATTAAATTGTTCTGATGACGCCACAGGGCAGCTAGCCAAGTAATCTGCAAGGACACTTCCTTTTACTGACTTCTGTGTTACATACTTTATGTCAAATTCATTGAGAAGAATCGACCATCGGGCAGTTCTGTAGGACAAGACCGGCCTTTCTATCAGGTACTTCAGTGGGTCCATTCGGCTTATCAAGAAAACCTCATACGACATCATGTAGTGACGTAGTTTCTGAGTTGCCCATACCAAAGCCACACAAGCCTTCTCTATGGCGTTGTACTTCACCTCATAATCTGTCATCTTCTTGCTTAGATAGTAAATGGCATTCTCCTTTTTTGACCCCTCAAGGTACTGAGCTAGCATAGCTCCCGTCGCGGTTTCAGTGACCGTCAAGTATAACAATAACGGCTCACCTTGTCGCGGAGGAACTAGAATTGGTGGATTACTCAAATACCTTTTGATAGTCTCAAAGGCTCCTTGACATTCTTCATTCCATACCTTCGGCACACCCTTCTTAAGCAACTTGAAAATCGGCTCACACACCATAGTCAAATTAGCAATGAACCTGCTTATGTACTGAATTCTCCCCAAGAACCCTCGAATCTGCTTTTCTGTGCTAGGCGGCTCCATCTCCACAATGGCCTTGATTTTTCCCGGATCAACCTCAATTCCTCTCTGAGTAATCATGAATCCTAATAGCTTGCCTGCAGTGACACCAAAAGCGCATTTCTGAGGATTCAACCGCAAGTTGTACTTCTTTACTCGCTCCAGGAACCTTTCCAGTGCCCTGAAGTGTCCTTCTCGATCCACGGACTTCACGATCATGTCATCCACATATACTTCCACCTCCTTATGGATCATGTCGTGCAGCAATGTTGTAGCAGCTCTCTGATAGGTAGCCCCGGCATTTCTCAAACCGAACGGCATCACTTTGTAACAATATGTTCCCCACTGTGTGATAAAGGCCGTTTTCTCCATATCTTGCGGCGCCATCTTTATCTGATTGTATCCGGAAAACCTATCCATGAAAGAGAGGAGCGCATGTCCTACAGTGCTATCTACCAATACATCAATGTGGGGCAAAGGGAAATCATCCTTAGGGCTTGCTGCATTAAGATCTCGAAAATCCACACACATCCTCACTTTTCCATCCTTTTTAGGCACGGGAACTATATTGGATAACCACTCGGGATACTCCACAACCTGTAGGAACCCCGCATCGAGTTGTTTGGTTACTTCCTCCTTTACCTTCAATGCCCACTCGGGTTTCAATCTTCTCAATTTTTGCTTTAACGGCTTTTTAAGGGGATTGGTGGGGATGAAGTGCTGCACAATGTCTGGATCTATGCCAGGCATGTCTTCATAAGACCATGCAAAGGCCGTTATGTTGGCCTTTAGGAGGGCTATCAGCTTTTCTTTTTCAAGTGGTGAAAGGGTTATCCCAATTTTAATTATCTTTGGCAATTCATTTGTCCCTAAATTGATTGATTCCAATTCATCCATGTTAGGTTCGGTGACACCCCTTTTCCTTCGCTCGACGAGCTCCGGGGGGACGTCATTCCTAGGATCTATATCCATGCCATAAATATCCATAGAAGAGAGAAAGGAAACACTGCAAGCAAAATATATAAAAGAAACACACTTCATTAAAGGAACAAACAAAAAGACACAAACTTGAAAAGGAAACCAAAATTTGGTGCCACAACTATGAAACGACTCCTATCTCCACAAAATGGGATAGGCGGACACACTTTATTGAAAGCAGGAAAGACTTCTAACTAAGGAACCTACAAGCTACTATCAGGCAGGTCATGATCTTCCTCTTCAAGGATCTCTGCAATGGCTCCATCTTCTAGGTACCAATTGTGAAGTGGCATGGTTGCATGGTGAATTGACGAATCTTGGCAATCTTCTGTTGCTGACTCCCCCAAAGTAAGAACCATATCTTGGAACATGGTGACCATGGTTTCAGAATCCATGTGCTCCACCCAGTCTTCTTTCTTCTTTCCCACAGAATTGTACCAACTTGTCAAGCTCTGAGGATTCGGCCCATCTGTAAAGTACTTGTCACAAAAATCCTTATCTGCCAATGCTGGATCAGAACTTGGGTAAAAAGTGCAATAGTGTGATGGCTCTTCCTCTTGTACACCTTCAAACCCTATGGCAAGGACCATGTCTTGGAACAAAGTGACCATGGTTTCAGAATCCATGTGCTCCACCCAATCTTCTTCTTTCTTCTCCCAATAACTGTCATTGATGGCTTCATCATCCACCATTTCGGCGGTGATTGGATACCACTCAGTGAAGAAAATCTCAAATCCCGGGATTCTGATTTTGGTTGTTGGATTGAACATAGGCTCTGGGAACCCACAGTACAGGAAGTCATCTCCTTCCTTGATGAAATAGCCATTCAGAGTCGACCTGTATGGTGAAATCTTAAAGTCTGGCGCCCTTCCTTCTGCTCTAGCTTTTCCCTTCTCCTTATTCCTCCTTGTCATTTCTGCATAGTCATTCTTAGTGGGCTCATATCCTAACCCAAAAGTGTAGGAAACAACCCGGCTTTGAATAGAATGGGGAATTCCTTGTTGGCGACGCCCTAGGCCCATACCCGGGAAGAAATTCATTTTCCGCATTATCTCACCAACATGTAAATTACCATGGGGACAATAGTCAAGGGGGATCAGTTCTTCCTTTTCCAACTCCTTTTCAATGCATTGCACATACTCAAACCCCGACAAGGGTATCTCAACTGATTCTGGTTTTATTTCGCATATGGGTACACCCGCCATTTTCAAATCATAGTCCCCTTGAAGTGTAACAATGGCTCCCTCATGTGGGAACTTTACCTTTTGATGCAATGATGATGGTACAGCCCCAGCAGGATGAATCCAAGGCCTTCCCAATAATAGATTAAAACAAGACGGCACATCCAGGACTTGAAACTCTACTCTGAACTCCGTGGGTCCCATGATTAAAGGTAGAGTGATCACCCCAATTACTTCTCTACGGGTATTATCATACGCCCTCACTGTCTGCCCAGATGGAGTGAAATCGGTGGGCCCCAAGCCCAAAACAGTTGCAGTTCTCAAGGGACATACATTCAACGCGGAACCATTATCAATCAAGACCGTAGGAACTCTCTTCCCCATGGTATCAACAGTTATATGCAAGGCTTGGGAGTGGCTTGGCCCACTCTTAGGTAAGTCCGCCTCTGTGAATACTATAGTGGAATTCTTCGGAGCAGGGTTTACTAGATTCACCAATCCCTCAGGAGACAAATCCACCGGAACCTGTATCTGATTTAACAACTTCAACACTGTCTGTCTGTGCTTGTGAGAGGCCATAAGCAAGCCCCAGATGGTGATATTGGCATTGGTCTTCTTCAATTGTCGGAGTACTTCGTCCTCTTCTTCTTGCACATCGAGGCGCTTATCTAACTCACCCAGTGGATTATCAGATTCCAAGTGCAGAGGCTTAAAATGGCGGCCCCCTCTTGTCATGTGGTCTACTTCTTCATCACTAGCCCATATGTCATCAATTTCATTTGTGTCACCCATCAGGTCATCCCATTCAATCATGTCAATGTCCTCCATCTGCACCTCTTCGGGTATATCATCCCAGCCCGTAGGAATTATGGGCTCACTTGGCAATGGATCAGGATAAAGCACATAGTAATCAAACTTCCCCGAAGGTTCTCCCAATAACCCCACTCGAGGGTCTCCTGCTTCATACCTTTCTTTCAACTGCTGTTGGATGGACTTCTTTGGCAATTGTAGGGTCTTTTGATCAATGAGGTCTTGAACGACCTTTCTCAACATAGCACAGTCCTCAGTGTCATGGCCGGGTATACCATGGTATTGGCAATATTGATGGGGTGTTTGGGGTCTTGGCTTTGGAAGGTGAGGTATGGTAAGGCCTTGGTTGCAGCATTGGTGAAAGGCTTGGGTCAAGGACATGGGTAACGGGGTATATTGTCTTATGGGTAGGCAAGGTCGAGATGGGTCGGCTTCAATGGCATTTATGGAGTTGGATGAATTATGAGAGGGAAGTGGATTTTGGGTAACATTTGGGCGATTTGGTGGAGTTGGTGGTGAGATGATTTGTTTGTCAAGTAAGTCTTGAATCTTATGCCTAAGGCGATAGCAACGGTTGGTTGAGTGGCCTTTGGCTTGGTGAAATTTGCAGTATTCATTCTCATTGTAGCTCTTGGGCAATGGGTTTGGTGGTGGTCTTGGGTCGAGAGGTTTCAACAGGCCTCGGCTTTTTAGCTTTTCAAGTACTTTCTCAAGTGGCATATGCAGCTCGGTGAATTGGCGAGGTGGGTTGGTGTCATTTAGGGAGATAGGTTGAATGGGTTGGGCTATGGCATTGACCTCGGCATTGTTTTTCCCAGCAAAGTTTGGCCTGCGGCTCTTTTGGACTTCTTCTATCTTGATTGACCCATCGGCAATGGCATCCTCAACTTGTGTACCTGCTCCAATAAGAGCCTTGAAATTAGGGAAGTAGTGAGCAAAGAGGTGCTTGTGATACACCGGCAATAGGTTCTTAACCACCAACTGAATCTGATCTTCCTCATTCGGTCTATCTGCCATTCTCGAGGCCTTTTGCCTCCACCTTGTAATGAAAGCAGAAAAGGTCTCATTAGCCCCTTGTTTTGTGGTCTCTAGGTCCCTTCTTGTGACATCCACCTCAGTGTTGTACTTGTAGTGCTCCGAAAACTCATTACATATGTCCTCCCAAGTCTGGGTTCTATTCTCATCCAAGGCTAGGAACCATTTTAAAGCAGAAGTGGCGAGGGTTTCATGGAACATTTGGGCCAAGAGTTCATCTGTTGCTCCTCGAGGGTGCATAGCTCGTACATACATCTTCAAATGGGTCTTAGGGCAGCCCGTTCCATCAAACTTTTCTAATTCGGGCATCTTGAATTGTAATGGAATACGAGCTTGAGGGAACAAAGATAGGGTACGTACATCCACCATGTCATCTGTCCTACGGATTCCCTTTATAGTTCTCTCCAAGGCTTCTACCTTACTAGCCAACACAGAGTCTGTATCAGAGGTCTTCCCCTTACTTCCCCCTTCTAGGTTAAAAACTTCAGGTGATTCATTCCCCTTGGGCTGAGTGCTTCCCCCATCATTGGTCTTAGTGCCTTCTCCAGACTGGGTCCCATTTTCGGTGTTATCCCCCGGGGTACGGCCATTATTCTGTTCCGGTTCGGACATCTTATGTTGGATATCTTGGGCCATTTTCAATGCTCTCTCGGATACATCAATGGTGTAATCAAGTTTGGTCATGATAGCCTTCAAACAAGTCTCAACATCAAAACCCCTTTCACTAGTTGCTTCATCGGCCATGTCTGACTGGTTGGTAGAATCAATCTTCACTAAGCGCCCTTGCTGGTCGCGGATCCAAGCCAGTACGTCTTCTCACTCCTCTAAGAAAGGGAACAATCAGTCTCTCATCCTAAGGGTATGTCCTAGGCTTCCATATTTGTCTCAATGACTTCACGCCATATATACTCAATTAGTCCCTTTTAATCCAATCACCTTTGCAAGGGTCATGGGCGAAAGGTACGTATTAAGGATATAGGGTGCAAAGGTCTTCTATTAATTTTTCCGTTAAGCACATCACAAACACGGTCATGATATCATTACAAACAATGTGGGTGCATAAGGGTGAAACCATAGTGTCCTACAAGTCTGTCTATATGGACTAATGATAAGGGTAGGCTGGGGTCCTTCACTTGCTTGAGCAATCTTTATACCTAACCACATGTGGCATCAGGAACGCCGCGTGGGTCCAACAGTACGTGATTAACTCATTTAATATACCCAAGGGCAAGCCCAAGGGTACTTGGCAAGAGAGGTTGAGAGCTTTCGCCCTAACTCATGGAATCAGGAAAACCAAGGTTGAGGCTAGGCCCGTCAGTGGCAAGGGACATCGATCCTAACATGCAAGAGTTTGCGCACACAATGCAATAAATGAAAGCACACAATCAAGCGAATGCAATGTGATTGATTTTAATTAAACAAAAGAAATTAACTTAGCCCAATCAAATTGTGTAGAGTCTAGCCCACAAATCCCCAGCGGAGTCGCCAGTTCTGTGAACCCTAAAAAGGTTAAGGCCCACGAGGGGTTTTAGGTTTGAAAAAGGAAAAGGAGTCGCCACCTTATTTTTTAAAGGAAATAAGGAAAACCCTAAAAAACAGTTTTGTTTTAGGAAAACAAAAGATTGACTCCATATTTAAAAATGGAAAGGCAAATGACCTTTTGGAAACCAGAGAAATCGGGGATTCGGAGGCTAAGTTACGATATGGGAAGGTTCTAAGCAAAGCCTATAGGCACCCATATCGCCCTAAACGGTCTCTTAATTCAATTGGGCTAAATCAAAGTCTTAATCACACACAAATCAACAGTTATCATCACAGGACAGCATGCATATCATTCATCCATTCATCCATATAATCAAGTAAATCAAAGAAAAACAGAAAAAGAAAGAGGGGGGAGAAGAAAACCTAGGATACTTAGTATCCTAGGGCGGACTTGAACATCACGAAGAGCGCCTACGTACCATGTATGGAAATACATGGATCAAAGTCCACGTAGTTCGAAAGGGAATAGGGTTATAACCTAATCAAGGCCTATGGTAAACCCTAAGTTTCCTTTCAAGTAAAACATGGTAAGTTTCCAAAATAAATGATTCTCAAAAGATTTTTGGTAAAATATGGAATTTTGATAAAAGATGGAAACTTTGATTTAAAAGGTATTTTTTATTGAAAGGAAACTATAGAATCTACCATACCCCTCTATTAGGAAACAACCCTGGGGGGGGGGAGAAAGGGAAAGTTTCAAAGGAAGGAAAGAAGGGTGAATTGGGGCACCCTCACACCCTACTTACCTTAAGCAAAAGCAACCTGTCAAAGTAACCACCCTATTGCATAGGGTAATTACCTTATTTGTAAGATTTCATCTCACGATAGCCAAAATAACCACCCCACATTGGTGGGGTAGTTGCACCTGTTGTACTTGTCAAAGCACCTGCAATTTCCATGCAAAACATACCAAAAATACCAACCAAGCAAACTAGATTCCAAATCAAGCCATTATCGTGCCCAAACATGGGCTAACACATGCTCAAAATATCATATCAAAGACAAATAACAGATCTGGACAGAATTGAAATAAGGTTTAAAATCAACCACAAGTCATGCAACAACATGAATCATAAGCTAACTAAAACCCTAATTCAACCCTACATGCAATGACATGCAAAAAACCCTAAAATCAACTATATGAATGCTAGAAATATCATAGTTATCAAATATGCAGCACATATATATCAACCATGAAGAAAACACAAAGAAAAACCCTAAGCTATCATGCTATATGCTACTTTCCTAATACAAGGATGAATGAAACCCTAGAATCACAATTGTGCTCAAAATCACATAAAATAACTCTAAATCATGCAAAACTCATTGTGGACATCATTTTAATCATGCATATTAATCAATAGAAGCATCAACACATGATAAAAACACAAGCTTGCACATGAAATATAGCTATTCTAAGTAAGAACCTAATTTCAGCACAAGAGAAACCCTAGAATTGCAAACATGCATTAAATCACATGGAACAGCATCCTAGCATACTAAACAGCCCACAAATATTATCCTAATCATGCATACTAACTAATAGAAGTAGCAAAACACAATAAAAACACAAGCTTCAATATGCAAAAGTGTTATTTCATGTAGAAAACCAATTTCAGCACTAAGGAAACCCTAAAGTCCCAAACATGCAGTAAATCACATGGAATAGCATCCTAGCATACTAAACAGCCCATGAATATTATCCTAATCATGCATACTAACTAATAGAAGCAATAAGACATGATAAAGACACAAACTTGAACATGAAATAATGACTATTCCATGTAAAACCCTAGAAAATACTCTAAAAAACCCTAAAAACACAAAGACTCATAAAACCACATAGAATGACATTATATCATGCAAAACCAGCCATAAACAATATCCTAATCATGTATTCTAAGCATTAGAAGCATCAACACATGATAAAACAATAAGCTTTTAACATGAAGTAATGCAAAGCTATGCAAGAAACCCTAGTTTGAATGAAAGAGAGAAAGGGGGAGGGGTATACCTTTTGTGGCTGCTGTAGAGAGTCCTCCTCCTCTTGTGTGCTGCTGGAAACAACCTCCTTCAAGCCTTCAAGCAATGCTCCAGCCTTCCTTCAAGCTTTCTCTCACATTCTCTCACTCTAAGTTTAGGTTAAACTACCCTAAGGATGGCTGCCATAGCCTCCAAGTCTCACACATGCCTCCCCTTCAGGAATTCCCTCCCCCATTGCTGAAGTATAAGGGGGTATTTATAGGGATTGAGGGAAAACCCTCAATGGTTGGGATTAAAACCCTAGGGATTGATCCAAGGGCTCTTAGAGGTTCCCTTGGGGCTCAAGTAGGTCAAATAAGGCTGAAATTAGGGTTAAATGGCGGCTAAAGGCGAGCAAATCCGAGAAAATAGGATGGGAGCCGCGTCAAGGCTCAAAAAAGGAAAGTGGCTCGGGTGACCACCTGGGGCTGGGCGGCTAGCAGCCTGGGCCCAGGCGGCTAGCCGCCCAGGCCTGGGTGGTCACCCGAGGCCATGTCAGCTTCAGCCCAAATTTGACCCCCTTCGACTTCCAAATGTGTTTCAGGGCCCAAATCAACTCCGATTTTGACGAAACGAAAGCCAAAACGACCGTGTTTCGAAGAGGAATGTAATTTGAGTCACTTGAGGGAAAGAAACCCTAGCCATGGCTACATGGTTGGGCCCTACAAAGGTGGTTAATTGCTATGCCTCACCATCGCTTAGCTTAGGTATGCACATAGGGTCGCACCGAATGCTTTCTAATTCGAAATTCAACCTCCCTAAACACTTTTGGGGATGAAATTAAGACCAATCAAGGTCAAATGAGTAGTCATAGAGTGAAAATCATGAACCAATTCGAGCTAACCCGAAGTAGGTCTTTTAGCCAACCTGAGCCTTGCTGAGCCATTCTAATCCCGAACCTTCAATTCATCGAATTGATCCCACAAATACCTCAAATACAACCATATGAACTCCAATTGGCAACTTGGAGATCATTTCAAGGTCAAATGGAAAGTTTGTGATCAAAAAGACGATTATGCCCCTCAAGTCACAAAAGTTCTTATTAACCCTCAAGATCAACTCCAAATCGAACCAAAATTCATACACACCATCCTTAGGACCCTAGAAACTCAATGCAAAAGACTAGACTCAAAAAGGAAACAAAAAGACACATGCAATGACAAACCCTAGCTAAGGTGGCAAAAATGGGGTGTGACAACCCCTATTAAGGGTCTACCTTTAGCAAAAAACCCTACTTAAGATTTAGTAATTTAATAACCCCTTTTTTTAAGTTTTTATTTGTGATAAGGTAAATCTGTGATTTTATATACCAAATATACCCTTTGTTTGACAATTCCGCATCTCACGTACAATAGATATGGGAAAAGCAGATTTCCATCTTAAGATATAGAAGAGTAACCATTTTTGGGGTGATATGTTTTCGTGGGAGAGAGATTTTCAGCTCCATCATATTTCTCTCTCTTCAAACCAGCTCCAATGGAGGGAATTCAAAATTGAATTCCAAAATTTTCTCTCTCTTCAACTGGTTGCAAGAGTTTCATCTATTTCAATCGTTTTTCCCAGATTTTTGATGAATCATTACTAGCAACAGTATCAGAGTACTGTTGTTAGTATTATAACATGTTTTTTGTACTAGTAACAATATCACTTCACTGTTATTTTGAAAATAACCCATATATCATGCAACAATATTTGATTACTGTTGAATCATTACTAGCACCAGTATCAAAATACTATTGTTAGTATTATAACATGTTTTACGTATTAACAACAATTTCACTTCACTGTTGTTTTGAAAATAACCCATATATCATGCAACAGTACCAGATTACTGTTGTCAGTATTATAACATGTGTATCTATATAACAGCATCAGCTTACTGAACATAACTATCAACAGTAAACTGGTACTGTTATGTCAATACACATGTTATAATACAAAAACAATGAACTGATACTGTTGATAGTTTTTTTAATGATAATATCAAATAAAAAATGTAACAGGTTCCTTGCATATGCAGATTTATGGTGGTGAGATCACGTTCAGCAAAAAGGAGGGGCAACTTTTTAATGTAAAGAACCAAACGTTTAAAGAAGAAGAAGAAGGTTGATCTGCTTTTTCAGATCTTATACTATAGTCGAATGCCTCCCCTCCCTTTCTTCTTCTTCTACTACTTCGTCTGCTTCTTCTTCTTCTTCTTCTTCTTCCTCAAAACTAGATCTCAATCCGTGTTCTCCAAGTCATCTGGTTTTGTTGGGGGGATGCTCGTATGTGAAGAAAAAACCCTAGAATGGATGTTTGGTGCTGTGTCTAATGATGTAAAGTGATTTTTTGAAAGATTTTTTTGTGGCGTACGTTTATATATTTCCATTAGAAACAATGGAATGTGGGAAAGGTGAGAAGCCTATTTTTTCACCCGGGTGTATAACATGGCACGGTTGTAAACTAAGGGAATTTCTAAAAACAAGGGTCTATTAGTCTTTTTACTGTTAAATGGGGTTTTTACTAAATGTCAGTTTTAATGGGTTCTATTATCTTGGAACTCTTATACATAGGAGTTTTGGCCAAAATTCCCTATTCTAAAATAGCTCGGATCGATCGCCCTAAACCATGGATCGATCACCCTACCTAGAAACATGGACTAAAATATCCACAATATCTTTAATATATCCAGGATATATTTGTGTATCCATACCCTCGATACGATATATAACTAACATACTTTTTCGCAAAATATCTTTATGATATTTTCGATATTATTGATAAAGTCTCGATATATCCATAATATCTTCTTTCTTTTACATGGTATTGTTGATATATCCAATATATTGAGATATATCCACTATATCGAGGATTTATATCAACGATATCAAGATATTCATTTTCTTATTGTTGCGTCAAAATTATCACCTTTTACTCCTTAGTAGTGATTTATATAAATATTTCAAATTTTCAATTGTACTAATGGCTTAAATTAATGTATGAAGTAACAACTTTCATTTACTTTGTTAAAATATATTCATTCTATGACTTAGTGTGGCACAATTTTTATACCCTATACAATACATACTTGAATTGTAATATTTTGATTCTAAACTATTTATTAGAGTCTAATCATTGTTCCCAGAGTTTAAATGAAAATATATTTGTTTAACTAACAATATCCGTCATATCTTTGAATTGATGTCAAAATTGTTGATATATCTATCGATATATTTTATATATCCGTGTTTTTGGAACCTCGATATATCCATCTACATCAATATTTAAGTCCTTGCCTAGAAAAGCACTAAAAGTTTTAAAAACATTTTCAAAACCATTCAAACTAAGATAAAACATTAACAATGATTTGAAATGATATAAATCAAGAAGAACCGGGCTTCTATATTCACTTACCTAAGAATGAGTGTGAGTAGCAAAGCCTTGAAGTCTTCACTTGAATGAAACTTTGAAGCTTCACATAACTTGAATCAACAAACAAAGACACTTTTGACACAGAATATGCCAACAAAAAAACATAGACTTTACAATGCCTTATGTTTAAACAAGGACCTATTGGCAAATATCCTGACTAAGGGAGTAACAACTAGAGTCTTTCATACTTTCTTAAACAAGCTAGGCATGTGTGATATCTTCACACCAGCTTGAGCGAGAGTGTTAAAATGAGTAATTAGTTTTCTAAGTTCTATATTTTATTTGTCTGTGACAAGATGAAGGGTATTTATGCCAGTATACTTACTTTAATATAAATAATAAATCACAAGGGAGCCTAAGTTCTCTCATTAATTTCTCTTCAAACTCTTCTCTTCTTTCTCTCCTCCTCCTCTTCCTTCCTTATTATGCAATATTTACACAAATCTACTAAATGTCGCAAATAGGTCAGATTAAGTTATTGTATGGGGTTGTTACATGTATTTTTTGTTGTGTGGTTTTGTCATGGAACTGCCAAAAGGAGAAATTGTTAGGACCTAGGATCTAATGTAGATGAATTCCATGAACAAGAACCAAGGGTTGTATTTTGTGTCACTTTAGTGAGTCTATGTCATGCGCTACCTTGAAGATTGAAGCTTGAAGACTTTTGTGAGGATGTAACTGTTAGTAATATGCCCTAAATGCAATCATAGAGATGATACTTTAGGGATAATGAACAATCACTATTTCATTTATTACTTATAATAAACAAAGGGCAAGTTAAATATCATGTGTATTCGGGTTTGCATGATAAGTCTATAAGATAATTGTGACGAGATTGATATCTCAAGGAGTTGAGATGTTGAGACTCATTCTTTCTATAAATTAATCCTAAAAGGTTCCTAATTGTAGGTTTATCCACTGGACATTGATAAATTAGATAAAGTTAGCACAGGTTATGTTTACTCAATAGGGAGGATGGCTAGTCTCAAGTCATTTGTGTAGAAACATTAAAGCAAACCTATGGGTGCTTGTTAGAGAACAAATTCACTAAGGCCCTGTTTGGGTAAGCTTTTCAACAGTCCAAAATCACTTTTGACACCCAAAATCACTTTTGGGTGTGTTTGGCAGCCCAAATCATAATCAATTGTGGGCTCAATAAGTGATTTTATCAAAAGCTGGCTCCCCCTAGCTTTTATTCAAAAGCAACATGCCAGCTTATGCGGAGGTTTTTAATAACTTATTTTATTTCCAAAAGTGCCCTTAAATGTTGAACGTGTAGAAAGTTTTTTCCACCCACATCCCTTTATATCATGATGGCGCCAAACGTTTTCCTTTGGCTGAAACAATGGCGCCCAAACTTCCTTTTTCTGCTCCTCATCTTCCTTTATCTGCTGAAACGATAGCGTCAAACCTAGAGACAAGTTCTCACGGCTCCTCCTGCTGTGCTCCTTCTCCTACCGGTGTAAATCGCACAGGTAAGCCTTTTCTCCATCTTCTTCCCTTCCTCTCTCTCTCTCTTTCTCTCCTGTGAACCCAAGACATGCTCCAAAGAGTTTTTTTTTTCCCCCTTGTTCATTAATCATTTTATATTTGTTGATATTTTTTTGAGAATCGATTTATATCTCTTTGAATTTTTATTCTCTATTTTTTGCTTTAATGAAGCATGCCAACTGTTTGAAAAAATGGATCTGAGATACGTACAGTGGATTTGGGGTTTAATGGGTAGGACACAGCATAGCAATACTTTAAAAAATAAGAATTTATATTTGGTTCTTACGGCTTTATATGAGTGTAAGAGATCTGGTGCTATGTTGGGATTTTTAGTGTCTTCACGGATTGGGGTTCAATGATGGTTTTCTTCCTTTTGCGTTGTGTGCTGCTGTATTATTATTATTATTTTTTTTTTGGTTATGTTGTTGAGGGAGTCATCATTTAGTTTGTAAATCATGGCTATTTGGTGTTTTCCAGATGGATTGTAAGGTAGGTTCATTTAGTGTGCATTTTAGGTGTTTGTTTATTTGTTTGAACTAGGTCAGCTGGTAGGATTTCTCTATGGGGTTGTCGTAGTAGTTTGTTAGGGGTCCCTTTTATGGTAATGGAAGAAGAATTCCTAGCAAGGTAATGTTCTATAATAATTCCATATTATATCAATTTCACATATTTAAAATATTCTACTATTTACTTGAGTTTTATTATACTGGTTTGGCCCAAAAAAATTTAAAAATTAGAAGAAAAATAAAACTTGAAAAGGGTTACATGATACACACAAATTTTTACGATATTTCAAGGATTGGGTGTTTAATAATGCGGGGTTTATTGAGCATTGGCTTTAGTTACAAAGGTAAAGGCAATTTCAAAACACACTGCCAATTGCTTTTGTCAGTGTTATGCCTAATTACTTTTGATAAATTTCTAAGAATTTAGTTGTGCTGACTTCAAAAACTAGCAAACTTTTGTCAATGTTGGGGATCCCTTTTATGGTAGGTATGGGGTAGTTTGTTTCTATCCTCTATGGTACCAATCCACAAACCCTCTCCAGAATCTCTGAATCAAACCCATATATATAGTTACAAATATAATTTTATATATATATATATAGACACACACACACTCACACAGAGAAAAGAAGAAGGATTCGGTATAGTGTTTACCTGGTGAAATTGTGAGAACTGGACCTGAGGAGGTGGCAAGAGGAGGATTATGCTTTCTTTCTTTCTGTCTAGTTCTGAAGGAGGTTTGATGCTGGTGAATAAATTTCCAAGGGAAAAAGGGGGTGCCTGGGTGACCTTTAAAGAGAGGAAAAAGCTACACCCATGAAGGTATATGTGTTTATTTGGAGTTATGCAATGTGTGTATAATAGTATGTGTTTAGGGGTGTTGAATAATGAATAACCCTTTATGATCCATTGATTACCTGTCAAACATATAATGCTATCCTAGTCCTTTTTCCTTTTTCTCAGAATCTATTTTGAAGTCAAATGAGGAGGGGAAAAGGCTAATTTTTATTTTATTTTTTTTCATTAACTTTTATTAGAAACTAAAACTTTGTACCTTTTTATTATTCATGTGAACCCTTCTTTTTTATTATTATTAGTATTTTTTTTTTTTGGGGTTAGGTTGATTAGTTGTTTATTTATCATATAGTATGTAGCATCAATTATGTAGTATATGGCATGTGGGTGCCATACCCAAAATTATGCATAGATTTTTTTTTTCTTCCATACAATGAATGTTATAATCTATTTAACATGAATGGGTATATAATATTTTATGGAATGTACTAGTAGCTAGCTATGGCATCTCAAGCTGACAAGGGTAAAGCAAAAGCAAAAGTAAGTGATAGTGAAAAGGGTAAAGCAAAGGCCAATTGGGACCCTAAAGCACATGAGATTTTCATAGATATATGCATTGCGGAGGTTCGACTTGGAAATAGGTCTGGCACACATTTTACTACTGTTGGGTGGAAAAATGTGGTTGAGAAGTTTAATGCGGCAACAAATAGAGATTACAATAGGATACAGTTGAAGAACCACTGGGATTTAATGAAAAAGAAGTGGCAGTTATGGGAAGCATTTGTGGGAAAAGAGACAGGACTTGGGTGGGATAATGCCAAGAAAACTATTTCTGCTTCAGATGAATGGTGGGACAGAAAGATAAGAGCAAGTTTTAGCTTTATTTATTTATTGTAAATATAACAACAAAATATTTATGTAATTATTGCCTTATCTACACAGATGCTACCAGAAGCTACAAAATTTTGCGTGAAAGGATTGGAACATGCATTTAAGCTGGATGAATTATTTATGGATGTCGTAGCTATTGGTGCTAGGGCTTGGGCACCTACCTCCTATCAAATGCCACCTTTATATCAACAATCTAATCGAGTCGAAGATGAAATTGATGTAGAGGATGGTAATGACTCTGAGGGAGATAATATTAAGAACACTAGTAGCCTTACTAGTTTGGACAATGATAGAAAAAGGGCAATGTCTGAGAGAGGTGGAAAACAGAATAAGACAAAGAAAAAGGTGGTTAGAGCAGCAAAGTTAGAGAGACAACTTGATCGAATCTGTGATGCAGTTGAGAATAGGAATTCCACGGCTTCTATTCTTCACACAAATAAGCCTGGATGCAGCATTGAGGAGGTCATGACTGTTATGGGTGCAATGCCTGAGTGCCCACCTGGGAGTGAACTTTACATAATTGGGGTTCGCCTATTCAAACTGGGAGATAATAGGGAGATCTTTAAATTCTTACCGAATGATGAAATAAAGATTTCATGGCTAAAACAAGAGGCTTTATATCTTCCAAAACCTTCTAATTAATAGGGTGGCTTCGATTTAGTTACCAAAACTTTTTCCCTTAATCTTGTGCTAGTTTTGTTTTATGTAATAACAATGGATTTTGATGGTTGATGTGGTATTTTGTTTCTTTTACATTTGGAGTTACGTTTTATGTGACAATTATAGAGTAAAGCCAGTATTTATCTTTTGTGAATTTTTGTGAACATTCATAGCTACATTTTATATGTGCTATATGACAATTTTTTGTATAGTGTTTGTGAGAAATTATAAATTAGGATTTTATGTATCATAATTATATAAGCCATGTCTTTGTTTTGACAGGAAAATTATTGATGATGAATTTATGGAAGAGATGCATAATGAAAGTTTGGAGGAGATGGAATATGAATATATGAAAGAGAATATGGAATTAGATTTACTTGTTGTGGTAGGTGTAGAGAAAGTGGTATCCTATCATACCAATTATTTCTTAAAGCAACCATGTAGGGATTCTCCACAGACTGGGTGGAAGTTTATGATGGAAATACTTAAAAGGAATGGTACTAGATGTCATGAGATGTTTCGCATGGAGAAACAAGTGTTTCATAAACTATGTGATAAGTTGAGAAGTTATGGCCTAGAGGCGACTAGACGGATATGAGTGGAAGAAGTAGTTGGCATGTTTTTTATGACTCTAGGGCATGGTGTTGGAAATAGATTTATTCAAGAGCGGTTCCAACATTCGGGTGAAATAGTAAGTAGACAATTTGTAGCCGTGTTGGAAAAGATGCCCATGCTAGCCATAGATATGATAAGGCCACCTAATAATTTTGATGACGTTCCACCTCACATTCGACAAAATCCTAAATATTGGCCATACTTTAAGGTAATCTATACACGCTAGTATACTTCCATTTTTTTTTTTTTTTTGGGTGAACTTACGAATCTATTTTTACTTGTATTTATAATAATAAAATATAAATATATATGTTTTATGCTATGAATAGGATTGTATTGGAGCCATTGACGGTACTCATGTTTGAGCATCGCTTTCGCCGGAGGAATAAATCCCATATATTGGTAGGAAGAATTACCCCACTCAAAATATAATGGTTGCATGTGGATTTGATATGCATTTTACATTTGTATGGTCGGGATGGGAAAGTACTGCGCATGACACACGCATATTTTTGGCAGAGTTAAGAAACCCGGATTTAAAGTTTCCAAAACCTCCTGGTGGTTCGTATAAAGTCAATTTTTTTATATATCTTTTTAAAAAAATTAATTCTAACTCAATTTTTTTATGTTATTAATATTATGGACAACAATTTCTAATTTTATGAATTGGTTATTTGTAGAAAAATATTATTTGGTTGATGCGGGTTATCCAAATATGAAAGGTTTCTTAGCCCCTTATAAAGGGGAAAGATATCATCTTTCACATTTTCATCGTGGTAGTCAACCAAGAGGTACTCAAGAAATATTCAACCAAGCCCATTCATCATTGCAAAGTGTTATAGAACGAACATCTGGTGTGTGGAAGGCACGATGGGGAATTTTAGAGCACATTAAATTTAAAAGTATGGGCAAGCAAATAGTAATTGTTAGTGCTACAATGGCACTTCACAATTTTATAAGGACAGAAGACATTCTTGATATGGAATTTCAACGGTTCGGTACAAACGATGATTACTCACTTGATGAAATGAATATTGGTGATTTAGATAATCATACTAGAATGGATGATAGTGAGATGGGTGATATCCGTGATAGGATTGCTACAGAGCTTGCTAGTAGATAATTAAACTTTATGTTTGATAAGCATTTTAATAAAATTGATGCATTTGGATTGTGTTTTCCCAATTGATAGCAATATGACCAATTTTATTATTTTTTTTTATCAACTCAAATATATGATTCTTTTTAGTTTTGTTTTTCTTTTTTTATTTATTTGAAATATCAACTCATGTTTTTTTTTCCCCCTCTTCGTTTTAAACAAAAATAAATAAATAAATAAAGAAAAAAGAAAACAATTCAGGAACATCGTTGGTAATACCAAACAAAGAGGATAAAAAAAAAAACTTATTTTAATGGCAGTTCAGTTAATTCAAAGTTATAGCAACTTTAGTAAATGTTCTTCCCAAACAGACAAAAAAATCACTTCTAGCTCTAACAGCACTTTTGAAATACAGTTTCCAAACAATGATTGATTTTCTTCTGCTACTCGTAACTTCTAATTCTCTTCTACTTTTGCCTAAAAGCAAAAGCTACAGTTTTCCCAAACAAGGCCTAAATTAATGTGACCAACTTTTGAGTAAGCTATATGGAGTTTTACTACATGTCGAATAGGAGCTTTTAGTTGTAGTGATGTGACTAATCCTTTGACCTGTGGTACCATTGATATCGTGTGTATGGGTTGTTAGGATTTAATGATGCATGCAGAGTGTAGGATTTGACCATAGACCTACAAATGTATTCATTGGCCCTAATGAGTCATCCATGGAGGTATGTGAGTGCAAAATATGGGATCCATCACTCTTAGTAAAGAGAGGGAATGCCCTATGTTATGTTCTTGAATATAATATATTGAAGTCTCTGGCCAGAACAAGCTAAAGTAACTTAGAAAATGAGTTTTCTAAGTTCACCATATGAGTTGATATCAGGATATATAGATTCATATGATTGAGTTAGGGGATTGACAGATTTTTATACCTTATTGACTCAATTGGGGCATTAGTTGATGAAGGGATCAAATTGCATCATAATTATAATTGAAGGGTTCACTATGTACCTTCACTCTATCTAGGTTACGTTATGACAAATTGTTAGGTGTCACTCATGACTAGTAGAAGCCCTGAAAATAATAAAGAATTATTATTATTCTCACATAAGGAAATTAGAAAGTGTTCTAATTGAAGCCAAATAGAAAGAGTTTTATTGGGCACCTGTGGGTGCCCATTCTTACTACTAGATAGATTGTGAACCCAAGGGGTCACACACCAATAAGCAAAGGGGTATTCTAGGTTTTGAGAGAGTAGGAAATAATCCAATTAAAAGTTAATTTGGATGCCTTTTAATAAAGTGATTATTAGAAGGATTAGGGAACAATTTTAGGGAAATTGTAAAACCCTAATTGGGATAGGGTTACCCTAGGCCGGCCACTATGAAAAGGAGATTATAAACATGCTAACACATGCTCTCCTTCATTATGGCCTCACTCTATCTCTCTCTTCCCTTGTTCTCTTCTTCTCTTATAATGCATCAATGGAGATTGATTGAAGGAACCTAAGAGCTTTGCCTAGTGTGGATACCTTTAGAAGCCGGACACGTGTACAGCTCATCATCCCCAACATCATGCGACTAAAAGGCTATCAAAGTGAGTTTTTGAATTTATTAGTTGCTGCGTTTTTAGTGTTGAATCTTTCATGAACATGGCTTGATCTTGGTTATTGGAATTGTATCATCAAAATCGTTTTGTGTGATTTTTCGCTTTCGCTACTGTTTTTAATAACAATTCCTTTCAGTGGTATCAGAGCTTTGGTCATGATTCATATAAGATTCATGGAGGTTTTGATGGCATATTCATATATTGGATCATATAAGACCTAGGGTTTTGGCCATTACGGTTTCTAAAACCCAAAACTGCATGAGCAGTTTTCATGGCAGCAAAAATCGTCTCTTCTTTTGAGTGCCGTGATCATATTTATCAACGAAAATTTTTGAGCCTCATATGGTTGGAAAGCTCTTCGAATCAGCTTTCCAACCAACAAACGGCGCCTCAATCGGAGTTTTGTAGCTCAAGATATATGCGTTTTACTATAGGATGTCCAGGAAGACTGCTCTGTGCGGGATTAATGCGAACAACATGTTAGGGCTTGTTGGATGAGATCCAAGCCATGGCCAGAGCTCCAATATTCACTATTGGGATCGTCCTTGATGGTGGAAGATCATACAAGGCCATTCATGGCCATGGGACTCGAGGGCTGTTAGCCAAAAGTCCCAAAATGGGGACTGCCATAGCAGTATTTCACACACAGCATCAACGTCAATAACTCTCTACAATAACTCTCTCCACAGAACACTACCAAGTATAAGACTTAGTTCTTTGGATTCGGGGAATCCTAGGGAAGAGTTCTTGAGTGGTCTCAAGGCTAGAGAACCCTGTGGTAAGGTTTTTGGGGGTGTGACCACCACTACTAAGGTCGCCATCCATAGTGGTTGACACCCTGCAACCGCCACTTGTAGACATGGAGGCTGCTGTGATTGGCAGCCATGTTTACATGGCTTAGTTTATCACGTTTTGGAACAAAACCCTAACCCTAAATTCCCAATTTCGAATTTCTTGTTTATTTTAATTCCCAAATTAAATTTAATCAATTGTGATTGGTTGAAAGTTGTTTTAAGAGGTTTAAAATAATTTTGGGAAATTAAAATAATTTCTGGAATTTTAGTTAAAGTTGTTTTCGTTAAATTTCCACATTCTTTAATTTTAAGGTTCTGAATCTAAAACAAAAAAAAAAAAGAATTTTGATTATTTTGTATCCCACCTAATTAACTCAATTTTGTTTGTTTTTAAAAGGCATTTTAAAGTGTTTAAAATATAAATGGGATATTTAAAATAATTTTAGAATATATATTTTAAATAAAATTGTCTTATTTTATATATATTTCATAGTATGGATAAATCCAAAATTGCTAATTTTGATTATTTAGTTTATCCTAATTAATTTTTATCAATTCAATTGATTGAAAATATATTTTAAAAGTGTTTAAAATAATATTGGGCTAATGAAATTACGTTGGTGTAAACGCTGAAAAGTGGTTCACAGGATTGAAAAGATAATTTTGAAAAAGAAAAGGGAGTCGCCACCTTATTTTTTAAAGGAAACAAGGAAAATCCTAAAAACACTTTGTTTTAAAGAAAACAATTGAAAAGACTCCATGTTTGAAAAAGGAATGGCAAAAACAGTCTTTTGGAAACCAAAAGAAATCGGGGATTCGGAAGCTAAGTTATGACATAGGAAGGATCTAGGCAAAGCCAATAAGAACCCATGCTACCCTTTCGATCTCTCAGTTTATTTAAGCTAAATCAAGATCTTATCATACAAAAATTAGCATATATATCATCACAAGAATTGCGTGCATATCATATATTCCATCCAATTAGTCACACAATCAAGTAAAGAAAACAAAACAAAAAAGAAAATTACGATACTTAGATCCTAGGGCGGACTTAAACCTCAAAGCACCTAAGTACCATGCAACGAAATACATGGATCAAAGCTACGTAATTTGAATAGCTAGAATAAGGTTAAAACCTAATATGAATCTATGGCGAAAACCCTAAGTTCCGTTATTAAAAGATGAAAGGTGTAATAAATAAGCCAAATTTGGAAACTTCCACAAGATGGAAACTTTGAGAAAAACTTACTTTATTTTATAAGGGAGCTTCTAATAATCACCATAAATTCTTATTAAGAAATAACCTTAAAAGGGAGAAGGAAAAGAATAGGGAAGAGAGTTAGGGCACTTTCATACCCTACTTACCTTTGCAATTTACTCTAAGCAATAGTGTGAGCGCCACGCCCTAAACCACATAGCTCGAGAATACGCATTAGCCTCAAAGGACTAACACGGAGAGGAGTCGCCACCCAATAATGGGAACGAGTGAACCCTAGCAGGGTGTAGCTCGTCATAACCAGAGATTCGGGTTCGGAGCTAAGGTACGCAGCTGGGAAGGTGTTAGGCACCCAGCCACACCCGGTCGAAACTGGCCCCCACACATGATTAATGGCTTTAATTAATTTAATGTCTAATCAAAATTGACCCTATTCATTCAACCACAGCAGCACGCAAATCATGATGATATGATATAGATAAAGGCACGAAATAAACATAAAGAAATAAAATACGAATTAACCAACTATCAGAATAACTACAATAAAAAAAGAAACTGTCTGCCAATGCTTTATGTGCGTACGCAGTATTAGTTACTGCGTATGCATATTATATGCTGCGTACGCAATACAATCGTTGCGTACGCACCCGTTGGCGATTTATGTCATATCTCGAAACCTCACCTATATACCATGAGAAGGTATACACGTGAATTCCACAGACTATCATACAACAAACCTACATACTAACAAATTATCACATAATAAAACCCTAGTTTCTCCCTATGGAGAATCCACTACATGATGCATCCCAGAATAAATAAAATACAGAAATAAATACAAATATGAAAACTAAACCTAAATCATGCTAATCATGCTTTAGACAGAAATAAAATAAAATAAAATAAAATAAAATAAGAACTAGAATCAAAAGCTAAGTTAAACTAAATTTACCGACTTTATGCTTGTTCGTGGCCCCTCAGGTCTTTGGATTAAATCAAATCAACACGAATCCTCCTCTTCTTCAAAGTGTAATCACAGCAACGAGATCAAAACTCACTCAACTTTGAAAAGAAATAGAAAACAAAAGAGAACAGGAGAAAAGAAAAGTGATTTCCGTCACTTTGCAACAGTAGAAAGTTCAATCGCATTTTTGGGTATGAAAACGTTGGAATTGGACAAAACTCGTGAAATGCAAAGTTGTAGAGAATTGAATTATCTTTCTAAAAAGACCAATTTCATCCAATTCCGACTTCGGATGAAAAAGTTATGATTAAAATACGATTGCTGGTTTTCCAAAAATCTGCTGCTGAATTATGACGAATTTCACTCTCTAAAAACCCTATATTCCTCCCTCTATCTCTAAGGCATTAAAAGAGTATTTATAGCTGAAATCTGGAGTTTCCCTTTCCTTCCTAGACTAGGTTTCTTTGGAGAATAATCAAAAGGTATTTTATAATGATAAAAGACTTCTAATCTGAATAGGAAAGGGAAATTGTCTTTTGTAAAAATTGGGAGACTAACCGCTAACACGCATGCACATGTACCGTATGTGCGTACACACACTCATCACATATGTACACGTATTAGTGGCATGATAAAAATGGCTAATTTAATAAAATAATTTTCTTTTCATTTTAACCAAAAATCCCATGCTGTGATTCACACTAATTCTTAAACGATAATCCGTAAATAACCACACTAAACTCATCATCGGGGCCACGGGACTTAAGATGACAACCGGTACAAAATGGGGTGTCTACAGTTGCCCCTCTTTTGGCTAAGTTTTGCATTGCAATACGAAAGTCAAAAGCCTGAAAAGACGAACCATTTACCGGTTGGCAGCTTAAAGTCCACACACACACACATGCAATAAGGTCGTGCCAACCTCAGCTGACTTCCTACGTACTCCTCAGAGATCAGACCTAACGTAGTTCATGCAAAACAATGGGGGCACTCAGTAGGTAACTTCTCGAAACTACCAACTGCAAAGATCAATATAAAAATGTCATTCCTTTCTTGGGGAATAAGCAAAAAGCTTCATCCCTATCCAGAATCGAAGCTGGGTACTCGGACCCAAAGGGAATCGAATCAGGGTACCAGGACCCAAAGAGAATCAAATCAGGGTACTCGGACCCAAAGAGAATCAAATCAGGGTATTCAGACCCAAAGAGAATCGAATCAGGGTACTAGGACCCAAAGGGAATCAAACCAGGGTACTCGGACCCAAAGAGAATCGAATTAGGGTACTAAGACCCAAAAGGAATCAAATCAGGGTACTAGGACCCAATGAGAGTGGAATCAAGGTACTAGGACCCAATGAGTGGAATTAGGGTACTTAGACCCAAATGAAGGTGGACCTTAACGAAAGCCAAAGAAGGATTCATAGACCCTAACAAGGGTGGACCTTAACGAAAGCCAAAGAAGGATTCATAGACCCTAACGAGGGTGGACCTTAACGAAGGCCAAAGAAGGATTGATAGACCCTAACGAGGGTGGACCTTAACGAAGGCCAAAGAAAGATTTGATAGATCCTAACGAGGGTGGACCTTAACGAAGGTCCGAAACGAGTGATCCCTAAGGAGGGTATGAGCCTTGACGAAGGTCCGAAATGAGTGATCCCTAACGAGGGAATGGGCCTTGACGAAGGTCTGAAAGGAGTGATCCTTAATGAGGGTATGGGCCTTGACGAAGGTCCGAAACGAATGATCCCTAACGAGGGAATGGGCCTTGACGAAGGTCCGAAAGGAGTGATCCCTAACGAGGGAATGGGCCTTGACGAAGGTCCAAAAGGAGTGATTCCTAACGAGGGAATGGGCCTTGACGGAGGTCCGAAACGAATGATCCCTAACGAGGGAATGGGCCTTGACGAAAATCCGAAAGGAGTGATCCCTAACGAGGGAATGGGCCTTGACGAAGGTCCAAAAGGAGTGATCCCTAACGAGGGAATGGTCCTTGACGAAGGTCCAAAAGGAGTGATCCCTAAGGAGGGAATGGGCCTTGACGAAGGTCCAAAACGGATGATCCCTAACGAGGGAATGGGCCTTGACGAAGGTCCGAAAGGAGTGATCCCTAACGAGGGAATGGGCCTTGACGAAGGTCCGAAAGGAGTGATCCCTAACGAGGGTTTGGGCCTTGACGAAGGTCCGAAAGGAGTGATCCCTAACGAGGGAATGGGCCTTAACGAAGGTCCAAAAGGAGTGATCCCTAACGAGGGAATGGGCCTTGACGAAGGTCCGAAACGAATGATCCCTAACGAGGGAATAGGCCTTGACGAAGGTCCGAAAGGAGTGATCCCTAACGAGGGAATGGGCCTTGACGAAGGTCCTGAAAGGAGTGATCCCTAACGAGGGAATGGGCCTTGACGAAGGTCCAAAAGGAGTGATCCCTAACGAGGGAATGGGCCTTGACGAAGGTCCGAAACGAATGATCCCTAACGAGGGAATGGGCCTTGACGAAGGTCTAAAAGGAGGATTTATAGACCCTAACGAGGGTGGACCTTAACGAAGGCCAAAGAAGGATTTATAGACCCTAACGAGGGTGGACCTTAACGAAGGCCAAAGAAAGATTTGTAGACCTTAACGAGGGTGGACCTTAAAGAAGGCCAAAGAAGGATTTATAGACCCTAACGAGGGTGGACCTTAAAGAAGGCCAAAGAAGGATTGATAGACCCTAACGAGGGTGGACCTTAACGAAGGCCAATGACATATCGAACTCTAACGAGGGTTGAATCAAACATTTCCGACCAAACAAAAATATTCAACAAATCACCAAAAGAATTCATGTCTGAAAAAGACATTTAGAGACCATTCTAATCCCCAAAGAAAGATGCGCCTAGGGCAAGTAAAAAAGATTTCCCTTAAAGAATATGCCTTCAAAGCAAGCAGGGTACCACTCAAGGGTTTGAATTCAAAAGCAACACTCATCATGCATGCATAGACTATTCGGAGCCCATTCCCTACCTACATGGTCTAATCAAAATCGAGTCCTTGGTAGGATCGCTATTGATTTTTCTTTCTTTTAATGATCACTTTTGAATAGGGTTACTAATTTGATTAGGACATGTACTCATTCGTTTCTTTGGCATCATCTTTATCTTCAACACATTTCCTAAAACCTGCTTGAGATTGCTGAATGGAGTTGTAGCTTCTTTCCCAGAATTAGAGATTCATTTCCCAGAGCAATAATGGCACTATAGCAATTTCCGCTTTCAAGGAGTTATAGGCATGTGAATACATGAAGCCCAAGACAAACACTTATTTCAAATGAAGCACAAGACACCAAACCTTCATACTACTTCCGCAAGTACGCACATGGATGACATGTGCAAAACCGCCCATTGTTCAGCCCTTTAGGATTATACTCCAAGTAAATTGTTGATGATACAAAGAGGCAAATAAGGGCGAAGAAGGTAGAACTAATAACGATGATGTAGATAAGAAGCTCAAGCAAGACCAACAAGAAATTCAAGTATAACCTGGAATGATGAGACAATAGACTCGAGTATTGACCTCACCTATTTCAAATGTGTCTCCCTTTAATTTCCATCTCATTAAGGCAATTATTCCATTTTTCTTTTCTTAGTTAATTAATGAGGATCAATGATGTACTAGTTATTTCCATAAAATTTCACGAACTTTGGTCCACTCTTACACCAACAAAGACATTCCATATGCTGATTCTGATGGCATGTGAGGATATTCAATTGGGCTTGCCCCTTGACTCAAAGGTTGGAGTATGCATCACCTTCCTTGATGTCTGGATATGATATCTATAGGCTTCACTCCTTCACTTTTTTTTTTTTTTTTTTTTTTTTTTTCATACCCTAACTTTTGCCTAGGTTGACCTTTCGAGTTTTCAACCTAGCGGGCTATCTTTTCCCAACTTGTCTTTCTTAAACTGCTTCTGATGTGACTTTTTTTTCGTGCCCCTTGTATGGATTCCAAGCGATGTGAATGCACCTTTGCACAAACTTCAAATAATGTGGCTGCACCTTTGCAAGCTAGGTTGCCTACGTACCCAAAAGGGATCAAGCCAAACGTAGTTCAATCAAATTTGAACAACTTTAATCAATCGGAGAGGACTTTCATATGGACTGTAATGTAGGCATTAGGCTCTAGGGTCAAGAAAGAAAAGATATTAAAAGCTCAAGTTTAATTTCAATGGGTTCCTATTTTTCAAGGATCACTTCACTTCACTTTCACTTCCAAACTTAGCACTTCACCTGCTATCTCATTCTGGCATCCTTTTTTTTTCTTTTCTTCTCTTATTTTTTTCTTCCATTTTTTTTTCTTTCCTTTTGTTTTTTTTTCTTTTGTTTCATTTGCATTGCCTCATCACTTTAAACAAATCTCTCTCCAAAATTTGCCCCTAGTGTAGGGGGTAATCCTTGACAAGGGTGTTAAAAAGAAAACTCATTAAGGCTCAAAGGGGTTAGCAAAGGATTTTTATTTATATATATATTTTTTTCAAGAACGATAGCAGAAACGATGGCCTCTCTTCATTTCGATCTCCATTGTTCAAAAGTTGAGTATGAGAAGGATAAATGTGCAAACTTTCAAGTTTATTCCCTGCGTCTCTTGATAAGTCCATCAGAGTTGTAAGATCAGCCTATTCTGGTGTTAACCAATTGATATCTCTTTAAAATCTTCATTAACGTCCAAGTTGATTAAGATAGCTTCAATTTTAATGGATTTCACTTTCCTTTCTTGATCCTCGTTAATTATCTTTTCTAGATTAAAGGAATTTTGCATTCAAAGATTTCATTATTAGGAGACACATAGAAATAAGCGAAATCAGATTTTATTCCATTATCAATAAAAGGGACAACATAAAAAAGGCTTCAATTACTTTATTGGGCTCGATTAACTTAAAAGACATTGCTGAACTCGACAGATTCGAAAGAAAGCTTAGAACTCGATGGACACAAAAGCAAACTCAAGACTCAATAAACTCAGAAATGGACTCAGAGATAGACTCTAGAGCAAACTCAATATTGGGTTCGACTCGGGAATCTTAGCTTCTCATCTTATAGCCTCGATGCCCATATTCAATACCCCGTGTTCTCTGGTCGTGGTAACCTACCACTATCGATCATATCTTGAATCTCATGCCTTAGCCTTGTGCAGTTGTCTGTCCTATAACCAATGCTCTGATGGAAGTCACAATATTCATTCTGCCTCCAATAGGACGGAATCGGATTGGGTAACGGCCGGGGCTCCAAAGCTTTCAGGCAACCCTTTCGAGACAAGTTATCAAATACCTTAGACAAAGGGACTCCAAGGTTGTCAAATTGTCTGGGTTGTTGTGCCCCTTGGTTGATGGCTCCTACGGTGGCCTGTGTGGATCCAATGCCTCTATTATTTCCACATGTGTTATTGCTGCTTGATCCGAATACTTTCTTATTCGTAGGCTTGCCCTCTACTTGGTCTTGATAGATCGCGTCTTCTATCCTGGTCCAACATTGGTACAATTGCTGGAAGTTCATGATAGACGAAGTCAACATTTTATCAAAGTAAACAGGTGTCAAGTTCTTCAATATCATATTGACTTGGTCTATCTCTGCTGGCCTGTTTGTCAATTTTACCGCCTTCGCGCTCCATCGCCCTATGAACTCAGAAAAAGGCTCATCAGGCTTCTGCTTTGTCATCTCCAAATCCCTCAATGTCACATCTAGCATTGTGTTGCAGTTGTATTTGTTGGTGAATTCTTCAGTTAACACTTCCCAAGTTCCTGTTGTTTTCTCATCGAGCTTATAATACCACTTCGAAGCATCCCTTGATAAGGACAATGGAAAAGCATAGTGGACTTGCTCCGAAGTCAGACCCCTCATTCTGGCTATGCTCATGTACTGGCGTAGATGTTGCTTAGGGTCGCCAGTTCCATCAAACTTCTTGTGAACCCCGGAAATTGGGCCCACAAGGGATTGAAAGAAAATGGGTTTGAAAAAGAAAAAGGAAAGGAGTCGCCACCTTATTTTTTAAAGGAAACAAGGAAAACCCTAAAAATCAGGTTGTTTTAGGAAAACAATTTGAATGACTCCATAAAAAAAGGAAATGCAAAAACCAATCTTTTGAAAACCAAAGAAATCGGGGATTCGGAGGCTAAGTTATGACATGGGAAGGTTCTAGGCAAAGCCTATAGGCACCCATGTCACCCTTTCGGTCTCTCAGTTCATTTGGGCTAAATTAAGATCTTTCCCATACAAAAATCAGCAAGTATATCATCACAAGAATTGTATGCATATCATATATTTCATTCATCCATCCATGCATAATAAGCACATAAAAACAGAAAATAAAGAAGAACAAAACAAAACAAAAAGAAGCCTAGGATGCTTGGATCCTAGAACGGACTTGAGCCTCACGAAGAGCGCCTACGTACCATGCAACGAAATACATGGATCAAAGTCCACGTAGTTCGATTAGAACTAAGGTTAAGACTTAATACAAACCTATGGTTAAAACCCTAGGTTTCCTTATTTGATCAAAAGAGTTGAATTTGATAGAAAGTTTGATTTTAGGAAAGAAATCCACAAAATGGAAACTTTAATAAAAACCAGAATTTTATTTATGAAGGAAACCTCTAATTAAACCATAGGATCATATTAAAAATTAACCCTAAATAGGGAGAAGAGAAAGAATAAGGAAGAAAGGTGAATTGGGGCACCTTCACACCCACTTACCTGAGCGCAATTGCTCCAAACATTAGCCATTTCAGACATGAGCAGCCCTATTTGCCATAGGACAAATACCACACCTATTTGCACCCTTACAAGTGCTCAAAACCATGCGAAAACACTAACATGCAAATCTGGACAGAATAGTATTATGACCTAAAATCATCCACTAAGCATGCCAATAGCAAAAACAGCGAACAATAATAAGTCCTAACATATTCCTAGAACCATATCATACATAAAAACCCTAAAACATACTAACATGCATGCAAAACTATCATGTTTACTCCATATGAAAAACATATACAGCAAACACGAAGAAAAACCAAATAAAAAAGTCTACTTTATCATGCTATATGAAAACAAACACAAAACAATAACTCTAAAACCCTAAACTCACAAATATGCTTAAAAACTCACAAGACATACTTTAATCATGCTAAAACCAAACTAAACAGAAATTATATCATGCATATTAACTAACTAAAGCAATATAACATGATGAAAATCCTAACTCTAACATGCAATGACACTAATCCTAGCACAAGGACAAACAGGAGCACAAGAATCATAACTATGCATTGAAACATAAAGGACAGCCCTAAAGCATGCTAAACAGTAGATAAACAATAGATATTCCATGTATATTAACTAGCTAGAGTGTTAATACATGATAAAAAAGTTACCTTTAACATGCAATAAGCCTAACCCATATGAAAACCTAGTTTAAGCTTGAATAGAGAAGGAGAATACCTTATTCTCTCTCAAACACTCAAGTATTAATGCATAGAGTGGCTCCCCTTGTGTTTGTAATTGTTCGTGGCTCCTCAGGTCTTTAGAGTGAATCAAACCAACACGAATCCTCCTCTTTGTCAAAGTGGTATCACAGCAAAGAGATCGAAACTCACTCAACTTTGAAAAGAAATAGAAAACAAAAAGAGAACAAGAGAAAAGAAAAGTGATTTTCGTCACTTTGCAGCAGCAGCAACTTCAATCGCGTTTTTGGGTATGAAAACGTTGGATTTGGACAAAGCTTGTGAAATACAAAGTTGTAGAGAATTGAATTATCTTTCTAACAAGACCAATTTCATCAAATTCTGACTTTGGATGAAAAAGTTATGATTAAAATACGACTGCTGGTTTTCAGAAAATCTGCTGCTGAATTATGACGAATTTCACTCCCTCCAAACCCTCTTCTCCTCCCCCTTGTTTAAAGACATTAAGAGAGTATTTATAGCTGAAATCTGGAGTTTCCCTTTCCTTCCTGGACTAGGTTTCCTTGGAGAATAATCAAAAGGTATTTTATAATGATAAAAGACTTCTCATCTGAATAGGAAAAGGAAATTGTCTTTTATAAAAATTGGGAGACTGACCGCTAACACGCATGCACATGTATCGTATGTGCGTACACACACTCATCACATACGTACACGTGTTAGTGTCATGATAAAAATGGCTAATTTAATAAAATAATTTTCTTTTCATTTTAACCAAAAATCTCATGCTGTGATTCGCACTAATTCTTCAAGGATAATCCGTAAATAACCACACTAAACTCATCATCAGGCCATATCAAAATTGAACTTCATGAAACACTTTTGAGGGTAAAATGATGACTAATGAAAGTCAATTTGAAAAGATTTGGTTGGTAATTGTGAGTCAATTAGAGCTAACCCAAGGAAGGGTCAATTAACCAACTTGAACTACATCGAGCCATTTTAATCCCGAGCCATTGACTTACCAAATTGAACCTAGAAATACCTCTTATGCATCCATATGAACTCCAATTGACAATTTGGAGATCATTTCAAGGTCAAATGAAAAGTTTGGGACTTAAAAGACGATTATGCCCCTCAAGTCACAAAATCTCTTATTATCCCTCAAGATCAACTCCAATTTGAACCAAAATTCATATCCATTGTCCTTGTGACTCTAGAAAACCAATGCAAGTGACTAGACTCAAAAACAAAACAAAAACATGCATGAAATGATGAGCCCTAGTAAGGTGGTGCAAAAATGGGGTGTGACACTTCTCGTAATCCACAATCTTGAATTTAGGGGGTAATTGAACTCTAGCCTCAGAGGTGGCACCGGGCATAGAAAACATGTAGTCGTCTATCCCTTGAGACTTGCACCAAGCGGCCTTCATCTGCCTTATCTGTTCTCTCATTTCTTGATTCTCTACCTCCATCTTATCGAACCTAGGGTCTTCCACTTTGCCCTTGTCTTTGACATTCTTCTTGCTAGCCATGTAATCTGCGAAATCTTCATCGTCCCAAGGGTGAGATTCACTATCGTGAGTTTTCGGTGCACCACTTCCTTCTCCTTCCTTGTCGACCCCTTTTTCGCCTTCGAGTTGATCAGATGACACTTTACTCCCCATCTCTAAATGTTCCAGCCTTTGGGTTAATCCCGTGACGAGTTCCTTCATTTCAGCCTTATCCTGCCGCAACATGGCCACGAGATCGGTTAAAGTAGGCTCTACCGCCATTGATTCTGGTTCCACTTTCCTTAGTCGGTTGGATGTAGGTGATCGGACCCAAGCACAACCTAGCACACTCTTCTGTGGTCGACCAATCCTTTACTGCATTTAGCCATGTGTAACTTATTAAGTCCGTGTCCCTTATTTGAATAAATAACCCTGTTCCATTTACCCAATTACTACTCACTATACCTTGGGCTTTGTCATGTTTACTATATCTTCCAAATGCCCAAGGTATAATAAGTGGACACAAAGCCTGTTATTTCACTAACTTAAGCCCAATACAGAAATGTCTCTCACCTCTCAACAAGTTGGGCCCGAACCTGACATTCATTCTTTTTTTTTTTTTTTTTTTGGTCAGGCCCAATTACAAATAATTCTCCACTCTTTCGGGCTTAAATTCGGATATAACTTGCTTTGGACTTGATTCTTAGCTAGATTTTGGATTTAATTGCCAACACGGTTATCCTAGTGCTAAACCCACATAGTCCATTAATTATCTCAAGTCGGCCCAATATACACACACCTCACTCTCTTTTGGATCATGGACCCATGTATTTTTTCTTATTATTTTACACAAGTCCAAGTCCAATAACAATATCACACAACTTCCCTCAATTGGGCTCAACTTGAGATAGCTAATAAATAATGGGGGCCTCGTCCCAAGCCCGCGATGAATTCCTAATATGAATGCAACATGACATGGCACACATTCAAGCAAGGATATGCAAAGGTTGGTGGGGTAACTAGTGGTGTTGGTCAATGGGGTACTTCTTCTTCAAGGGTCACCCAAGCTAGGGCACTCAAAGAGTGGCCCGTTAGCGTATTCACAAGCTTATTACAGGCTAGTGGCACAGGCTGTGGGTTGATGATGCCAACTTCCTGTAATTATAGGCCCGAATGGGACCCGGTACCTTTCATCAGACTGTCATCGAGGGTAAGGGGTGGTAGTGCGCGTGTGTGCAATTTTGGTCTTTTCTAATTAAACAATTTAAATTAAGTAAAGCCATAAATCACTATACGGAATCTAGCTCTCTATCCCCAGTGGAGTCGCCACTGTGAGCGCCACGCCCTAAACCACATAGCTCGAGAATACGCATTAGCCTCAAAGGACTAACACGGAAAGGAGTCGCCACCCAATAATGGGAACGAGTGAACCCTAGCAGGGTGTAGCTCGTCATAACCAGAGATTCGGGTTCGGAGCTAGGGTACGCAGCTGGAAAGGTGTTAGGCACCCAGCCACGCCCGGTCGAAACCGGCCCCCACACATGATTAATGGCTTTAATTAATTTAATGTCTAATCAAAATTGACCCTATTCATTCAACCACAGCAGCACGCAAATCATGATGATATGATATAGATAAAGGCACGAAATAAACATAAAGAAATAAAATATGAATTAACCAACTATCAGAATAACTACAATAAAAAAGAAACTGTCTACCAATGCTTTATGTGCGTACGCAGTATTAGTTACTGCGTATGCATATTATATGCTGTGTACGCAATACAATCGTTGCGTACGCACCCGTTGGCGATTTATGTCATATCTCGAAACCTCACCTATATACCATGAGAAGGTATACACATGAATTCCACAGACTATCATACAACAAACCTACATACTAACAAATTATCACATAATAAAACCCTAGTTTCTCTCTATGGAGAATCCACTACATGATGCATCCCAGAATAAATAAAATACAGAAATAAATACAAATATGAAAACTAAACCTAAATCATGCTAATCATGCTTTAGACAGAAATAAAATAAAATAAAATAAAATAAAAGAAGAACTAGAATCAAAAGCTAAGTTAAACTAAATTTACCGACTTTATGCTTGTTCGTGGCCCCTCAGGTCTTTGGATTAAATCAAATCAACACGAATCCTCCTCTTCTTCAAAGTGTAATCACAGCAACGAGATCAAAACTCACTCAACTTTGAAAAGAAATAGAAAACAAAAGAGAACAGGAGAAAAGAAAAGTGATTTCCGTCACTTTGCAACAGTAGAAAGTTCAATTGCATTTTTGGGTATGAAAACGTTGGAATTGGACAAAACTCGTGAAATACAAAGTTGTAGAGAATTGAATTATCTTTCTAAAAAGACCAATTTCATCCAATTCCGACTTCGGATGAAAAAGGTATGATTAAAATACGATTGCTGGTTTTCCAAAAATCTGCTGCTGAATTATGACGAATTTCACTCTCTAAAAACCCTATATTCCTCCCTCTATCTCTAAGGCATTAAAAGAGTATTTATAGCTGAAATCTGGAGTTTCCCTTTCCTTCCTAGACTAGGTTTCTTTGGAGAATAATCAAAAGGTATTTTATAATGATAAAAGACTTCTAATCTGAATAGGAAAGGGAAATTGTCTTTTGTAAAAATTGGAAGACTAACCGCTAACACGCATGCACATGTACCGTATGTGCGTACACACACTCATCACATATGTACACGTATTAGTGGCATGATAAAAATGGCTAATTTAATAAAATAATTTTCTTTTCATTTTAACCAAAAATCCCATGCTGTGATTCACACTAATTCTTAAACGATAATCCGTACATAACCACACTAAACTCATCATCGGGGCCATGGGACTTAAGATGACAACCGGTACAAAATGGGGTGTCTACAAATAGCGAAATTGAGCAATAGCAACCTTATTTGCAATAAAGCAATATCACACCTATTTGCACCCTTACACGCGCTCAAAACAAGTCAAAAAGAACAAAATACTAATTTGGATAGAATCATATCAAATCCTAAAATCATCCACTAGTTCATGCAAATAACAAGAATAATGAATTTTTATAAGCCTTAATATAACCCTACATGCAAAGACCCAACTAACATGCATAAAAATCTAAAAATCCACTAATATGAATGCAATCCTAGCATGATTCTACCATGAATGACATACATTAAACAACTATGATGAAAAACAGCTCAAAAAAAACCTACTCTAAACATGCCACATGAAATTTGCATAAGCTAGAGAGCGAATAAGGATAATGGAAACCCTAATTTCACAACTATGCATTATAACTTATGAATTAACTCTAAAACATGCAAGAATCATCATGGATATCATTATTATCACATATATTAACTAATAGAAACATCAATCCATGGTAGAAATTAGAACAGTTGCATACAATAAAGCTAACCTAAGAGAAAAAACTAATTTCAACCTTAAGAGTTTAGAACATACCTTAGGAAAGCTTCCTTTGTTGTTGTAGAGACTCTCTCTCTCTCTCTCTGTCTCTCTCTCTTGTGAATGACTTCAAACAAGCTTCTTCAAGGTTACAACAAGAACTTCAGCTCTCCTTCAACTCTCTTTCTCTTATTCTCTCTTAGAACTTAGGTTTAATGCATAAAAGTAGCTCCTAGTTCCCTCCCCTAGTGTTGAAGCATAGTGGGGTATTTATAGAGTTTAATTAGGATAAATCAATGACTAGGATTAAAACCTTAAAAATTAATTCAAGGGTTATTAGAGATTCCCTTGGTGCTCAAGGAACTCAAAAGTTACCAAAAACTAGAAGGAAACTCGTCCAAAAGAGTCCAAATCTGTCAAAATAGGCAAAGAATCTAGTTTCAGCAAAAATATGAAAGTAGTCTTGAGTGACCTGCTGGGGCTGAGGGGCTAGCCCTCTAGGCTTAAGCAGCTAGCCGCCCAGGGTTGGGGGTCATCCGAGCCCGCTTCAGTTTTTTACCCATTTTCGAATTCCTTTCCTTCTAGGAGTGTATCAAGGGTTAAATTAACTCCGATTTTGATGAAATAAAAGCCAAAACGACCGTCTTTCGATGAGGAATACATTTTCAAATATTTTAGGGCAAAAATCACAAACCATGGATGCATGGTTAGGTTTTATATAGGCGATTAACCACTATGCACTACCATTGCAAAGCATAGGTATACACATAGAATTGAACCAAATGCTTCCCAAACCAAAATTGAACATTCTAAAACACTTTTAAGGATAAAATAATGACTAATTAAAGTTAATTGAAAAGATTTGATGAGAAATTGTGAGTCAAATTGAGCGAACCCGAAGTGGGTCAATTAACCAACTTGAATCATATTGAGCCATTTTAACCCTAAGCCATTGATTCATCAAATTGAACCTATAAATACCTTATATGCATCAATATAAACTCCAATTAACAATTTGGAGATCATTTCAAGACCAAATGAAAAGTTTGTGATATAAAAGACGATTATGTCCCTCAAGTCACAAAAACTTTTATTATCCCTCAAGATCAACTCTAAGTTGAACCAAAATTCATATCGATCACCCTTATGACTCTAAAAGCCTAATGCAAGTGACTAAACTCAAAAACAAAACAAAAACACACATGAAATGATGACCCCTAGTAAGGAGGTGCAAAAATGGGGTGTGACAGAAGCCCTTCATTGGCGAACAAGTTACACTTGTGAGCCAATGATAAAGAACAACCCATTTTTGCCTAAAAGCCTGAAGAATCACACACTAACACCAATATGGATATGGGATTGAAAATTGATAATTGAAATAGAGAAGCATTGTCGCTACCCCAAAAAGGATGGGATATTTTCCCTTCCTAGGTTTTGGGATGACCTTGGGGCATCCATTTCTAGTCTGGTGGGTGTGTTGAGTTCATTTCAAGGGCGCCTTGACCGTCCTAGACATGCGAGCATATCTAGAATTATCAAGGCTATAGAGTCGCCACCAATTAGGGGTTGGAGGATGTGATTGGGTATCCTATGGTTGATTAGAGAGTAGGGTCATCTGAGATCCCCGAAATAAGACCATCTGAGGTCTTATCATCAAATGGGTCCATTTGAGGTCCATTTGGAAATTGATTGACTCCTAATGGTCTGTGAGACTAAAGATTGTGAGTAAGGGGGTTCGGTTACAAGTGGGGAAGGTGTGAAACACCCCACATCGCCCGTTGGAATCCAACGATTCCCGACTTCAACGATGTTTCTGATTAAAATCCCATTTTAATATTGTTGATTTCCTATACAAATGATTTGACATAGAATACCCTTTTGAAGGGTGGTGAATTTGTTATTTTGAAAAGAGATCTTTAAAGGCATTAGAACAAAGTCTTTTGAAAGGGTTGATGTTTGGAAAGTATGCCTTAAGGTGTTTATAAATGAGATTTGTTTGAAAGGACCACAAATTCGCCTTCCTTTTCTTGGGTATCTCAGGTCAAATTGATTAACTCTAATGTGTCCCTAATCTTGTAGCGGTAAAATCAATCCTTTATGAAAGGATGGAAATGGAAATGATGTGAATCCATTTTTTAAAGAATTAATATCAAGTGCGAACCTTTTTGGGATCCAGAGAAAGCTCGAGACTTTTGAAGTCGAGGGATGGATAAAAAAAGGACGCTTTTTGAAAGCTATTGAAATGGAGAGGATGTTCTCTTTTGAAGGGAAAGGATTGCCTTTTGAAGACAGGGGTTCCTTTTGAAGGGAGAAATATATTTGTTTGAGGAAAGAACACTTTTGAAGTGTAAAGGAATTTTGTTTTAGACAGTGAAAGTAAATCTTTATGATTCTTAATCTCAATTGAAAGGAGATCCTGCGTAGAATGATAGAGTTTGAAAGATTGACTTGATTAAAATAATGTTTTTTTTTTTTTAGAAAGAGGGCACACAAGTCTTTTTTAGTGAAAAGAATTTGTTCGAGTCATTTTTGGAATGAACTCGTCAATTGAAAACAACACGCGTGTTAACAATTTGCCTGTCGGCAAGAGATTCTTTTGAAATCAAAAGTCTTTATTTGATAAAGACAGTAATGTTGTCAAAATTGATTTGATGACAATGGTCCTATGCAGGTATGGATCTTTCAATAGGGATTTGGGGATATAAGAGATCACTTTTAATTTTAGAAGACCTTTTGAAAAAGTGCTTAGAGCTTTTGGAGCTTAAAGATGGTTTCGGGAGGAATTTGAATCCAAACTTAGTGCGCACTTGAATTAATTGAATAAAAATGCAATCTATTAAATTTTCAAGGGTTGAGTTCTTACTACGTGACATAGGGACATGCAAGAATTCCTGAACTCAGGGTGGGGTGATTCATTAGAATCTGGCGGGTCAATCAATTAAATTCATTTTATGATGATAAGCTATTATGCTATGGATGAGTTTTTAAGCATTTGATGCTGTAAAATTTTATCCATGGCATGATAGATTATCTCGAGGCATTAGTTATATCTTTTTCACATGGGAATAGAACTGAAATATCAACATAGCATGAAACTTTAAGATAAGTGCATCGAAAATGTCAAAAGATGTATAAGCATAATCAACCTTGGCAAGGCTTGGAATTCATGAATGCGATGTTTATTGCTTTGAAAAGCATGAGTATATGTACATAAAATAAAAAGGGTCAAGTGACCACAAAATGAAAAGTGCTCAAGTATTGGGGCAAAAGGTCGCAACGACCACAACCCGGAGGGTAGTGAAAAGCCATAGCCTCTAAAGAAAGCGGTAAATAAAGCGGTAAATAGTTAGAATTTTTAGGGGCAAGAGTCGCAACGACCACACAACCCAAAGAATTCAACCTCGAAAGTATTTAATAGCTTAGAATTTTTAGGGGCAAGAGTCGCAACGACCACACAACTCGGAGGATTCAACCTCGAAAGTGGAAAAAAGAAAAAGAAGCCTACTGCGCCTCATATCAAGAGCGTGTAGGGGCCGTAGCCGTGGAAACAAGAAGAGGTTAGTGTAAACAATATGCATGCATGCATGAACCTAACCTTGCCAAATTTGATTTTGTTTAAACATCATCTCAACTTTTTGGTATACTTAAATTTCTATTCCACACATCATATTTTCAAACTCACATGCAATAAAAGAAAATGAAAATGGGTGCTAACAACCTATTTGGAAGGGTTTGCAAGCATTGGGTGGTTTAGGGTTTTCCTGCCTTTAACCCACCATACAAGGGTTGATCCCTCCACGACACGTGTTAGGAAACCCAGGTACGTACTCGGGCAAAGGTGGGGAGGGCGACAATCACATATTGAGGCTGCAAGAAATATGGTAAGCTTAATAGAAAATTGAACTAAAAAGCTTAGGAATAAAAGGGGAAGCTCACCTAGTGTAGGTGATTTCACCTTAGCTTTGACCAAATTAGGCTTGAGTGCTTGAAATCCTCTTTTGAGAAGCTCCTTGGATGATTCCAAGTGTGTTTGGAAAGTGGTGGAGTGAAATAGGGAAGGAAAGTGGGGTAACAGTGAAGTTACCAGTCAGCAGAAGTGCAATTGCCACTCCACAGATATGAAATTGACAGTCCTTCTGTAGTAAAACTGCATCAGAATTCGTGTCCTTCTTATGCTATCCAAATGGAACTTGGATGGTTCAAGCCTAGGATTTTCCTTCAAGAACAGCCCCCAAATGTATGTGAGAGGGTTCTTAAGAGGATGTGTGGTGGATTTCTTCTTGTGGTGGATGGAATTGGATTGGATTTTGGATTGGATGGATTAGTGTTTAGGATGGTTTTCTTTTGATGGAATGATTAGTGTATGGGTTAGTGTGAGGATGGAATGACTAAGGGCTTCCTAATTGTGTGTGGGAAAGATGGAATGAGGCTAAGGATTAGAGGTTTTGGGAATTGACCCTTAATTCATAAAGATGGGGGCTATTTATAGGAAAATTTGGACTTTTAGGGGTAAAATGGACATTTGGAGGGGCATTTTGGTCACATGGGACGTGGGGGGGCATTTAGGCATTGTTTGCTTAAGGAATTACCTCATTTGATGAGGGCAAGATAGTCCAAAAGTGGCAAAAGGGCAAACTGCTTATCCACGCTGGCATGGCAGGCATGGCCCACGCTGGCCTGGCCAGCGTAGAAAACAGTCCCATCCAGGCAGTTACATTTCGGCTGCAAGAGGCTGCAGGGATCAGCAGAGCCGAAAACAAGATCTTCCATGCTGGTTTGGCCAGCGTGGGCACACTTATCCCACATTTGTGATGATTTCTCATCATCACACATGGGAACTTGTGTTTCTAGGGTAGTGTGTCCTTCTAGAAGCTGTGGGGCCGCTGTGGTGGGCCTATGGTGGTGGTCTGCCCTACTGTAGGGCCATACGATCGCGTGATCGTGTTCGATCGCTGATTGGGTGAAATCCGACCATTGATCTTGAATGGGGATTGAAACTTTGGGTCCCAAAACTTGGTTTAGGACCAAAGAGTGGAGTGTGCACTCTCTTTGGTGGGATTGAATGGCCCGGATGCGAGCATGATGTTCGTAGGGTTTCGCAATTAGGATTTTGTTGATCGTGAGCCGAATGAGGCTTGATCTTCGATCAAATGGTCCTGTATTGATCTTGAGGGGTTGAATTGAAGATCCAATGGTTGGTTTGACCATTGGATGTGAAATTGTGAGGAATTGAACCACCTAATGTTGCATTAGGGGTTCGGTTTTGGGCGATTTGGGGATCGGAGGGCTCGTGTCTTCTGATTCCCAATCAAAAGGTCCTAGACCACTCTAGGGATGTTGAATTGAAGATCCTATGGTTGAATTGGCCATTGGATCAAGGATTGTTGGAGATTGAACCACCTAGTGCTGAATTAGGGGTTCAATTTGGGGGAAATTGGGGATCGGAGGGCTTGTGCCTTCTGATTCCCAATCAAATGATCCTAGACCGCTCTAGGGATGTTGAATTGAAGATCCTATGGTTGAATTGGCCGTTGGATCAAAGATTGTTAGGAATTAAACTACCTAGTACCAATTTAGGGGTTCAATTTGGGGGAAATTGGGGATCAGAGAGCTCGTGCCTTTTGATTCCAAATCAAATGATCCTAGAACACTCTAGGGATGTTGAATTGAAGATCCTATGGTTGAATTGGCCGTTGGATCAAAGATTGTTAGGAATTGAACCACCTAGTAGTGATTTAGGGGTTCAATTTGTGGGAAATTGGGGATCAGAGGGCTCATGCCTTTTGATTCCCAATCAAATGATTCTAGACCGCTCTAGGGATGTTGAATTGAAGATCCTACAGTTGAATTGGCCGTTGGATCAAAGATTGTTAGGAATTGAACCACCTAGTACCGATTTAGAGGTTCAATTTGGGGGAAATTGGGGATCGAAGGGCTCGTGCCTTTTGATTCCCAATCAAATGATCCTACACCGCTCTAGGGATGTTGAATTGATGATCCTACGGTTGAATTGGCCGTTGGATCAAAGATTGTTAGGACTTGAACCACCTAGTGCTGATTTAGGGATTCAATTTAGGGGAAATTGGGGATCGGAGGGCTCGTGCCATCTGATTTCCAATCAAATGATCCTAAACTACTCTAGGGATGTTGAATTGAAGATCCTACGGTTGAATTGGCCGTTAGATCAAATATTGTCAGGAATTGAACCACCTAGTACCGAGTTAGGGGTTCAATTTGGAGTTTTCGGGTATCGTGCCCGTTGCTGGCTCTTGGGATTTGAGAATCAGAAGTCGATTTGAGGAAAGGCTTTGTCTTAGTAGGTAAGACAGGGTGAATGAAGCTAGGTACGGAGCATGTCCGACCTAATTGTACTGTTGACGAGTTAATCGATTTTGTCCGGAGGTGGCCCGGCAAAATTTGGGTGTCTACAACTGCCCCTCTTTGTCAGGTTCTCCTTGGGAGAATCTTGACAAAACTGTATGACGCATTTTGTTAGGACGGCGACAGATGATGGCAAGTGCGGGTTAGACCTAGTGCGGCCTGGCACGTCATAGAGGGCCCGAGAGCGTACTTGGATTGAACAGGGGTAGATTAGTCATTTTCTTAGTTTAGGGTCTTTGCGGACTTTCTCGTAGTTTAGGGTCTTTGCGGACTTTGCTCATGTGGATAGGCGAGCCTAGACGCGGCTTGGTGTGCCTTGAGGGGCCATGGCAAGTGTTTATAGGAAGCAGGGGCAGAATTGGCATTAGTGGAATTTCATTAAATGTCACGCTGGCACGGCAGGCATGGATCCACGCCTACCAGACAGGCGTGAACAGTCATGATTCAAAGCTGAAGCATTGCGCGGGTTGGGAGGCCATTGCACTGTATTTTCTAACTCTTTCTTGTATTTTCTCATCTGCCAATCACTGGGAATCACTTGGGATTGCTTCCAGACCACATTTGGGACTTGCGTTTTTGATTGGGAGGATTCTTTAGAGGATTTGATCAGAGTTTTTGGTGGTTTTCGCATCCGACTTCGGTAAGTCGAGTTTTGATTTTTCTTGAGTTTTTGTTTCGGTTTTAGCACGATTATGTTGTATTCCTGATGATTTTTAGGCTTGTGAAACCTGGTAAATGCATGGGGGTGATTTTTGTTTGGGTTTTGATGATGGGGGATGTTTGGCAGTGGGGGTTTTTGTGGGTTTGAATGGGTAATGGGTTTTGTTTGTTGTGGTTGCTGCATTTGTAGATGTTTGCCCTTATTTTTGGTGCATGCTTGATTATCTGCCATGATATTTGGGGTTGGGTTTAGGCTTGTATGTGTACAGTGGGTACAGGATTTTTGAAAATGGGTTTGTTCATTTTTTCTTTTTTTTGTTTGATTCGTATTCTGTGTTTTATCATGAGTTTCGTGTTAGTTTTTTTCTTGGATTTGTTGCTTAGAACTTGTTTGGATGGTTATGAATAGATCTCAGTAGCTTGGACCGAACCTTTGTTGGGGTTTTTCTGTGTTTTGAATTGGCGTAACTGTGTGTTTTTTCTCTTTTCGTTAGCCAAGATGTTCCGGTTTGTTCCTCTTTGTTTTTCTTTTCCTCTCTCTTTTCTCTCCCTTTTTTAGAATTGCTTTAGGTGCTCTTGGGCAGACATGGGCTTTGAGAAAACAGGGGTATGATGGGGTATTTAGAGGTTTTTGTCGAGTTTTTCGATGAGGCTTGGCCATTGCTTGGGCAGTGGGTTGGTTTTTGTGTTTAGAACTGTGTGGACGCACTTGGGCTGGTTCGGGTTGATTAGATTACTTGAGGGCAGTGGGTGTTGTTTGAACTTTCTAGGCTTGAAGGGGGTTTTGATGGGGCATGGAGTTTCCGTCGAGGTCTGGCCATTACTTGGACTGCCAATCAGTTTTGGGCTAGGTTCTGGCCGTGTCTGGGCTTGTCTAAGTGTTTTGGACAGGCTTAGAAAAGGTAGGAAGGCTAGGTGTGTACCTAGGGTGCGGGTTTAGGTTTGCTTCCGATAGGGAGTTGCCTTTTGCCCATTGTTATGGTCACTTTCGACCTTTGGGTGCCTTTCGATTGCGTTAGGCATGGCTTGAATGTTCTTAGATAGCTTTTGCCTGCATGGGGCAACTAGGTATGCACCCAGGTTTGGATTTTGAATGAATTCTGGGTTAGGATAGCAGTGTCTCGTCATCCATTCTTGTTGAGTTTCTTTGAAGTGTGTTTGTGGTGGACCAAGTGGGTTGGTTCATTTGCATCGGGCAGTGTAGGCATTGGCCTTGGCGAGGCCCTACAAGGGTTGGTTTATGTATGAGGTGGTGCGTACGGAAGGCATCATGTGTGTGCGCGTTTCACTCAACTTGTGTGAGGGCGAGTGTGGGGTTTGTTTTAAGAAGGGGTAGTGGTTTATTTGCGAGCATTAGCAGCCCGTTCGAGTGGGGTGAGCAAATTAGCTTGTGCGGGCAACGTGTTTATGTGTGTATTTTGTTTGACTCGCATGGGGGACGAGTTTTGTGTGGGGGGAAAGACAATGGCTTGTCTATGCTCCACTGGGAATTAAATTCGTGGGGTTTTTGGGTTTCCCTTCCTTGTTGGAATGGGGTTGTTTGTGTTTTTTTTATTTCATTGCGTTGTTGTTTGTTTGTTATTTTTATCGAAATTGCCTTTGACAGGGCTGTGTGTTTTTGTTTTGGGGGCGTGAGTGAGGGATTTTGGGTGAGAATGGGTGAAATTTGTGGCGAGAGGCGAGCGTACGACTCTTGTGGAGATAGGTTGTCATTTAGGAGAGTCGAACTGCTCCGCTCCACTGGGGATTAGCTTGGTGAATTTGGTTGGTTGAGTTATGGGCGTAAATGGACGATTTATTGCATGGGCTCATTGTTCGTGGGATTGGTGGGGGTAGCTATCCTCTCGTGAAGTAGCTTAGGTTTCATGAGTGGGCATTCTTGTCTTCACTCTGGATGGGTGGTTTGCGGCTTGCGGGTAGGATTGAGTGGCTGCTTGGTTCCACTGGGGATGCAAGGTGCTAGGCACTCTGACTTGGTGGTGCCTTGGCGTGAATTTGAGGCGTCCACGAACAGGTTTCTTTGGGGAAACGAGTCCAGGGCTCTTGAGCGGCCCATATAATGCTTTTCTCCACTAGGGGATTGGCTTAAGGATGGTTTGGGTGAACTGGGTTCTGGAGATTGAGTTGCGCTTACTCATGTGAGAGTGGGTGAGTGTTTCGGGCACTCGTGGGTTGTTGAATGCTGTTTTTGATTTGAGTTTAAGGGAATAGGCAATATTTTGTATCTGAGATGTGCAGTGAGTTTGAGAGTTGAATTTTAGGAAAGGGAATGGTGCAATGGCCTCCTTTCACTGACAGCGGGACTTGACTCGGCTTTTACGTGCATCCTTGGGTGCGATACAAATTTGAGACAAGTGTTTGGGGTCGAGACTAGCCTAAATGGGTCAATTAGACCCTTAGGAAGCTACTGGTAGCTTGAACTGGTCTTGTGAGATAGGCATGGGGTCATGGTGAGTTTTATACACCCTTACTTAGCATTGTGGAGCTATTTAGGATGTTAGGAACTCGATCACAGCTTGGGTTAGCCTTGCGGTCTTCAAATAGAGCTTGGGATGCCAATGTTGGCTTGTGGTGACCCTTGGGGGTCTAGATAGGGTGTAGAGAACTTGTGTGAGCTGAGGTGGGTTGCGTAAGAGTGTAGATGATTGTCATAAACCATTCTAAAGGTATAGAAGAGTCCATGTGGGCTAGGAGTGGCTCTCATGAGCTGAGGTAGGTGTCGCGGAGTGAGCTATGTCGCTCAGTGGCCCTTGTGAGTCTAGGTAAGAGTTATAGAATGAACTAAGTTGCTCGTTGATTCCTTTAAGTTTGAGGAACAGAGTTTGGGAGCGAACAGTGTCGCTCATTGACTCTCAGAAGTGGAGAGAAGGGTTTGGGAGCGAACAGTGTCGCTCAACGACTCTCGGAAGTGGAGAGAAGGGTTTGGGAGCAAACAGTGTCGCTTAACGACTCTCGAAAGTGGAGAGAAGGGTTTAGGAGCGAACAGTGTCGCTCAACGACTCTCGGAGGTGGAGAGAAGGGTTTGGGAGTGAACAGTGTCGCTCATTGACTTTCGGAAGTGGAGAGAAGGGTTTGGGAACGAACAATGTCGCTTAACGACTCTCGGAAGTGGAGAGAAGGGTTTAAGCAGATCATTTAGAGATGTGGAAAGTCCGAACGAGCTTAAAACGGCTCTTATAAGCAAAGATAGGAGGAAATGGTTTACATGAACCACTTAAAGGTGTAGAAAAGCTTAAGTAGACTTGAAATAACTGTAAATGGTTCATATGAACCACTTAAGAGCGTAGGAAAGTTTAAGTATGCTTTAGAATGACTCTCGTGAGTCGAGATAGGAAGCAAACGGCTCTCGGGAACCAAACAGGAGGTGTGAACAAGCTACGTAAGCTTGGAATGACTATCGTGAGTCGCGATAGGAAGCGAATGGTTCTTAGGAACCAAAGGGGGGGTGTGAATAAGCTATGTAAGCTTGGAATGACTCTCGTGAGTCCTGATAGGAAGCGAATGGTTCTCGGGGATGAAACGGGAGATGTAAACAAGCTATGTAAGCTTGGAATGACTCTCGTGAGTCGTGATAGGAGGCTTGGAATGACTCTCGTGAGTCGTGATAGGAGGCGAATGGTTCTTGGGAACCAAACGGGAGGTGTGAACAAGCTATGTAAGCTTGGAATGACTCTCGTGGGTCACGATAGGAAGCGAATGGTTCTCGGGAACTAAATGGGAGATGCGAACAAGCTATGTAAGCTTGAAATGACTCTCGTAAGTCGCGATAGGAAGCGAATGGTTCTCGAGAACCAAACGGGAGATGTGAACAAGCTATGTAAGCTTGGAATGACTCTCGTGAGTCGCGATAGGAAGCGAATGGTTCTCGAGAACCAAACGGGAGGTGTGAACAAGCTATGTAAGCTTGGAATGACTCTCGTGAGTCGCGATGGGAAGCGAATGATTCTCAGGAACCAAACGGGGGGTGTGAACAAGCTATGTAAGCTTAGAATGACTCTCGTGAGTCACGATAGGAAGCGAATAGTTCTCAGGAACCAAACGGGGGCTGTGAACAAGCTATGTAAGCTTGGAATGACTCTCATGAGTCGTGATAGGAAGCGAATGGTTCTTAGGAACCAAATGGGGGGTGGGAACATGCTATGTAAGCTTAGAATGACTCTCGTGAGTCGTAAACACGTAAAAACATACCAACACCTTTTGTGATCATGATTTAAAGTTTTATGACATGTTCATTTATGGTTCCTCTTTCTTTTCTGTCTTTGCTTTATTCTTTCTTTCACTCATCTATCTATAACCATAATCTATTATGCTATATGATATGTCTGTGCATATACTTACCTATGCTGTAGTTTCTGTTCATTTGTTTGGTCTTTGCTTTGCTTTTGCTTTTGTCTTCCAGTCTAAAGCTTTGAATTTCCTAGATTTTTCTTTTGCAGATATATGGCTTCTGTTGGAGGAGCTGGTGGAGATGATTCTGGACGTGGTCCACCCCGGCGCCGCCCTTCTCGTGCAGAGAAGGGCAAGAGCATTGAGGTTGAGGCTCCCCGTCGGAGCAAGCGACGATGAGGGAATGGTATAATGATCGACGAGGCTGCGGTCGTCGCTCGTGCTGAGGTAGAGGCTCGAGGGAGAGAACCTGAGGTTGAGGTTGAGGGCGCCGTGCCTAAGACAGAGGCTCAAGAGGGGGAGCCTGAGGTTGGTGCTGAAGGCGCTGTGCCCGAGATAGAGGCCACTGAGATGGGCCTTGATGAGGAAGACCTGGCCAGGATTATGGAGGGCTAGGGTGCACCCAGAGATAGGCACTGTAGGCGACAGTTGCCTACTATTGTTGGTGGGGCTGCCCACAGAAAGCCCATTGCTGAGGAGCGAGCTCAGGTAGCTGATACCGAGCTGTTGAGGGGTTTGTCAAGGCACCCCTCGATGTATGCCCGCATTGGGACGGTGAGTGACTTTGTTGCTTTTCTGTTTCCTTTTCTTTCTTCTATTCACTCTTGCCTGCTTTACTGTTTATTTTATCTCACATGTCTTGACAAATTTCTTTTGTTTTTGAATCTTGATAGAGTCCGATTGGGCGGAACCTTACTTTTAGGGGTGCCTGGCATACCGCGATCCTGTTGGCCAAGAAGGCCAACCCGATCTTGCGAGGCTGGCTGGTAGAGGCGGGCTTTGGAGCCTTCATAACCATAAACGCCTTTAGGGTGAGGCGTTCATTCATCTAGGCTTTGGGCGAGAGGTGGTTTCCTGACACCAACTCTCTCCACTTGCCTCAGTTTGAGCTGACACCGACCCCGACAGATTGGACGATGATTACAGGGATTTGGTTTGGTGGAGCTCCCCTTCCCAGACGGAAGGTGGAGTTAGTGGAGGTGGCTCGGTTGTTGGACATCGATCCGATAGGGACTTCGAAGTCCCGTATCAGGCTGAGCAACCTGCGAACTAGTGGAGATGAGTGCGAGGACTTTGCTACAGACTTCAGCGACCGGACGAGCTCATGTTCCATCGCTTGTTCATCTATTTTGTTGCCAGCTTTTTCTTCCTCGACAGCATGTCCACCATTGCCTATGACTTTGCGATGCTGACTGAGCATCGAGAGAGGCTGGGGACTTATGATTGGGGCTCCACCACTTTTACTACCTTCCTGGAGGGTATGCAGAAGAAGTCCGTAGGCGCCGTTGGTTCGTTCTCAGGTTTTTACCCATTCCTCCAGGTACTTTTTCGTTTCTTTGAAGCTATTTCCCTTTCAGTTATGTTCATGCTCGTGTTTATTCCTTGTTTCCTCAGTAGTTCTGATACATGTTCTGCTTTTGTTACAAATGTGCGCTTTTGAGCATATTCCTCCTTTCCATCCCTCGATGGCTATTGCTGACGCCTTCCCCCGCGGACGGCGGTGGGATCCTGATGCCTAGGACATCCAGGTGGCTTTCTCTGACTTCCTGACGGCCCGCTTGCAGCTTGAGTGCGTTACGATTGACTCGGTGAGTTGTGTTCGTTGATTTCTAAGATAGTTGAACTATATGCCTCCATCATAAGTTATTAACTCCTCCGTTTTTGTTTTTCAGACCACTTTCCAGCCTTACCTCGACAGCGAGCATTTTGGGCGTGACAAAGTAGTGAATGTGAGCGGTCGGTCATCGCATCGCATCTCTCTCCGAGGTTGGGATTCCTGGGAGATGTACATGGGCGAGCGAGCCCACCGTCAGTTGACTGGGGAGATCTAGATCCTGCTGTCGCCTCCCAAGATATGATTTGGGAGTCTCGGCTCATCATCTTGGCTAGGCCGGCGATGGCTACTACGCCTGGTTTGCTACCCAGTCCATCGGTTTCATTATGCCGACCATTCCGACCATTAGTGGAGTGTCCTTCGGCGGTGACGTGTTACACCACTAGTTGGTGAGTTACTGTGACTCATTTGCTTTCATATCGTGTTTTTGCTTCATCCATTTGATGGTTTTGAACTTGCTTTCCTGTCTTGACACCTTAGGGCCCGTCCGGACTTGATCGTAGTAAACCGGGTAGAGCACGAGGCGATGACTCGCCGCCTTGAGGTCCTAGAGCGAGACTGCGCCTATCATATATAACACTTTGTGAGTTTTCCTCTTTTCCTTTTCACTTTTCTTGCTATTCTTTTTCTGTAACTTTATCAAGTTCTTTCCTCAGTTGGAAGCGGAGGCAGAGCTCCAAGAGCTGAGGCAGGCTCGAGCGAGGGCCAGTGGCGAGAGTTTGGGGGCTACAGCTGACACAAAGGCGGTCCCTGACTCTACCCCAGTTGCCGAGGACACCCAAGTTTGTATTTGCCGTAGTAGTTCTTTTGTTTAGCATTGTTGCTTCATTTGATCTTTTTCTTTCTCTTTTCTTTCCTTTTCAGGACACTACGGTGCCTGGCGCCATAAAAGAGATAGATGCGGCAGCATTGGTGGAGCCGAGGACTGGTAGCGACGAGCCGATGGCGGAGGTAGAGCTTGATGCTGATGCAGAGCCCGACGGAACTGATAGGGATGATACCAGCGATGGCGACGATGATGCTGAGGCCAAGGAGGATGACGGGGAGGCGGGCGGCGATGAGAGAGACTCCAAGGAGACTGAGAGTGATGATGGGGGTGCCTGAGGCCCACTACTTCTTTTTCCTCCTTTTTATGTACTCTCGAACATGTATTTAAGCGCATGGGCGCGTTTACACCTGTTATCACTTTGTACTTGAACCCTTGGGTGTTTTGAACTTACCATTGATTAGCAAGTTCGTTATTTTAAGCATGATTCTGGGATTGCATGATTGTGTGCTGTGTTTTTTCTTGCCTTGCTTTGGAGTTGCATGCTGCAATTGTGGTGATGATTGGATGTTGAGGGAGGCCGGGTGGGCCTTTGAAGGAGTTGACATGTCTTTTGAAGTGCACAGGTTCTATTTGCTATGCAGGATGTCCCTCATGCGAAGAAACTGTCCCGTTGTCGGAACAAATGGGCCCATAGCCCATGGCAGCTTATCCATGCCTACCATGTAGGCGTGGGCACCCAGTCCACTCACGCTGGCATGGTAGGCGTGAGTGGGTTTCTCCTCGTATAAAGTTGCCCAAAGCGGTGGACCGTCCAGTACTCATCTCATTTGAAACAAAAATTTCAGAGAGCACTCCTGGAACTCCGAGGCTTCCCAAAGTTCTCATTTTCTCTGGTTAGGGGCCCTATGGCCGGTGTTTTTGCTCCCCGACTCTATGCTTGCTCCCATGAGGGTTTGAAGAAGTGGGCACGCAGGTACTCTTCTGAAAAGGTGAGTCATATTCGCCCTGTTTATGGAAACATTGCCTCATTAGTAGAAGTAGATGTATATATTCCGCTGATGGAGGCCTTGATTAGTCACTGGAATAGGGAGCATGCTTGCTTTAGATTCGGTACTTGTGAAATGGTTCCCACTCTTGAGGAACTTGGGAGGTTGATGGGGTTGCCCCATAGTCATGATGACTTGATTGATCCCATTGGTCGAGGATGGAAGAATGCTTTGAGTGACCTGCTTGGAATTTGGCGAAACCATCTGTCTTTGAAATTAGGGGGTGTTGAGACGACCCCTAAGTGTTCTTTGCGCTTCCTTTTGAGTCGTTTCGCTCACTCGGCAGGGTACGCAAATCATGAAGCAGCGTTCACTTGTGATGAGGAGAATTAGAGGCAGAACCGTCCTCGAGTGTTTGCTTTAGCAGTGTATGGATCGATTCTCTTTGCGTGCGAGCCAAGCCTTGTTGATAGCAAAGTCAGTACTGTTATGGATCAGTTGAAGAAAGACAGGACCGTGATTCCGATGATCTTGAGCGAGATGATTCGCTCCCTGCACTATTGTAGTGTTGATGGTAGTAGTCCATTCCTGGGGTGCGCTACTCTTCTCCAGGTATGGATCGATTGTCTTTGCGTGCGAGCCAAGCCTTGTTGATAGCAAAGTCAGTACTGTCATGGATCAGTTGGAGAAAGACAGGACCATGATTCCGATGATCTTGAGTGAGATGATTCGCTCCCTGCACTGTTGTAGTGTTGATGGTAGTAGTCCATTCCTAGGGTACACTACTCTTCTCCAGGTGTGGGTTCTAGAGCACTTGTTTCAATTCCAAACTATCCCTGGGGATAGCTATTATCGAGAAGATTTGATTCACAATCATTTGTATGCCAACACTGTGGCACGGCCTTCCCTAGACACGGTCCAATGGGAGTTGTTTCTGAGTGATCCCCCTTTTGAGGCAATTGCATAGAAGATGAGTTGGCTGTGCCAGTGTGATGCCATCTGGAGCTGTGATGCAGGGTTCTTTGTCCCACTAGTCGGGTTGTATGGCATGTCTGCTTTTCTCCCACACCGAGTACTTCATCAGTTCGGTAAAGTTCAGGGCATTCCAACTGCTATTAACATCTCGTCTTGGTTTTTCGACTTTGCTCCTTCCTCTGAGAAGAGAACCCGAGAGGCCATGAGGATGTGGGAAGGGAAAAACCACTATCCCATAGCATATGGGTATAATGTTGAGGGGTCCTTCGAGAACCGCTATGGGACTCGGGATTATCTGACCTGGGTGTCACAAGGTTTTGGAGCTAACTTGGAGCTGTCAGGATCATCTGCATCCCTATTTGTCAATCCATCATATGAGGATTTCCTTATCGACCAGTAGGTGCGTCATGAGAGCATTCGCCATAGTTGGTTGTCTGCTCAGTGGTCTCTAGAGAGTCAGTATGCCGAGCTACAGACCGAGAAGGGTCGTTTGAGTGCCGAGCTCGAGTCATTGCGCACAGGTGTGCGAGAGACGATGGCTGAGGCTGAAGAACTATCGTTGCCTGAATCATCGTCTGGCGATACTTCGACTCAGCGGCGCAAGGAGCGTGGTTTCCTTGGTAAAGTGCTGAAAAGGTTCCGTGGAGTTTAATGCATGGATTGTTTCCTGACGCATTCACCCTTTGTAGTTGCCAGGCTTTCTTTTTGAGTAGCTTTCTGTTGCAAAACTAGCATTTGTATCTTTGTGCGCGTGTGCTTAGTGTGTGCTGTATGTGTTTTGCTTTATTTTGAAGAAGAAAAACTTTACAAGCAATAAATGTGTAAATTTCTACCTTTCAATTGCAATGGCTTCATTTGAATCCACTTGGCACTTTCACACAGATTATTTTGAGACTAACAGTGCTGTGGACGTCCTGTCACTGTCCTGGTTTTGAGGGCATTTCAGCCATTAGAGCCTTGGTGAGTTGTAAATCATGAATAAGTAGTCACGGCCTTCCATTATCCCCGGTCTTGTGATTGGAAAGGAGTTCTGAGTGATGATGGACGCTAAACGCTTTCGTTGAGCGACTTTTCTCCTGGTACTCAGCTTTGTGAAGAAGAGAACTTGGATGTCACCCCTTTATATGAATCATTGCAACTTGCTGGAATCCCTTGATTGCTTTTGAAACTATTGGGACGAAGACCATGGGAACCGCTTTTTTTGTTTTGTTTTGTTTTGTTGTTGTTGTTGTTTTTTTTTTTTTTTTGAATGGACTCCCGGTTGAATGTGTCTCGCCCCAATCTGGGTGGGACGGAGTGGTTGTATAGTTGAGTTTAAGCAAAGGAATTCATTGCATGTAATTGACTTTGGCATTGATCTCAATTTCTTGATGATAAAAAAAGGGGTTCCACAAATTCCTATCTCTTGATTGAATTCATTTTCATCCTTAGGCATAGTACTTTCGGACTGCGTCAGAGTTCACTGGGCCATAGAGCTCTTGATCGTCCATCTCTGTCAGTATGAGGGCTCCTCCTGAGAACGCCTTTTTCACGACATAAGTGTTAAATAGGTGCCCAAAATCCAATCATTTAATGTAATTTTTTTTTTGGGACGTATAAACAATGTTTATTTCATTTATTACTTTTAATCAATAAAAGGGCAAGTTTTAATTATCATGTTTATTTGGGTTTGCATAATGAGTCCATAGGATAATTGTAGAGGGAATGATATCTTAAAGAGTTGAGATAAGAAACTCATTCTTCTCTATACATTAATTCTAAAAGGTTCCTAGCTGTAGGTTTATCAACTGGGCATTGATGAACTAAATTAAGTTAGCACAGGTCATGTTTGCTCGATGAGGAGGATGGCTAGTCTCGAACCATTTGTGTAGAGACACTAAAGCAAACCTGTGGGTGCTTGTTAGAGAACAAGTTCACTGAACGTGACCAACATTAGAGTATGCTATATGGAGTTTTACTACATGTCAAATAACATCTCCTAGTTATAGTGATGTAACTAATCCTTTGACCTAAGGCACTATTGATATCTTGTGTATGGGTTGTTAGGGTTTAATGATGCAGAGTGTGGGTTCTAACCATTAACTTACAAATGTATTCATTGGCCCTAGTAAGTCATGTATGGAGGTATGTGAGTGTACAATAAGGGATCTATCACTCTCAGTAAAGAGTGGGAATGCCCTATGCTATCTTCTTGGATATGACTCATTCAAGTCTTTGGCCAAAGCAAGGGTGACTCGAGAAAAGGTTTTCTTAAGTGCACCATCATGAGTAGATATCTAGATGGATTTATAGGATTAAGTTAGGGGTTTGACAAACTTCCATACCCTATTAACTTAATTGGGGCATTAGTTGGTAGAGGGATTGAATTGCATTTAACTGTAGCTGAAGGGTTCACTGTATATATATATATATATCTTCACTCTATCTAGGTTGCGTCATGATATATTGCTAGATATCAGTCATGACTAGTAGGGACCTTGATAACATTAATGTTTTTCAAGTAATTGGAAAGAGTTCCAATTGAACCCAATTAGATGGAAGATGTTCCATTAGGGTATTATGAATGCCCAATCCTACTACTAGATAGGCGTGAACCCAAGAGGTCACACACCTATAAGCTTAAGGGCATTTAGGGATTTATAATATGGGAAAATATCAAATTAAATGTTTAATTTGACAACCTATGTAATAAATGTTATTGATAGGGTTAAAAGTACAATTATTAGATAATTGTATAACAAATTTAAAGGGATAATTTCCCACGTGGCTGGCCAATATTTTGAATATGAGATAAAGATGTGCTAGCACATATCTTCTCAAATATATTTGATAAGGTTAGTTGGCAGCCCTATATTTTATCTCTACGTACGTTCTTTTCTTCTAAGAGACTTCTCCATAGTTGAGACTTGAGAGAAAGTAGAGAGAAAATCCCTTGAGTGCTAAAGCTTGGTGTGGATACACTTGGAGGCTTTCATACATTTGGAGCTTGATCATTTTTGCATTTTAAGGACCATATGTAAGTATCCCTAAACCCTATTGATAGATTAGGTTTAGTATATCATGCATAGACCATGAAGGTGATCAAGGGTTTATGGTTTTTCTCATTCAAAATTGTTTTGATATTTAATTTTTGCTTCTGCTTTGTAAGAGAAAAATCTTTCAATAAGGGCCATCATAGTTTGGAGCGAATTTTCCTCGAGGATCTTCTTGGTGAGGTAGTCTCTTCTTAAGGACCAAGTCTCCTTCTCTGAACTACTTGACTCTCACTTTCTTATTGTAGGCTCTTGCCATTCTCCTCTGGTAGCATTGGCTATGACAAATGGCTCTCAACCTTTTTTCTTCGATCAAGTTAAGCTGGTCGTGTCGGGCCTTAGCCCACTCTGCTTCTTTGAGCTCTGTTTCCATAAGGATCCTGAGAGATGGTATTTCAACTTCAACTGGGAGTACTGCCTCCATCCCGTAGACCAAAGAATAAGGCGTTGCCCCTGTGGACGTGCGAACGGAAGTGCGGTATGCCAACAGTGCATATGGTAGCATGTCATGCCAGTCATGGTAAGTGGTAGTCATTTTCGTGACTATCCTTTTGATGTTTTTGTTTGCTGCTTCAACTGCCCCATTTATCTGCGGGCGATAGGCTGTGGAATTGCGATGGTCGATCCTGAACGTGCCACACAGTTCCCTCATCATGTCGTTGTTCAGGTTTGTGGCGTTATCGCTAATGATGCAACTTGGGCTACCATATCTGGCGATGATTTTGCTTTTGATGAACTTGGTCACCACTTTCTTGGTTACGTTGGCGTACGATTCTGCCTCCACCCACTTGGTGAAATAATCAATGGCCACTAGGATGAACCGGTGACCGTTTGAGGCTTTTGGGTTTATGCTACCTATGACATCCATGCCCCATATTGAAAATGGCCATGGAGTTATCATGTTGTTGAGGGGCATTGTCGGTGCTTTCTCCTTTGCCACATAGATTTGGCATTGGTTGCATGAACGAGCAAACCTAACGCAGTCATTTTCCACGGTTGTCCAGTAGTAACCCATCTGCATAATTTTTCGAGCTAGCATGAACCCGTTCATGTGGGCCCCACATTGCCCTGCGTGAACCTCCTCGATGAGTCGGGAAGCTTCTCGAGCGTCGACGCATTTGAGTAGTACAGAGTCATAAGACCTTTTGTAGAAAGTCTCACTATCGAGGAAGAATTGCATTGCCATCCTCCGAATGGTTCATTTGTCGGTGTCAATAGCGGCTTCGGGGTATTTCCTCTCCTTGATGAAGGCCATAATGTCTAGGTACCACAGTTTCCCATCAGGTTCTTCCTCCGCCGAGATCTGCATGATGCTTTCTATTAAGCAGGTATAGGCTGGGCTGTGCTTGATTGTGATTTCCACGGGATGTATGTCACGATCATCTGGGATGTTCATGAGGGAGGCCAGGATGGCAAGTGCATCAGCAAACTGGTTCCTAGACCTTGGCAGATATTCGAATGTAATTTTACGGAATCTAATGATGAGTTCCGTGAGATATTAGTGGTATCTGACCAACTTCGGATCTTTCGTCTTCCAATCGCCCAATGTTTAACAGATGATGAGTGCAGAGTCTTTGTATACCTCGATATCTCAGATGTCGAGATCTAATGCTGCTTGCAGACCTAGAATGCATGCTTCGTATTCGGCCATATTATTGGTGCATGAGAATCGGAGCTTGATGGAAAGTGGGAGATGAGTGCTCTGTGGTAATACAAGGACAGCCCCAATTCCTTGGCCTGTCATGTTAGCAGCTCCGTCGAAGTATAGCCGCTATTTAGGGTATTCTTCGGGTTCTTCTTCTGTAAGGCTCATCAAATCCTCATCTGGAATGAATATTTGCATAGATTCGTAATCTGGCAGAAGCGTTTCAGCTAACTGATCGGTAATGGCCTGCCCTTTCATGCTTTCTATGTGATGAATACTATGTCAAATTCTATCAATAGCATCTACCACCTGGCTATTCTAGCCGTAAGCGAAGGCTTTTCAAATATGTACTTGAGCGGATCTATGCGGGCGATGAGGTACGTAGTGAAATAGAGCATGTAATGCCACAGTCGATGCGCCGACCAAGCCAAAGCACAACAAGTTTTCTCCAAAGCAATGTACCTTGTTTCGTAATCTGTGAACTTCTTGCTTAGGTAGTAGATGGCTCTTTCTTTCCTTTTGGTTTCATCATGCTACCCCAGTATGCACCCTATGGAGGTTTTTAGAACAGTCAGGTACATGAGCAATGGTCGGCCCGGTGTTGGTGGTATCAGGACTGGTGGGTTGAGGAGATGATCTTTGATCTTTTCAAAGGCTTGCTGGCATTCTGCGGTCCATTTGATGGGCACGTCTTTCCTCAGTAGCTTGAAAATTGGTTCGCAGGTTGTAGTCAACGGAGAGATAAACCTGCTGATATAATTGACTCTGCCCAGGAAACCTCTAATCTCTTTCTGAGTTCTTGGTGTTGGCATGTCGATGATAGCTTTAGCTTTGGATGGATCGACTTCGATTCCTTCTTGGCTTACTATGAATCCTAGTAACTTGCCTGATGTGACCCTGAATATGCACTTGGCAGGGTTAAGCTTAAGTTGATACTTACGGAGCCTTCGAAAAAGCTTTCGCAGGTCTGCCACGTGGTCTTCTTCTTTCTGAGATTTGGCAATCATGTCATCTACATAAACCTCCAGTTCTTTGTGCATCATGTCATGGAATAGGGTTGTCATGGCCCTCTGATAAGTTGCTCTGCGCTCTTCAGCCCGAAGGGCATAACTTTGTAGCAGAAGGTGCCCCAGTGTGTAATGAAAGATGTCTTTTCCTGGTCGGGTTCAGACATCTTGATCTAGTTGTATACTGAGAAACCATCCATGAAGGAGAAGATCTCATGCCCGGCAGTATTGTCCACCAGTACGTCTATGTGGGGTAAAGGGAAATCCTCTTTAGGGCTAGCCCGATTAAGATCCCTGTAATCGACACATATTGTGAACCCCAGAAATTGGGCCCACAAGGGTTGACGAAAAAGAGAAAGAATTAACAGTTTGGGGTTTGAAAAAGAAAAGGAGTCGCCACCTTATTTTTTAAAGGAAACAAGGAAAACCCTAAAAATAGTTTTGTTTTAAGAAAACAATTTGAATGACTCCATGTTTTAAAAAGGAAAGGCAAAAACAGTCTTTTGGAAACCAAAGAAATCGGGGATTCGGAGGCTAAGTTATGACATGGGAAGGTTCTAGGCAAAGCCTATAGGCACCCATGTCACCCTTTTGGTCTCTCAGTTCATTTGGGCTAAATTAAGATCTTCCATACAAAAATCAGCAAGTATATCATCACAAGAATTGCATGCATATCATATATTTCATTCATCTATCCATGCATAAGAGGCACATAAAAATAGAAAATAAAGAAAAGAAAAGAAAACAGAAAGAAACCTAGGATACTTGGATCCTAGAACGGACTTGAGCCTCACGAAGAGCGCCTACGTACCATGCATGGTTAGGTTTGAACAAGGCGGTTAACCGCTATGCTCTACCTTTGCTAAGCATAGGCATGCATATAGGGTCAAACCAAATGCTTTCCATATCAAAATTAACCTTTCTAAAACACTTTTGAGGATAAAATGATGACTAATTAAAGTCAATTTGAAAGGATTTGATTGGTAATTGTGAGTCAATTAGAGCTAACCCAAAGAAGGGTCAATTAACCAACTTGAACTACATCAAGCCATTTTAATCCCGAGCCATTGATTTATCAAATTGACACTAGAAATACCTCGTATGCATCCATATGAACTCCAATTGACAATTTGGAGATCATTTCAAGGTCAAATGAAAAGTTTGGGACCTAAAAGACGATTATGCCCCTCAAGTCACAAAAGCTCTTATCATCCCTCAAGATTAACTCCGAATTGAACCAAAATTCACATCCATTGTCCTTGTGACCCTAAAAAACTAATGCAAGTGACTAGACTCAAAAACAAAACAAAAACATGCATGAAATGATGAGCCCTAGTAAGGTGGTGCAAAAAATGGGGTGTGACAAAAGCCCCTCATTGGCGAACAAGTTACACTTGTGAACCAATGATAAAGAACAACCCATTTTTGCCAAAAAACCTAGAGAAATCACACACTGACACCAACAATGATAGGAGGTTGAAAACCTGAGATTGAAATAAGGAAGTGCACTCAAGTTATGAGTATACTTAAACCACTGGGGGTTGAGAATTGATAAGAGAAGCATATTCAAGCCACTACGAATGAACACACTTTTGAAATGGAAAGATATATTCAAGTCATGAATATATTTAACCAAGTGATTGAGAATGAAATCTGAGAAGTACGTTCAAGTGATGAACATACCTTTGAAATGGAGAAATATATTCAAGTCATGAATATATTTAACCAAGTGATTGAAAAAGACTGAGAAGTATGTTCAAGTGATGAACATACCTTTGAAATGGAAAAATATATTCAGGTCACGAATATATTTAACCAAGTAAGTGACAAATAATCTGAGAAGTATACTCAAGTGATGAGTATACCATTGAAATAGAGAAATATATTCAAGTAATGAATATATTTAACCAAGTAAGTGACAATGAACTGAGAAGTATACTCAAGTGATGAGCATATCATTGAAATGGAGAAATATATTCAAGTGATGAATATATTTAACCAAGTAAGTGACAATAATCTGAGAAGCATACTCAAGTGATGAGCATACCATTGAAATGGAGAAATATATTCAAGTGATGAATATATTTAACCAAGTAAGTGACAAATGGACTGAGAAGTATACTCAAGTGATGAGCATACCATTGAAATGGAGAAATATATTCAAGTGATGAATATATTTGACCAAGTAAGTGACAAATGATCTGAGAAGTATACTCAAGTAAAGAGCATACCATTGAAATGGAGAAATATATTCAAGTGATGAATATATTTAACCAAGTAAGTGACAAATGATCTGAGAAGTGTACTCAAGTGATGAGTACACCATTGAAATGGAGAAATATATTCAAGTGATGAATATATTTAACCAAGTAAGTGACAATGAACTGAGAAGTATACTCAAGTGATCAGCATACCATTGAAATGGAGAAATATATTCAAGTGATGAATATATTTAACCAAGTAAGTGACAATAATCTGAGAAGCATACTCAAGTGATGAGCATACCATTGAAATGGAGAAATATATTCAAGTGATGAATATATTTAACCAAGTAAGTGACAAATGGACTGAGAAGTATACTCAAGTGATGAGCATACCATTGAAATGGAGAAATATATTCAAGTGATGAATATATTTGACCAAGTAAGTGACAAATGATCTGAGAAGTATACTCAAGTGATGAGCATACCATTGAAATGGAGAAATATATTCAAGTGATGAATATTTTTAACCAAGTAAGTGACAAATGATCTGAGAAGTATGTTCAAGTGATGAACATACCACTGAAATGGAGAAATATATTCAAGTCACGAATACATTTAACCAAGTAAGTGACAATGAACTAAGAAGTATACTCAAGTGATGAGTATACCATTGAAATGGAGAAATATATTCAAGCGATGAATATATTTAACCAAGTAAGATAGTGAATGAGGATTTGAAACTAGGAAGCATATTCAAAGGGTGAATACACTTTTGAAATGGAAAAATATATCCAAGTGATGAATATATTCAACCAAGTAAGATAGAGAATGAGGATTTGAAACTGAGAAGCATATTCAAAGAGGGAATACACTTTTGAAATGGAAGAATATATTCAAGTGATGAATATATTCAACCAAGTGGGATGGAAAATCAAGATTTGAAATGAGGATATATGATCAATTTATCAAGATTGAACAAGCATGGTGTGAGGGGAAAGTGCCTTAACACATTGTCACTTGAGTTGGCATGGCACAGGGGAAATATATTCAACCCTTTTGATCGTAAAATCAATTCAAAGAATTGATTTCAAGGTGAAATTTGTTTGATTTTAAGCTCAAAAAATGTTGAATATCTCATTTGGAAGGAGGTTTAATCACGCGCCAAGGCGAGACAAAGCAAGGACCAAAGCCAAAACAAACTGGCTTGGGTAACCACCAGGCCTCGGGAGGCTAGCCGCCCAGGCCCTGGTGGATAGCCGCCCAAGGCTTGGGTGGTTACCCGAGCCATTAGCTGAAAAATCTAGGTTTTTTAAGTGCACAAGGGCACTATTCATACCCTTTGTTCAAAGAACCCGAAAATTGGAGTTTCTCTCTCTAGAAAGCTTACCCTATTTTGCAAAATCACTTCAACACCCAAGAGCAATCAAATCCACACTTCAAGAGGGATTCATACACATGAAATAGCATCATTAACACCCAATTTCACATCAAAAACAACAAATTTGCAGCACTTTGCAAATCAAAAACCCATTAAACCCATTTTTGCTCAAAACAAGCTAGTTCATCCACCATGGATTCAAATGAAGCTCCCACTTCAAAGTATCCATTCCTTGACTCAAAGAGTAGATACAAGGCACCACATATGATGTTCCTCAAGGGAAATTGCTCTTAGAACCAAGGAATCATCTCTTTTTTCTCCATTCCAAGCAAGAGGTAAGCTTACCCATTTTAAACTTTTCCTTGAAATTTTCATTTTTGTTGGTTGAAATGCATTCCCATGAACTCTCTATGAGTATTCCTAGTAATGTTTGCAATGCCCATTGATTTTGGCAAGGATTGGATGTGAAAAGAATTCAATTTGAAAGCTTGGTGAATAGTGCCCACCAAGTGTTTGATAAAATGCTTGAGTGATGAAAATTCATCCAATCTTTGTAAAATTGATGTGTATTGCAAGGCAAAATCATAGGCATTCATTTCTAACTGATTTTAGAAACAAAACCAAGCATTTTCATGAACTTTGAAAAACAAAGTTTGCTATATTTTTGAAAAACCAATGCTTTCATGAACAAGGTTTGCTTATTTTTTCCTTAAAAAACCACTTTGGAAAACAAAGTTTGCTTATTATTTTCTTTGAAAAATCCATGTTTCCATGGTCTTGGAATGCATGGTTTACCAATGATCATGAGTTTGAAGAATAAAACCAATGTTTTCATAAACTTTCAAAGCAAGGTTTACTTGTTCATGAACTAAAAAAACTTAGCTTTTGAAAAGCCAATTATCAATGCTTGCACATGATTTTTACACTAACTAGGTGAATAATTCTCTTGATTAGCCCAACTTCCAAGACCTACGCACAAGGTCTTCCATAAAGAATCTTATTGGGTGGTGGAAGCATATGGAACACACCCAACCTTCTGTAAGAGACTTCATAAAGAAAGCGGGTTTTCGTTGGTTCCTCGACTCCCTATGGAATGAACAATGGGATAGGCAAGCCCTCCTTGCCTTAGCTGAATTATGGTGGGATACCACCAACACCTTCCACTTTAGTTTTGGGGAGATGACCATGACTCCCAAGGATTTTTCAATCATCACCGGTTTAAGCCTCAAGGGAAAGAGGTTGGAATTCTACGAGGATGCCAATACGGATAGTGCCTATCTCCTAACTATGTTAGGGATGGATATTGAGGTGGGCTTACGCGGTGTTAGGAGAACATGGCTATTTAAAAATTTTGCCAACCAAGTAGAAGGTGCGGGAGTGGCTCCCGAGTGCATAGCTAGGGCATTCTTGATCTATATGCTCTCTTGCACTCTCTTTGTGCGTGCCAATGACATGGCACAACTGGGCTATCTTGTTTCTATAGTGGATGTCCACAAGATAGGGAGGTATAATTGGGGAGGGGCAGCACTAGCCACCATGTACAGATCTATGTCCGACATGTCTTGAGGGTTTCCAAGAATTTTGGTGGGCTTCCATTTGTTTGGGAGGTAAGTAAAAATGTTAATTTTTAAATTCCTCTCAAGCTTGACTTGATTTTAACTGCTTTTCTTGAATTTTGACAAATATGGTACTATGAATACTTGGGACTGTGCCGCCCCACACTGGACCATGAGATACAAGAGTGGCCCAGACTTGGGAACTATGCTCCCAACAAGATAGCCGTGCGTGCCCCCAATAGGCATGACTACGCCTATGCAAGCGTACTTGGAAAGTCTAAATGCTGATATGGTAATCTTCCTTCCTCATTCTTTTCTTTCATTCATTTTTTTATTATCTTGCTCATCATTTTTTTCAAATTCAACAGGTAGAGTGGAGCCCATGGGGATTGTGGGAAGGTAGGCTGCCTAGGAGGTGTGTGTCCTATTTGGAGTTGACAGGGAAGAGGGTACTCTTTGAGGGTCCCTCTGGGCGATACTGGTACTTGGGAGAGCGCATCCTTAGGTAGGTGAAAGGACGAGTGGATGCCGCTCTTACGCCTGTCTTGCCTCCCATGAATATGAGGCACACCGACTCTTTGGATGGGGATGAGCTGATGGAAGCTCTAACTGGATAGGATGCTGAGGAGTTCACCTCACCCAATACTGACTACATGACTTTCTGCAATCAATTCCTGATGCGTCCTAGAGTCATTGGCTTCCCACCTCAAGGGGTGAGTCTCTATCCCATTCTTTTCAATTATTGATTTATGCAAGCACTCCTCTTAAACAAATTATTTATTACAGGGCCGGCGAGCTCGTGGACATAGTTCTACAGTAGGGTCCTCTACAGGCATGACTCATAGAGATGAGGATTATGAGATGGGGGGAATAGCACAGCCACCTCTCCCAGTTCTTGACTGGCAAGTGAACCTATGCAATGGGTTGGAATTCATGAGGACTGATATTACTCACCCTGCTTTTGATGAAGTCCCCAGGATTGACTCGAGTTATGAGCATGTAAGCTCTAAACCTTTGCCTTCCTTAAAACCTCTTTCATCATTTATTAACCATGTTCATTTCTTAGGTTCCCCGAGAGTACGCACAGGAGTGCCTTGAACTCAGTGAGGGATTAAGGTGGGACCTATTTAGGATGAGTTTGGCGAACTCTGTGCTAGAAGGGCGACTAAATCCCACTGTAAGACATTCCCTTTGTTCATTCCAATCATAGGAGCTAAAGGCATAACCCTTATTTATTAATTGATTTCTTTGCAACAGGTCTCCACATTGCGTCCACCACAACTGATGCCATCCCAAAGGAATCCTCATGCTGGTCGTGGTAGAGGCGAATCAAGTAGGAAGAGAAGAACCACGGGAGATCATTAGCTTAGCTTAACCTCTTGCTTTATGAATGAATGAAACATCTTTCTTTATGCTTTGTAACTCCTTTTTGAACACTTGCTTTGGTACTTTTTATGAGACTTTTGGAATTCCATTATGGTGATTTACTCATGTTTTTGTGCAAAAATAAGTTCAAAATAAGCTTCCCAAGGTCACATAACCATGTAGGGGTCAAATAGGGTCAAAAATAGGCAAAACTGGGCAAAATGGGAAAACGGCCTCGGGTGACCACCCGGGGCTGGGCGGCTAGCCACCCAAGCCCAGGTGGCTAGCCGCCCAGGCCTAGGTGGTCACCCGAGCCCAAAGCGAGAATCCCACTTCAAATAGGAAACTCCCTATTTTGACGGGTTTTCTCCTTCCAGAACTTAGATTTGTGACCTTTTCCCTATAAAAACACATCTAAGAGGTTCCTAAACCTATTTGCATTCATTCATTAGAAATTATGGAGGCTCTAGACAAATTTTTAGGAGGGTTTTTGAGAGTTATGAGTGCTGAAGCAAAACCTGAGTTCAAGTGCTTTGGCTTGGATCCATTGCTTTCCTTGAGGCATGTGAAGCTTGAAACGAACCTCTTGACTGCTGTTTCATATTTTTGGGATCCTCAAGTTCATGTATTCCGCTTTAACTATGAAGAACTGTGCCCAACCATGGAGGAATTCTGTGCGTTGTATGGAGTTTCACCGGTAGGTCCTTTCATCCTCCCTACTCCTTGCCCAAGCTTTCTTACTTCTTTCTCCAAACTCCTTGGGATTCATCAACAATACGCCTCCATGTTTGTAAAAGACCATATGGTAGACTTGATGAAATTGGCAACCTCCTTTTTGGCCTATGATAGTAAAGGTATTCTGAAATTTACCTTTCCTGTTAAGCATGCACTTGCCTTTTGTCTCATTGGTTGTTTCCTTATTTCAACTGGTACTCCACATGTTCCCATACAAATCTGTGAGTTGATTCCTCTCCTTGCCAAAGGTCATAACTTAATTCCCATGGTACTAGCTGAAACCCTGAATAGCTTGGATGAAGTCCACAAGGACCCAAAAATTCCTTTAGGAGGTAGCCCCATTCTGCTGCAGATATGGTTGCTTGAAAGACTGAATTTCTTGTCACCCACTGCTATTACACCATACAAGCCCCAGCATTATTGTCTTCGCCGCATTGAACTGCCTGGAAAGTTTTCATTAAGGGATTGGCTAGGTTACTTCCAAACTCTTTCATGGAGGAATGTAAAGTGGTGTGTCTTCATATGGGGGTGTAGTGAACAGGTGCTTTTGCGAACTTCTGGATGTTCCATGGTGAGACTCATAGAACTGAGGTCTACTTCTTTTTATTGGCCTTCAAGGGTCCTTCATCAGATGGGTGCCATGCAAACCATAGCCACTTCCTTGAAAGGTGACTATCCTGTGGTGCCTACGGGTCTTTCTGTAGTGACTTGGGCGAAGGATCGATGGCCTAGCAAGCTGACACTAACCCAAGTTACGAATACTGATGGTCCATATATGATAAGCCCCGAGTACAAGGAATGGTTGAAAAGCAATTTGGGTGAAAGAGAAACTATCCGCAGAGAACGGATTTTTGGACTTATCAAGAATAACGAACTTGGACCTTGCAAAGAAGATATTATGGATGCAGTGACAGCAGCTTATGAACATGACTTAAGGAAGAAAATAAGACATGAAAGAGAAGAAGAAAGCTGAAAAGCGAGTTACAAAGAAGCCCAAGAGAAATTAAAGACTCTAAGAATAGGATATTTATGGAATATTTATAGTTCTTTTACTTAATACCAATGAATTGCTATGTCAAACACTTTTAGTTTTGAATAAATTGCCAATAATAAATTAAATTTAGGATTTTGTTGTTTGATTTAGACCGCACCCAAGGTAACTTTATGGGTTGCCTATGTATCTCCATTTTTTCTTTTCTCTTTTTTTTTTTGTTTGTTTTTTGTTTTCTCTTCTCTTTTTTTTTTTTTTTTTGTTTTTTTTGAATGGAGAATCAGGTCTTACGTAGTTCTCATGCCTTAACTTTTGCCTAGGCCGCCCTTACGGGTTTTCAACCTAGCAGGCCTCAAACATGATATTTCTTCAATTGATCCAAATTAGTTGGACGAGCGAACTCAATTCCATCTAAATCCATGAGGCAAACAACCCTTGCTGGCAATATCTCTTTGATAATGTATGGTCCACCCTAATTTGGCTTGAATTTCCCTCGCAGATCGAACACTGGAGCTCTGATTTCCTTCAGCACTGCATCCCCTTTCTTTAGACCTCGATCTTTGACATGCTTGTTGAATACTCTGGCAACTTTCTGTTGATACCCCTACACATGATATAGCACCCTTAAACGCCTTTCATCCAGTAAAGCTAACTCGTCATAGCAGCTCTTAACCCAGTCCACTTTTGTTATCTGGCTCTCCACGGCAACCCTTAGTGAAGGAACCTCTAATTCAACTGGCAACATGGCCTCCATTCCATAAACTAGAGAGTAAGGGGTAGCCCCTGTTGACAACTTTATTGATGTTCTGTAACCCCATAGAGCCAATGATAACTTCTCATGCCAGTCTGTGTGTGAGTCCGCAGTCTTCTGTAGTATCTTCTTGATGTTCTTGTTAGCTGCTTCCACTGCTCCATTAGTCTGAGGATGGTATGGCGACGACAGATGGTGAACTATGTCGTACTTTTGCAAGAGCTCATGGGTTTCTTTCTGAAAGTGCTGGCCATTGTCTGAGATAACTTCATGCGGTACCCCATATCAATAGATAATGCTGTGCTGTATGAACTGTGCTACCTTCTTGGAATTCAAGGTCTTGAAGGACGCTGCTTCCACCTACTTAGTGAAATAATCGATAGTAACCAAGATGTATTCATGCCCATTTGACGCCTTTAGCTTGATCTGTCCGATGATATCTATCCCCCATACTGCGAACGGCCATGGTGACAACATACTTGTTAAAGGCATAGAAGGCAAATGTTGTCCACTGGCAAATAGTTGGCATTTATGACATTTCTTGACATGTGCGTGGCAATCTCTTTCCATGGTAGACCAATAATAGCCTAGCCTCATGATTTTCTTAGGTAACATATAGCCATTCATATGCGTAGCCCCTATCCCTTCATGGATTTCTTTAATCAGATGCTCAGCTCCCTCCTTGGTGACATACAATAGGTGGATCCCATCGTATGATCTCCGATATAGCTTTCCTCCATAAAGTACATAGTGACTTGCTAGTCGTCTCAAGGTTTTTCTGTCGATACGAGATGCTCCTTCTAGGTACTCCCTTTCTTTAATGAACTTCTTTATATCATGGAACCACGGGTGACCATCATTCACTTCCCCTCCTCGGATTGCACAACAGTACACAGGCTTGTCTCGGCATTCTATCACCAACGGCTTCACATTTCCCCCTTCAGGTATCTTCACCATGGATGCTAGGGTTGCCAAGGCATCGGCAAACTGGTTTTTGTTCCTTAACAGGTAGTTGAACTCTATTTCTGAGAACTCCTTGGTTAGGGCTTCCAGATAGGCATAGTAGGGCAACAGCTTCTCATCTCGAGTTTTCCATTCCCCTTTTATCTGGCAAATGATTAGCGCCGAGTCCCCGAACACTTCCAATTCTTTGATCCCCAATTCAAGTGTTGCTTCCAATGCTAAGATACAAGCCTTATACTCAGCAATGTTGTTGGTAGCTTCAAACCCTAACTTGACCGCCAACGGTGTAAATGCCTCTTCAGGTGAGACCAGCAGGACTCCTATCCCATAACCTTTCTTATTGGCTACCCCATCGAAATAAACTCTCCAAGTCTTCCTTCCAATTTCTAGCATGTCCTCGTCTGGGAACTGATCCTTGAATGGAGCGGATGATGACATAGGACAGCTGGCTAGGTAGTCTGCGATGACGCTCCTTTTGATAGACTTCTGATTCACGTACTTGATGTCAAATTCGTTGAGGAGAATTAACCATCGAGCAGTTCTGTATGACAATATTGGCCTCTCTATCAGGTATTTCAATGGATGCATGCGACTTATCAAGAACACTTCAAAGGACATCATGTAGTGCCGGAGTTTCTGCGTCGCCCATACTAGTGCCACACAAGCCTTTTCGATTGCATTGTATTTCACTTCATAGTCTGTCATTTTCTTACTTAGGTAGTAAATGGCATTCTCCTTTGTAGACCCTTCGAGATATTGAGCTAACATAGCTCCTGTCGCGGTTTCGGTGACCGTTAAGTATAACAAAAGCAGTGCACCTTGTCGTGGGGGAACTAAGATTGGAGGATTGCTCAAGTATCTCTTAATGGTCTCAAAGGCCTCTTGGAATTCTTCGTTCCACACTTTTGGCACACCTTTCTTAAGCAATTTGAAGATTAGTTCGCAAACCATGGTCAAGTTGGCGATGAATCAGCTTATGTATTGAACTCTTCGCAAAAAACCCCGGATCTGCTTCTCAGTGCTAGGCGGCTCCATCTCCACAATAGCTTTTATCTTCCCTGGGTCCACTTCGATTCCCCTCTGAGTGATCATGAACCCCAATAGCTTGCCTACAATGACACCAAAAGCACACTTCTGTGGGTTTAGACGGAGATTGTACTTCTTTGCTCCTTCTAGGAATTTCTCTAGCGCCTTGAAATGCCCTTCCCTATCCACGGACTTCACGATCATATCATCGACATAAACCTCGACCTCCTTATGAATCATATCATGCAATAGGGTCGTGGCTGCTCTTTGGTAAGTAGCCCCAGCGTTTCTCAAGCCAAAAGGCATTACCTTGTAACAGTACATTCCCCATTACGTGATAAAGGCTGTTTTCTCCATGTCTTGAGGTGCCATCTTTATCTGGTTATACCCGGAGAATCCGTCCATGAAGGAGAGGAGTGCATGTCCCACTGTACTGTCCACTAACACGTCGATATGGGGTAAAAGAAAGTCATCTTTAGGGCTCGCGGCGTTGAGATCTTGGAAATCAACACACATCCTCACTTTCCCATTTTTTTTAGGCACAGGAACTATGTTTGACAACCACTCGGGATACTCCACAACTTGGAGGAACCCCACGTCTAGTTGTTTAGTTATCTCTTCTTTTACTTTTAGTGCCCATTCTGGTTTTAATCTTCTGAGTTTCTGCTTTACCCGCTTCTTTAGGGAATTAGTGGAGATATAGTGTTGCATAATATCGGGGTCAATGCCAGGCATGTCTTCATAAGACCATGCAAAAGCCATAATATTGGCTTTTAAGAAGGAGATCATCTTTTCTTTTTCAACGGGAGAGAGGGTTTTCCCAATTTTAACTATTCTTGGCAATTCATTCGTCCCTAAGTTGATTGATTCCAATTCATCCATATTAGGTTTGGTGACGCCCCTTTTCCTTTGCTCAACGAGCTCCGGGGGGACATCGTTCCTAGGATCTATATCCATGCCATAAATATCCATAGAGGAGAGAAAAGAGACATTGCATATATAGAGAAAGAAAGCGCATTTTATTGACTAGGAATGACACACAAAAGAAGAAAGAAAACAAACAAATCTGTATCAACACTATAACTCCACAAAGTGAGTTAAGTAGATACATCTTATTGAATTAGGGAAATATTACTAAACTACGACACCTACAAGCTGCTATCAGGTAGGCCAAAGTCTTCTTCTTCATGGATCCCCGCAATGACATCACTTTTAAGGTACCAATTAAAGAGTGGCACGGTAGCATGGCTAATGGATGAACCCTGGAGTTCTTCAATGGTCGAGTCTTCCACAGTAAGGATCATGTCTTGAAACATTTCATTCATAGCCCTGCATCAAGGTTCTCTACCCAGTCCTCCTCTTTCTTTTCCCAGAACTCATTATTGATGGCTTCATCATCCACCATTTCAGCTGTGATTGGATACCATTCGGTGAAGAAGATTTCAAAACCCGGAACTCGAATCTTGGTAGCTTGGTCAAAGGTGGGTTCTGGAAACCCGCAATATAGAAAATCATCCCCTTCTTTGACGAAGTAACCATTCAAAGTAGGTTGATATGGTGAGATCCTCAGGTCTGGCACCCTTCCCTCAGCTTTGGCTCTTACTTTCTCCTTATTCTTCTTTAGCATTTCTGCATGATCATTTCTAGAGGGCTCATATCCTAGCCCAAAGGTGTATGAGGTGACACAGCTCTGAATAGACTTAGGGATCCCTTGTTGGCGATGCCCTAGCCCCATGCCTGGAAAGAAACTCATTCTTCTCATGATTTCACCAACGTGCAAGTTGCCATGGGGGCAAAAGTCTAAGGGTATCAACTCACCCTTCTCAAGTTCTTTCTCAATGCATTGGACATAGTTAAACCCGAATAGTGGTACTGCTACTAATTCGAGTTGTATCTCACATATAGGCACGCCTACGAGTTTCAATTCATAGTCCCCTTGAAGTGTTACTATGGCTCCTTCATAAGGAAACTTCACCTTTTGATGGAGTGAAGATGGCACAGCCCCAACAGGATGGATCCAAGGTCGGCCCAACAGCAAGTTGAAACATGACGGCACATCCAACACTTGGAATTCCACCCTAAATTCAATGGGTCCCATGATTAGAGGCAAGGTAACCATTCCTATTACTTCTCGGCGGGTGTTGTCATAAGCTCTTACGGTCTGCCCAGATGGCATAAAATCGGTGGGTCCCAAACCCAAGACAGTGGCAGTTCTGAGAGGACATATATTCAATGCAGAACCATTATCAATAAGGACGGTGGGAACCCTCTTCCCCATAGTGTCAACGGTCACATAGAGAGCTTGAGAATGGCTTGGCCCGCTTTTGGGTAGGTCCACATCGGTGAACACGATGGTTGAGTTCTTGGGAGTTGGGTTCACCAAATGTACCAACCCCTCGGGGGATGTATCAACAGATACTTGTATCTGATTCAGCAATTTCAACACGGTTTGTCTATGCTTATGCGAGGCCATGAGCAAGCCCAAAATAGTGATGTTGGCATTGGTCTTCTTCAACTGCCTAAGCACCTCATCCTCTTCTTCTTGAAAGCTAGGACGCCTCTGCCATTCCAAATCTTCCAACGGATTCTCAGATTCTAGGTGGGGAGGCTTGAAATGACGACCCCCTCTGGTTATATTGTCCAACTCATCATCACTAGCCCATATGTCATGGACTTCCTCGGAGTCATTCATTAAGTCATCCCATTCTATCATGTCAATGCTCTCCATTTCTGTCGGCAAATCATCCCAACCTGTAGGGATTATCGGCTCATCTGATATTGGACTTGGGCTTGAGTACAGCACATAGTAGTCAAATTTCCCCGACGACTCACCCGATAGGCCAACCTGAAGATCCCCTGCTTCATATCTTTCTTTCAGCTCTTGTTGGATAGATTTTCTGGGCAACAACAAAACCTTTTGGTCAATGAGGTCTTGAATGATCTTCTTTAGTATAGAACAAGCCTCGGTGTCATGGCCGGGTGCACGATGATATTGGCAATATTGGTGAGGGGTTGATGGCCTTGGCGTTGGTGGGAGTGGCATAATAAGGCTGTTGTTGCGGCAAAGGGTGAAAAAGAGGGTTAAGGTCATGGGGAGTGGAGTGTATTGTCTTATAGGCCGGTGAGGGCGAAATGATTCAAACCCAATGGCATTTATGGTGTTAGGTGGGGGTGTGTTGTTGTGAGATGGGAGAGGATTACGGGTGACATTTAGACGGGTTGGTGGTGAGATGACTTGCTTGTCAATGAGATCCTGGACTTGGTGGCGAAGGCGAATACAACGGTTGGTGGCATGGCCTTTGGATTGGTGGTACTTGCAGTACTCATTCTCGTTGTAGTTCTTGGATAAGGGATTTGGTGGGGGTCTTGGGTCGAGTGGCTTCAATAGGTCACGGCTTACAAGCTTTTCAAGGACTCTTTTAAGTGGCATGAATAGGTCGGTGAATTGGTGAGGTGGGTTGACATCATTGAGAGAGAAGGGTTGAATGGGTTGAGTTATGGTGTTAACCTCAGCATTGTTCTTTCCAGTAAAGTTTGTCTTATGACTCCTCACTTCCTCAGTTTTGATTGTCCCATCATTGATAGCATCCTCAACCTGCGTGCCAGCCCCAATGAGAGCTTTGAAATTTGGGAAATAGTGGGCAAATAAGTGCTTGTGATACACGGGCAGCAAGTTCTTAACCACCAACTGAATTTGGTCCTCTTCATTTGGCCTATCCGTCATTCTTGATGCCTTTTGTCTCCACCTTGTAATGTAAGCAGAGAAAGTTTCATGAGCCCCTTGTTTGGTGGTTTCCAGGTCCCTCCGAGTAACGTCCACCTCTGTGTTGTACTTGTAGTGCTCCGAGAACTCATTGCATATGTCTTCCCAAGTCCGAGTTCTGTTCTCATCCAAGGATAAGAACCATTTCAAAGCAGAAGTAGCCAAGGTTTCATGGAACATTTGAGCTAAAAGCTCGTCAGTGGCCCCTCGAGGGTGTATAGCTCGCATATACATCTTCAAATGAGTCTTAGGGCAACCCGTCCCATCGAATTTCTTTAACTCTGGCATCTTGAATTGCAATGGAATACGAGCTGTTGGAAACTGAGATAGAGTCCGCACATCGACCATGTCATCGGCCCTACGAATCCCTTTTATAGTTCTCTCTATTGCTTCTACCTTGCTAGCTAATACGGAATCACTGCTAGAACCTTTCCCTTTGGTTTCCCCTTCTAGGTTGGTGACCACAGGTTTCGAGCTACTTTCCCCTCTTGTCTTAGTTTCTCATTGGATTGAGGTCCCTCTTCGGTGCAAGCCCCATGAGGTATACCTGAGGAATGGGCCTTAGAACTATTTTGTTCAAGATCCGCCATCTTCTGTTAGTTCTCTTGAGCCATTTTCAATGCGGTGTCGGATGTCTCGGCAGTATGATCAAGCTTGGTCATGATAGCTTTCAGGCAAGCCTCAAGGTCAAAGTGCCCCTCACTAGTTCTTTCATCAGCCATGTTTGTCTGATAGGTAGTTTCAACACTCATTAGACGCCCTTGCGGATTGCGGATCCAAGCCAACACGTCTATGGATAGAAAAGTTTTAACCCTTAGCCTAAGGATTTGTCCTAAACCTCCATATTTTCCTTAATGAACTCGGTCTCTAGATCATATTCAATTAATTCATTCCTTTTATCCAATTACCTTTACAAGGGTCTGTAGACACCCCATTTTGCACCCAATGAGTTGGATTGGAAACGCCCTATGATGAGGTTAGTTCATATACTTTGATAAACTTTGGAATTCGCCTACATAAGCCGAAAGAATTGCAGCTAAGAAATATAGTGAATTCACGAAGTTCAGTGCGTACGCATTAATGTAGGTGCGTACGCATGGGTTAGTGGTGCGTACGCATCTTATGCTTCCAGAACCTTTCTTTTCGGGCCACTTGCCCTCCAGATCAGAACTCTTTCAAGGAACGTGTTGTAACATGCTTAGGAGACCTAGATTTTGGGAAAAACAGCAGAGACCCCTAATCCTACTTCCTATGCCTATATATAACCCACTAGACACCTACAGGACGGGGGACTGGAAATCAGAGAGAGGGAGAGAGAGAAGGAAAGCTATAGGAACAGAAAGAGAGAGGAGGAAAGAGAGGAACAGAGAGAGAGTGTAGGAGGCTGCAATTCTGGAGGTTCAAGAAGGAGTAGTCCTTAAAGGAATCAGAGTGGAGAACCCTGAGGGTAATATCTGCATTCTGTATGTATAATTTACCTGTTAAGCATGAAAATTCGTATTCAATAAAGTAATGTGCTACCATGAATGCCATGATAACTGCATAATATTGATTGCATGTCATCACATAGTGGACTCTTTCCATAAGAGAACTTAGGACTTTATGCACATTTCTGTATGAGCATCATGCAATAGACTAGGGCTTAACTATATGATGACTTTGCTGGTATGAAAATCTCCTGTGTTACCATCAAGGTGGTTTCAGACTTAAATCTGCAAAAACGGACATATATGGTTTCTGACCACATACAGTGAGTTTCGAGAGATGACATAAATCGCCAATAGGTGCGTACGCAATACAATAATTGCGTACGCAGTGAAGGTATGCGTACGCAGTAAACAATACCGCGTACGCACATAAAGTATTGGCAGACAGTTCTTCTTTTATTTTAGTTTATTTTATTTTTCTGTCTAAAGCATGATTAGCATGATTTAGGTTTAGTCTATATTCATATTCATACTTATTTTCTGCATATTTTATTTTATTAAGGATGCATGATGTAGACTGATATGTGAGTTTCTGGGATTCTGCGTGAAATGCCTATTAGGTGCGTATGCATATATCGGGTGCGTACGCACCAATAAGTGATACGTACGCACCTTACCTCGGCAGACAGTTTCCTTCTTTATTGTAGTTATTCTGATAATTGGATAGTTCGTGTATCATTTCTTTATGTTTATTTCGTGCCTTTGTCTGTGTCGTATCATCATGATTTGCGTGCTGCTGTGGTTGAATGAATAGGGTCAATTTTGATTAGACATTAAGTTAATTAAAGCCATTAATCATGTGTGGGGGCCGGTTTCGACCGGGCGTGGATGGGTGCCTAACACCTTCCCAGCTGCGTACCCTAGCTCCGAACCCGAATCTCTGGTTATGACGAGCTACACCCTGCTAGGGTTCACTCGTTCCCATTATTGGGTGGCGACTCCTCTCCGTGTTAGTCCTTTGAGGCTAATGTGTATTCTCGAACCATGTGGTACCGGGCGTGGCGCTCACAGTGGCGACTCCGCTGGGGATAGAGAGCTAGATTCCGTATAGTGATTTATGGCTTTGCTTAATTTAAATTGTTTAATTGGAAAAGACCAAAATTACACACACGCGCACTACCACCCTTTACCCTCGATGACAGTCTGATGAAAGGTACCGGGTCCCATTCGGGCCTATGGTTACTGGAAGTTGGCATCATCAACCCACAGCCTGTGCCACTAGCCTGTAATAAGCTTGTGAGTACGCTAACGGGCCACTCTTTGAGTGCCCTAGCTTGGGTGACCCTTGAAGGAGAAGTACCCCATTAACCAACACCACTAGTTACCCCACCAACCTTTGCATTCCCTTGCTTGAATGTGTGCCATGTCATGTTGCATTCATATTAGGAATTCATCGCGGGCTTGGGACGAGGCCCCCATTATCTATTAGCTATCTCAAGTTGAGCCCAATTGAGGGAAGTTGTGTGATGTTGTTATTGGACTTGGACTTGTGTAAAATAAAAAAATATACATGGGTCCATAATCCAAAAGAGAGTGAGGTGTGTGCATATTGGGCTTAGCTTGAGATAATTAATGGACTATGCGGGTTTAGTATTAGGTTAATCTGTGTTGGCAATCAAATCCAAATCCAATTAAGAAATCAAGTCCAAAGCAAGTCATATCCGAACTTAAGCCCAAAAGAGTAAAGAATTATTTGTAATTGGGCCTGACCAAAAAAAAAAAAAAAAAAAAAAAAAAAAAAAAGGAAAAAAGAATGAATGTCAGGTTCAGGCCCAACTTGTTGAGAGGTGAGAGACATTTCTGTATTGGGCTTAAGTTGGCGAAATAACGGCTTTGTGTCCACTTATTATACTTTGGGCATTTGGAAGACATAGTAAACATGACAAAGCCCAAGGTATAGTGAGCAGTAATTGGGTAATCTTAATGGAGCAAATTTATTTATTCAAATGAAGGACATGGGCTTGATAAAGTTACATATGGCTAAATGCAGTAAAGGATTGGTCGGTCGCAGAAGAGTGTGCCAGGTTGTGTTTGGATCCGATCACCTACATCCAACCGGCTGAGGAAAGTGGAACCGAAACTAATGGCAGCGGAGCCAACTTTAACCGATCTCGTGGCTATGTTGCGACAAGATAAGGCAGAAATGAAGGAACTCATCACGGGGTTAACCCAGAGGCTAGAGCATTTAGAGATGGGGGGTAAAGGGTCATCTGATCAACCCGAAGGCGAAAAGGGAATCGGCAAGGAAGGAGAAGGGAGTGGTGCACCAAAGACTCACGAAGGCGAATCTCACCCTTGGGATGATGAGGATTTCGCAGATTACGTGGCTAGTAAGAAGAATGTCAAAGACAAGGGTAAGATGGAGGATCCTAGGTTCGATAAGCTAGAGGTGGAGAATCATGAAATGAGAGAACAGATAAGGCAGATGAAGGCCGCCTGGCGAAAGTCTCAAGGGATAGATGACTACCTGTTTTCTATGCCTAACACCCCATCAGAAACTAGGATGCAGCTGCCCCCTAAATTCAAAATTGCGGATTACGAGAAGTTTGATGGGACCGGCGACCCTAAGCAGCATTTGCGCCAATACATGAGTATAGCCAGGATGAGGGGCCTAACCTCGGAGCAAGTCCACTTCGCGTTTCCGCTATCATTATTTGGTGATGCTTCAAAATGGTATTACAAGCTCGATGAGAAGATAACTGGGACCTGGGAGGTGTTGACCGAGGAGTTCACCAATAAGTACAACTATAATACAGTATTGGATGTAACGTTGAGGGATTTAGAAATGACAAGGCAGAAACCCGATGAGCCTTTCTCTGAGTTCATAGGGCGATGGAGAGCAAAGGCAGTGAAACTGACAAACAGGCCAGCAGAGATAGATCAAGTCAACATGATCCTGAAAAATCTGACACCAGTCTATTTCGACAAAATGTTAACCTCATCCGTTATGGATTTCCAGCAACTGTACCAGTGCGGGACTCGAATAGAAGATGCAATAAGCAAAGGGCAGATCGAGAACAGGCCCAAGAGAGTGTTCGGGGCAAACAATGGCAACAGTGGAGCAAGTGGAGGCAATAGAATCGGAGGGCCAGTGTAAGCAACAGTGGGGAATGTTCAGCAAACAGAAAGAAAGCCCAGAGTATTTCACGATCTGGGAGTACCCTTGTCCAAAGCATTTGCTAATCTGTCTAGAAGAGGGTACTTGCAGGCCTTGGAACCTCTGCCACTTCCAAACCCAATCCCATCTAACTGGAGACAGAATGAGTTCTGCGAGTTTCACCAGCGCATTGGTCACAAGATCGACAATTGTACTCGGTTGAGACATGTGATACAAGACATGATTGAAGCAGGGAAGCTGCCGCCGCCAGGAGAGGATAAGAAACCCAATGTGCATCGAAATCCCATTCCTAATCATAACGCACCGCCGCCATATGCCAATATGATTGAAAGAGGATGCGAAAGCAGGGATCCATCTATGCTCATCATTGCAGTGTGCTCACCATGGGATGACAGTGATGAAGAAGGGGATATTAAGAAAGGGTTCTGGGAACAAGTTAAGGAGGACACTATGCACCTTACTCGCGCAAGCAGGCATTTCAAGCCTCCTCATCTAGAGGGTGACAATCCGGGGAAAGACGTGAACCCTGAAGTTGACATAGAGGAGTTGAGACACAGATTGGGAGAAATAGGGAAAGAAGAGGAGGAGGACCGGGTCCTGAAACAGTTGAAGAAGACACAGGCCAACATTAGCTTATGGGGTTTATTGGTGGCTTCAAAGAAACATAGGAAGACGGTATTGGAGGCACTAGCTCAGCACGAGGTGCCCATCGACACCACACCTGAGCAAGTGTTGTCGATCATGGGGGTAGATGCCGCCGAGAAGACCGTGCTGACATTCTCAAGAAAAGATCTTCCCACAGAAGGGGTAGGGCATGCAAAACCCTTGTATGTCACAGTGGAGTGCAAGAACCTGAAGATCCCGGTGGTACTCGTAGACAATGGGTCGGCTCTCAATGTATGCCCGCTACGCACAGCCAACCGCCTCGGTGTACCTAAAGAAGAACTAACGCCATCTGCAGTAACTGTGAGGGGATACGATAATAGCTCGAGGAGCGTCCTAGGGACTTTCAAAGCAAACTGCAAATTAGGACCGGTGGAATCTATGGTGGAATTCTGTGTGATGGATATTCCGGCCAATTACAACATGCTGCTGGGAAGAACTTGGCTTCACCCTCTCGAAGCTGTCCCGTCGACAGTACACCAGAAGATCAAGATGCCGTGGCAAGGAGGTGTCTTAGTGATTCATGGGGATGGAGAAATCACGGGTCAAGTATTAGGCATCAAAGAAGGAGCAGAGGACTTGGGATGGAGAGGATTCGAGTTAGTGCAAATGCTCGAAAGAAGGAGTGATGAAAGGGAAAAGGTATCTCCGGATTTCGGAATAGGAGTGGGTTATACAGTAGCCCACATCATGAAGCGAATGGGGTACATACCTGGAATGGGGATGGGGAAGAATGGACAAGGAGTCACTAAATTGCCTGATTTTCATGCGCAAAAAGATCGTAAGGGGATAGGGTATGAAGGAAAATCAGGAATCCCGAAGAACGAAGGCACCCTTAATGGCAATTTCGTCAAGGAAGGAGAAGATTTCCCTTTTTGTGGCTTTCCTGAGCCATGGGTAGACAAGACCAATGGAAGAAGGTTGCCAGGTTTGGAAGTCTTTTTCGCAGAAACGTTGAAGATAACACCTTCATGGGGAAAGGCTGAAGAAGTAAAGGCGCTGGAAGTGGACTGGGCCGACAATTTAGAGCAGGGGGCCTGGGAGCATCTGCTATCAGAACACAACCTGAGCATCGCAGTATTAGCAGATCAAGTGGTCACAGAGAATTTAACGGAGCTAATCACTGAAGCAAATGGGGGAACCAGCACCTGGACCTGGGAGAAGATGGAGAAGACCGTTGTAGGCGATAGGATCACCACTCAGACTGATAAGATTATGGTTAATCCCACGACCATTTTTGATGATATCAAGGCCTCTGAGGCCAACTATGATGTAATTTATCCAATTGATAATGAAATGAATTCTGATTTCGCTTATATTGATATGTCTTTAGAAGAATACATTGCATTAATGTCCGAAGATCCCGATTTAAATAAAGTAATCAATGAAGATTATGAAAGAAGTGTAGAACCTATTAAAAGTGAAACTGTTAAAATCAACCTCGGCACCATTGAAAATCTTAAGGAAGTACAAATCGGCTCCACTTTGTCTATAAAAGAACAAACCGATCTCAAAATACTATTGAGTGAGTTCCAAGATGTATTTGCTTGGTCTTACGATGATATGCCTGGGATAGATCCGGAGATAGTACAGCACCACATCATAACAAAGGAAGGAGCCAAACCCGTGAAACAACGATTAAGGCGAATGCAACCAGAATGGCTGATAAAGGTTAAGGAGGAGGTTACCAAGCTGCTGAATGTGGGGTTTATACGAGCGGTAGATCAAGCCGACTGGGTCGCGAATATTGTACCTGTGCCAAAAAAGGATGGTCGAGTAAGAGTTTGTGTAGATTATAGAGATCTGAATAAAGCCTGCCCAAAGGATGACTTCCCCCTCCCTCATATTGACGTCCTTGTAGACAACACCGCAGGAAGCGCCCTGATGTCATTCATGGACGGATTCTCGGGATACAACCAAATTAAGATGGCGCCGAAGGACATGAGCAAGACAACTTTTACCACAGGGTGGGGCACGTATTGCTACACCGTCATGCCATTCGGATTGAAGAACGCTGGGGCAACGTACCAGAGGATGGCGACTGCATTGCTGCATGACATGATGCACAAGGAAGTGGAAGTATACGTGGACGACATGATAGTCAAATCAGCAACCAGGGAGGAACATATGGATAACTTGGAGAAATTCTTCAAGAGGATTCGGAAGTATAAGCTCAGATTAAACCCTCAGAAGTGCACTTTCGGGGTTACAGCAGGGAAACTATTGGGCTACTTGGTAACTCATAGGGGCATAGAAGTGGACCCTGTCAAGATCAAAGCAATACTAGAGATGCCACCACCAAAGACAGAAAAGGAAGTACGGGGTTTCTTAGGAAAATTGCAATATATTAGTAGGTTCATAGCAAGACTCACGCTAACCTGCGAACCAATTTTTAAGTTGCTAAGGAAGAAAGAGTCCAAAGAATGGAATGAGCAGTGTCAGCAAGCGTTTGAAGCCATCAAGATGTACCTGTTAAATCCTCCAATCCTTGCACCTCCGCGACCCGGGAAACCCGTTCTGTTATATTTATCCGTTTTCGAAGAAGCCTTGGGAAGTATGTTAGCACAGTGAGACGACCATGGGAATGAACAGGCCATCTATTACTTAAGTAAGAAATTGCATGATTACGAGGCACGTTACTCCGCCATGGAGAAATCATGCTTCGCATTAGTCTGGGCGGTACAAAAGCTGAGGCACATCTTAATAACCTTTGAGGTATGGGTAGTCGCTAGAATGGACCCATTAAAGTACCTCCTCGAGAAACCTGCGCTTAACAACAGGCTGTCACGTTGGCTGTTCTTGCTATCTGAGTTTGAGCTGACCTATGTTACTCAGAAGGCCATCAAAGGAGGGGCGGTAGCCGATTTTTGTGCAGAACACCCGGTAATGGGACAAGCTCTTAGGGAAGATTTCCCGGATGAAGATCTGTTTTACATAGAGTGTTCGAAGACTTGGAAAATGTATTTCGATGGGGCATCAAATCAATACGGGAACGGGATCGGAGTTATTTTAATATCGCCTAATGGGTCCCATGTACCTCTATCCATAAAGCTGGATTTTAAGAATTCTAATAACACTACAGAATATGAAGCTTGCATAGCAGGACTAGAAGCACTATTAGCCCTGGGAGTAGAGGAAGCAGAGATATATGGAGACTCCGCGTTGGTCATAGCCCAAGTCCAAAAGATATGGAAAACCAAGGAGGAGCACTTGAAGCCTTACCAAGCCTACCTAGAAAGCCTAGCCCAAAAATTCCGTAAAATCACCTTCACCCCTTTACCCCGATCCCAAAATCAATTCGCTGATGCTTTAGCCACTTTAGCCTCTCTAATCAACATCCCCGAAGGAATGACCTTACAACCACTCATGATCCAACAAAAGTCCTATCCCTCCCATGAAACCGCTATTATGACCCTAGAAGAAGAGGTAGACGATGGAAACCCCTGGTATTTCGACATCCAAAATTTCTTAGAAAAAGGGGCTTACCCGTCAGGGGCAGATAAAAGAGATCGCAGGGCGCTGAGATTGCTGGCAGCCCAATACGTCCTGTGCGGAGGGAAACTATTTAAAAGATCGCCCAACGGAACTCATCTGCTGTGTATAAGTAAAGAAGCGGCCCGGGTGTTGGTTACCGAAGTTCATGAAGGGGTTTGCGGACCACACATGAATGGGAGAATGCTGGCAAAGAAACTGGTCAGATTGGGTTACTTCTGGTCAACTATGGAGACAGACTGTGTGTCATACGTAAAGAAATGTCATCAATGCCAAATTCATGCCAACATGCGGTGTACTCCGCCTGTAGAACTACATCATTGGCAAAATTCACCCAAAAGCCACTGGCGGACATGAATACATATTAGTGGCCATAGATTACTTTACCAAATGGATAGAGGCGGAAGCATATACAGAACTGAAAGCCAAGCATGTGGCCCGATTCATCGAGACCAACATAATCTGTAGATATGGGGTACCTCATGAGGTCGTTTCGGATAACGGGTCGCATTTTGAAGGAGAAACGCAAGAACTGCTTGATAAGTATCATATCCAACACCACCACTCGTCTCCGTACCGGCCACAGACCAATGGGGCAGTAGAGGCGGCCAACAAAAATGTTAAGAACATTCTTATGAAGTCAGCCAAAACACACAAAGATTGGGCAGAAAGGTTACCATATGCTCTATGGGGGTATCGAACATCCATAAGGACATCCACGGGGGCTACGCCTTATTCTTTGGTGTATGGGATGGAAGCAGTATTGCCAGTAGAAGTTGAGGTCGAGTCTTTACGAGTTATGATAGAAAATCAAATTCCCAAAGCGGAGTGGACACGAGAAAGATACGAACAGCTCGCCTTGCTGGACGAAAAAAGATTAGGGGCCATGTATCATGTTCAGGGCTATCAGAGAAGAATCGCCCGTGCATTCAACAAGAAAGTAAGACCGAGAAATCTAAGGGAGGGAGACCTGGTGCTAAAAGAAATTCTGGCTCGTGTCTCCGACCCCAGGGGCAAGTTCAGACCGAATTGGGCAGGACCATATATCGTCAAAACAATACTGTCAGGGGGAGCAGTCAAGATAATGGACGAGGAAGGGAATGAGTTCACACATCCGGTCAATATGGATCGTTTGCGCAAATATTATATATAAAGTGGATAAGATTCTGTATGGACAATAGGATGGAGATGGTGCAAGATTGATAGGGATAATTTCACTAGTAATAAACTCGACCACAACTTTCATGGCCATTATTGATTACATATTTAAGAAAGGAAAGAGGAAATAAATGAAATGTATTCTGAAACAAGCATATTAATAAAAGCAAGTCAAACTTTCAGTTTCTTTTTGTCCCCAAGAATTTGTCCTCCCCTTTTTCTTTTACGACTCACTTCTGCCTCCTCGGAAGCTCGCATATCAACCTTAAGCCAAATATAGTAATCTGAGCTCGGGGAAATTAACGGTGGTGCGACAATAGAACGGATCAAAGTTCTGCTTGCCCAAGCTTCCCCAATTCGTTCAACGATGCGAGCCCTGGCAGGGCAGGTATATCCTAGGTGATCACCATTTGTGGGAGTCTGAGGTAGGCCAAATTGCCGCCGAATACGGGAAGTGGGACAATATGAGATCTCCCGTAAACCGACCAACATGGCACCACGAGAAAAGATGAGATCAGTCGTCATCTCAGAAATTCTCCACTAGGGACAAAACCAACAAATACCATGACAAGGAAGATGGACTAGCATAGTGCGCAAATCGTCGGCGCCCGGAAACGGTTTTATAAGAGGACGACAGCGAAAGTCGGGAGGATGATATGCCCAGGGGCTGACCACAGGCTTGCTCACCAGCTGCAGACGTTCCAATAGCCATATCTGCCATTAAGAAGACAGGGGAAATACAGATCAGAATGCATATTTGCGTACGCACTTATAATAATGCGTACGCATCTAAAACAAATGCGTACGCACTTGTGTGTGTGCGTACGCAATAAGGAAGGGGCATTTTGCTCTCACCTGCAGTAGCAGCGGGCTGCCTCCCAAAAAAGACACTTCTTTGCGAGCAAATTTGTCTAGACCGTTGAGAGTATCCGCAAGGATGAGCATGCAGGGGTTACGCTCCCCAAGTTCGAGAACGACAGGCAAGATAGAAGCATCCGCCAAACCTTCGGGTCCCACAAACAGATAACTCGCTGTCAGAACAACACATACGGCGTTCAGATAGCAGTCAACCTGTGCTGTCAAGACCGGGAAAGGGAGTGCAGTAAAGTACGATATTACGTTTGCCAGGGCAATGCGCGAATCCACAAGCCATGATCGCGCGAGCCTCACTGAAATCCCAAATGCGCGGGCCAGATCTTCAGCCTTCGTAACAGTCATCTTCGGTAGGAGAATGCGGGTGAAGTCAGGTCGCCCAAGAATAGCACCAAATTCTTCCATGGTAGGGCATAGCTCATTACGATTAAAACGGAATACGTGTCGAGCGGGATCCCAGAACTCAGCAGCCTCGCGTAAAAAGCTATGATTGATTTTCACATGAGCGTAATCGAATAGAGAGGAAATTCGAAACTTAGCTTGAAAAAGATCGCGAGCACCTCGGTCTAGGGTTTTCAGCCACCGTGACAGACCCTGAGGGGGAAGAGAGCTCTCCATGATCGATGAGGAGAGGCTTTACAAGAAAATACCCCAATTTATAGGCAGTCCCGGAAAGAGTCCTTAGTTGGACTGTGGTTGTGAGGCAGAGTTTGAGTCCTACAAGGGGACTGCAGGGAAGCTCCCTGCAACCTGATCTTGATCGAGTTATGACGCGTACGCAACATCCATTGATGCGTACGCATCCAGTATACTGCGTACGCATTACCTATGGTGCGTACGCATATGCTACACCACCCGACAAAAGCCTGGGCCTCATGTGAAGAAAATTTCGGTACAAATGGGAAACACTCACAAGAAAGAAATATAATGCAATCCAAAACAGCATGTAAAACCAAAAAAATAATTAGTTAAGTACATGTCCTCAAAATATAATAAATAATATTGTTCCAAAAAGAGAAAAGAAGAAGGAAATAACAAAATCTAAGCCTAGGCAGCGTCCCCGTCACTATCATCATCACCCTCCTCCTGAGCCTGCGCGATCTCCTGACGAAGCTCCCAAATCGTCCGGGAGTGAGCCGTCAGCATCAGCTTCAGCCCACCGAACATCTGGTACAGCTGCTCGGTCTCAGCAAGGGTCAACTAAAAAGGAAAAGGGTAGGTTCGTTAGAGCATGCATAGCATAACTTAACCAAAAATCCTAGGGCTATTTTGCAGAATTATACAGGTACCTGGCGAGTCCCAGGAGGAATGGGAAGAGGATAAGCCTGGGGATCTGGCACGATAGGCTCCTCACGAGGCACGCCCTCAGCATTGTAGAGGGGTACCGAATAAGATGGAAGGGTGATGGGGAGACCTCCCTCCGGCATGCCAGCAGCAGGTGCCTAAAAAAAAAAAAAAAAAAAAAAAAAAAAGAAAGAGAGAGAGAAAGAAGCTAAGTAAGCGCAAAGATCAATAGAGAACCGTGACAAGGGAAGGACAGATGAATACCTGATGACCGATGAAACTGGGCATGAGGCGATCCCGCGCAAAGGAGGGGTAGTCATGGTCAGGGCCTAGCAAGCGGGATGCATAGGGGATACCACCAGACCACGTCTCCAAGTCCTCGGCTGCCATCTGGTAAGGGACAAGGGAAAATGCAGGGGGATCATAAGGGACCAAGGCGCACAAGGCAGCATCTGCTGTCAACTGGGACACCACCCTCTCTGCCAGATACAGGGCGCGGGAGCGAGGATAGGCAAGCAGACAGGAAGTCTCCGACATCGCCCGAGCCTCCTCCTCCCACTCCGGAGGACCTACCCCAGCCTGCCCCAACCACGGGCGAGCACGCATCCGTGCCTGCACCCAAGAAAAAAAAGGATGGATGAGATTAATGAACTCACATGAAGAAACAACAAAAGATAAATAGATAAGCTTACCGGAGTAAGCCTGTCCAAAAACTCCCGGAGACCGGTATGCCCCAAGTCCTCCTGATCACCCAAGGGACTCAAGTCGATATAAGCCTGAGCCCATAACTGTCCAAAAGCAATAAAGATAATGAATAAAAGGAAGAAAAAGAAAAGGAAAGCACTGAAAGTAGACACTTACCGACCAAAGTCGCCAACAACCGGTCAAGGAGTCGGACTTCACCCGACTAAGGGCATCCATGGTGGCATAGAGGTGCGACAGAACTGCAGTCCCCCATCCATACTCCCGCACCGCACTAAGATCCTCCAAAGCTAGGAGCCAACCTGGCTCGAAAGTCTGAGACGCATTAGGGACCAGATAGGCCCCTATGACATACAACATGAAGGCGCGAGCCATCGCATCGCGCTCCTCGGCAGTGCCCTGCCCCTTCCCCGCGAATGCACGATGTAGGAGGGGGTACTTCATAGTAGCAGTCGGGCACGGCAAACCCAGGTAGCGCCTGGTAAGCGCATCTCTCTGATCATCAGTCAGCTCAAAGGTAAAACGGCGCCCCCTCATCCGAAGGCCCGTAAGGCGGTGAAAGTCAAGGGGAGTCAGAGTCCACTCCCTACCGGCCAGGTGTAATGTGTGGGTGGTGTCCCACCAGCGCTCGGCCATGCAGAAGACCAAGGTATGGCTCGCCTGGCTGTAGATGGTAGCCTGCGTCAGCGTCCCAAAACCAGCGTCGGATACTATCTGCTGGGTCTCGGGCGTAAGTCTCTCCCACCACCCTGTGAGACTGTCAAGACTCCCCCGACCGGATCGCTTCGAAGGAATCTGCAAAATCCAAGGGCAGGTAAGTATACAGGTAAGTGTTATTATTAGCATGCGTACGCATTCATTAGCATGCGTACGTAGTAAAATGGATGCGTACGCACTAATCTGTCAATCACTAAATAGAAACGCATTCACGTATTGCGTACGCATCATACTCATTGCGTACGCACCCGAGAGAATGCGTACACATTGAACAGAACGCGTACGCCTTGTCCTCTCTCTGCTAGGGTTTGAAAAATACATAGAGCACGTACGCACCCCATGACATTGCGTACGCAGTGATATATTGCGTACGCAGTTTCACGAGATGCGTACACTCACAAGATCCGTTTTGTATGAAATCACACTCCTAAGGATGCGTACGCAGTTCGTGTAACTGCACATGCGTCACATATCATGCGTACGCAGTACCACGAAGTGCGTACGCACCTCTGAGACAATACCACTCATCTTCAACCTCCGTCCGCAACTCCCCCTCCACAGTTCATTTTGGTTACAGGCAGATTTCACAGTGTTTTTATGATCACATATTATTTATTTAACATGTTTGAATGATTTGCAAGTGTTAACCAGGGCAGAAAGGAATTATGAACATACGATTAGAAGAACGATGAAACCAAAATAAATTTTCGAGTTTCGGAAGGAACTTACCCTTTGCTGCCTCGCCATATGCGAGAGATGCTCCTGGGGACAATGGAGGATGCTAGGGATGGCGTTAGGCCGCAGTTGGGGGTCCCAGCGGTTGATGGTGAAGCCCTCGTCATCTCCGCGGGGACGTTTGTTCTTCGGCGGCATCGTCGGCAATGAAGAAGCGGACGAGGAGGAGAAGAAGGCAGGAAGAGGGGAGAGAATGCAGAGCGAGATGGCCTCGAAGGGGCGCGTCGATGGGGCGTTTTAATGGCTTCGAGGGGGGCGGTTATGGAGGAGAAGGGGGGCTGTATCGGGCTTCAACGGCGAAAATGCCGAAGAAGGAGGAGGGTTTCGCGAATTTGAAACCCTTCCCCTGCTCAAACGGCGCCGTTTCCTCTATTTTTTTTAGTTTTTCTTGTCACGGTGCGTACGCAGTAGAACTAGGTGCGTACGCACATATGATACAGATGAGTATTTGCATAGTGCGTACGCACCCGTGGATGTGCATAAGCACGAATGATGTGATTTGGGCTTGAAACCCAAAGTCCAAGATTCTCTCGTCAGGGATTACTCGCTCTGGACCTTCGTCAAGGCCCATGCCCTCGTAAGGGTTTACTCATGGACTTTCGTCAAGGCCCATGCCCTCGTCAGGGATTACTCGCTCCGGACCTTCGTCAAGGCCCATACCCTCGTTAGGGTTTGCTCATGGACCTTCATCAAGGCCCATGCCCTCGTCAGGGATTACTCGCTCCGGACCTTCGTCAAGGCCCATACCCTCGTTAGGGTTTGCTCATGGACCTTCATCAAGGCCCATGCCCTCGTCAGGGATTACTCGCTCCGGACCTTCGTCAAAGCCCATACCCTCATTAGGGTTTACTCACGAACCTTCGTCAAGGCCCATACCCTCGTTAGGGTTTGCTCATGGACCTTCGTCAAGGCCCATGCCCTCGTCAAGGATCATTCGCTTCGGACCTTCGTCAAGGCCCATGCCCTAGTTAGGGATCTTTGCATACCCAATCTGTTTGCCTAAACAGAATCCTCTCACTCTAAATCACATGGACTATGTTTGTTTTGGTTTCCACTCGGTCAGCGGGCCAAAATGGTGGCTCTGCTAAGTCTTCCGATACTACCCGTCAAGCAGGCAGTATCGAAAGAGGGGCAACTGTAGACACCCCATTTTGCACCCAATGAGTTGGATTGGAAACGCCCTATGATGAGGTTAGTTCATATACTTTGATAAACTTTGGAATTCGCCTACATAAGCCGAAAGAATTGCAGCTAAGAAATATAGTGAATTCACGAAGTTCAGTGCGTACGCATTAATGTAGGTGCGTATGCATGGGTTAGTGGTGCGTACGCATCTTATGCTTCCAGAACCTTTCTTTTCGGGCCACTTGCCCTCCAGATCAAAACTCTTTCAAGGAACGTGTTGTAACATGCTTAGGAGACCTAGATTTCGGGAAAAACAGCAGAGACCCCTAATCCTACTTCCTATGCCTATATATAACCCACTAGACACCTACAGGACGGGGGACTGGAAATCAGAGAGAGGGAGAGAGAGAAGGAAAGCTATAGGAACAGAAAGAGAGAGGAGGAAAGAGAGGAACAGAGAGAGAGTGTAGGAGGCTGCAATTCTGGAGGTTCAAGAAGGAGTAGTCCTTAAAGGAATCAGAGTGGAGAACCCTGAGGGTAATATCTGCATTCTGTATGTATAATTTACCTGTTAAGCATGAAAATTCGTATTCAATAAAGTAATGTGCTGCCATGAATGCCATGATAACTGCATAATATTGATTGCATGTCATCACATAGTGGACTCTTTCCATAAGAGAACTTAGGACTTTATGCACATTTCTGTATGAGCATCATGCAATAGACTAGGGCTTAACTATATGATGACTTTGCTGGTATGAAAATCTCCTGTGTTACCATCAAGGTGGTTTCAGACTTAAATCTGCAAAAACGGACATATATGGTTTCTGACCACATACAGTGAGTTTCGAGAGATGACATAAATCGCCAATAGGTGCGTACGCAATACAATAATTGCGTACGCAGTGAAGGTATGCGTACGCAGTAAACAATACCGCGTACGCACATAAAGTATTGGCAGACAGTTCTTCTTTTATTTTAGTTTATTTTATTTTTCTGTCTAAAGCATGATTAGCATGATTTAGGTTTAGTCTATATTCATATTCATACTTATTTTCTGCATATTTTATTTTATTAAGGATGCATGATGTAGACTGATATGTGAGTTTCTGGGATTCTGCGTGAAATGCCTATTAGGTGCGTATGCATATATCGGGTGCGTACGCACCAATAAGTGATACGTACGCACCTTACCTCGGCAGACAGTTTCCTTCTTTATTGTAGTTATTCTGATAATTGGATAGTTCGTGTATCATTTCTTTATGTTTATTTCGTGCCTTTGTCTGTGTCGTATCATCATGATTTGCGTGCTGCTGTGGTTGAATGAATAGGGTCAATTTTGATTAGACATTAAGTTAATTAAAGCCATTAATCATGTGTGGGGGCCGGTTTCGACCGGGCGTGGATGGGTGCCTAACACCTTCCCAGCTGCGTACCCTAGCTCCAAACCCGAATCTCTGGTTATGACGAGCTACACCCTGCTAGGGTTCACTCGTTCCCATTATTGGGTGGTGACTCCTCTCCGTGTTAGTCCTTTGAGGCTAATGCGTATTCTTGAACCATGTGGTACCGGGCGTGGCGCTCACAGGGTCATGGATTAAGGGTATGTTTAAGAGAATAGGGTATAGAGTCCTTCTATTAGGTTTAATTATTCCCCTAGGACTAGCACATCACAAACATAGCTTTACATCCTATTTCCTTAACTTATTCCTCCTAACCCATGGCCTTAACAAAGGTTAGGGTTTAAAGGCATATGTTAAGGGCATAAGATATAAAGCCTCACACCACAAACACGGCATAACATCATTACAAACAATTGTGGGTGCATAATGGTGAGACCATAGTGTCCTATAAGGCCCACTACATGAACTAAAAGAGGGTAGGCTAGGGTCCTTCACTTGCTTGAGCAATCCTTATACCTAACCACATGTGGCATCAGGAATGCCGCGTGGGTCCAGCAGTATGTGATTAACTCATTCAATATACCCAAGGGCAAGCCCAAGGGTACTAGGCAAGAGAGGTTGATAGCTTTCGCCCCAACACTTGGAATCAGGAAAACCAAGGTTGAAACTAGGCCCATCGTTGGCAAGGATACATCGAGGGACATCGATCCTAACATGCAAGAGTTTACGCACACAATGCAATAAATGAAAGCACACAATCAAGCGGATGCATGTGATTGATTTTAATTAAACATAAGAAATTAACTTAGCCCAATTAAACTTTATAGAGTCTAGCCCACAAATCCCCAGTAGAGTCGCCAAACTGTGAACCCCAGAAATTGGGCCCACAAGGGTTGACGAAAAAGAGAAAGAATTAAGAGTTTGGGGTTTGAAAAAGAAAAGGAGTCGCCACCTTATTTTTTAAAGGAAACAAGCAAAACCCTAAAAATAGTTTTGTTTTAAGAAAACAATTTGAATGACTCCATGTTCTAAAAAGGAAAGGCAAAAACAGTCTTTTGGAAACCAAAGAAATCAGGGATTCGGAAGCTAAGTTATGACATGGGAAGGGTCTAGGCAAAGCCTATAGGCACCCATGTCACCCTTTCGGTCTCTCAGTTCATTTGGGCTAAATTAAGATCTTTTCATACAAAAATCAGCAAGTATATCATCACAAGAATTGCATGCATATCATATATTTCATTCATCCATCCATGCATAAGAGGCATATAAAAATAGAAAATAACGAAAATAAAAGAAAACAGAAAGAAACCTAGGATACTTGGATCCTAGAACGGACTTGAGCCTCACGAAGAGCGCCCACGTACCATGCAACGAAATACATGGATCAAAGTCCACGTAGTTCGATTAGAAATAGGATTAAGTCCTAATACAAACCTATGGTAAAAACCCTAGGTTTCCTTATTTAAAAAAAAGAGTTTAATAAACCAAGTTTGATTTTAGGAAAATTCCACAAAATGGAAACCTTGATAAAAACTAGAATTTTATTTATGAAGGAAATCTTTGATTAAAACCATAGACTTGTATTAAAAATTAACCCTACAAAGGGAGAAGGGAAAGAGTTAAGGAAGAGAGGTGAATTGGGGCACCTTCACGCCCACTTACCTGAGCGCAATAACTCCAAGCATTAGCCATTTCAAGCATTGGCAGCCCTATTTGCCATAGGACAATTACCACACCTATTTGCACCCTTACACGTGCTCAAAACCATGCAAAAACACTAACATGCAAATCTGGACAGAATAGTACTAAGGCCTAAAATCATCCACTAAACATGCTAACAGCAAAAACAGCGAACAAATATAAGCTCTAACACAATCCTAGAACCATATCATGCATAAAAACCCTAGAAATAACCAAACATGCATGCAAAAATATCATGATTACTCTATATGCAAAACATATACAACAACTATGAAGAAAAACCAATGAAAAAGCCTAAACTAACACGCTGTATGAAAACCAACATAAAATAAGGACACTAATAGCCCTAAACTCACAAATATGCTTAAAAACACACAAAACATACTCCACACATACTAAAACCAAACTAAACAGAACCTAAATCATGCATATTAGCTAACTAAAGCAATAAAACATGATAAAAATCCTAACTCTAGCATGCGATAACACTACTCACTACAGGAAAAAGCATCTATCGCATCGGTAAAAGTCGTTGCGATAACCTCAAAGTCATTGCAATAAATACCTATTGCAACGACAACACTACCATTGCAAGCCGTTGCAAAAACCTCCGTGGTAATAGGTTATTGCAACAACAAATATCGTTGCAATACCAATTTCATTGCAATACACCTCCATTTAATGCAACGATTTTATTGTTGCAATCAATTTATGTTTCGTTGCGAAAAAGTATTGCAACGATATTAATGTGGCAATATACCTAAAAATAACAATATTTTTAATTAAAAATATTATTATCGCAACGACTTTGGTGTTGCAATAAGGTGTTGCAATAAGGTATTGCAACAATTCTTGCCGTGGCAATAACTTATTACTACAACCTTTCCCGTTGCAAAAAAAAATTATTTTAATTAGAAATATTATTTATCGCAACGACTTTGCCATTGCAATAAGGTATTGCAACAATTATTGTCGTGGCAATAACTTATTACTACAACCTTTCCTGTTGCAAAAAAGAATTATTTTAATTAAAAATATTATTTATCGCAACAACTTCGGCGTTGCAATACGTTATTGCAACAATCCTTCTCGTGGCGATAACTTATTGCTACAACCTTTCCAATTGCAAGAAAGAATTATTTTAATTAAAAATATTATTTATCACAACGACTTCGGCGTTGCAATACGTTATTGCAACAATGCTCTCCGTGGTAATAACTTATTGCTACAACCTTTCCCATTGCAAAAAAGAATTATTTTAAGTAAAAATATTCTTTATCGCAACGACTTCGGCGTTGCAATACGTTATTGCAACGATGCTCTCCATGGTAATAACTTATTGCTACAATCTTTCCCGTTGCAAAAAAGAATTATTTTAATTAAAAATATTCTTTATCGCAACAACTTTGGCGTTGCAATATGTTGTTGCAACAATGCTTCCCGTGGTAATAACTTATTGCTACAACCTTTTCCGTTGCAAAAAAAAATTATTTTAATTAAAAATATTATTTATCGCAATGACTTTAGCATTGCAATAAGGTATTGCTACATCTCTTCCGTGGCAATAACTTATTGCTACGATCTTTCTGGTTGCAAGAAAGAATTATTTTAATTAAAAACTTTATTTATAACAACGACTTTGCCGTTGCAATGACTTATATATATTTTTTTAAATATATATATATATTTTTTTTTTAAAATAGAAATCTGTCGTTTCATGGTGACTTATACCTGTACACTATTTAAGGTAATGAAACCATCCAAAATATGATATCTTAATCCCAAACTTATCCAAATTGATTCAAACCCAAACTTTAAACATTCATTTAACTAATGAAGTCATCCAAAATGTCATTACAAATTGAAAATAAATCAACAAAGATATTAAAGTATGCATATCACTATATTAAAAGCTTTAACCTTTAACCTTTTCCAAAATGTCATTACAAATTAAAGCTTCAACCTTCAACCTTCAACTTTCTAAAATGTCATTACAAATTTTGAAGTAAATCAACAAAAATACTAAAAGCATCCAAAATGCAAAAATTCCAGCTAATTAGCAACCATTTACTCCAAAGATACTAAGCATCCAAAATGCAGGAAATTCCAGCTAATTAGCAACAATCTACTCCTGCAAAACATTGCAAAGAAACAAAGAAAATTAGAAAGTGAGAGAGAGAGACTAACTAAAAGAGAATCAAATATTGAGACAATGATATTTCCTCAATGAATTGCATATGGCAACTGCTATCAATTTAAGATTCAGATCCAGACCCATTTTATATTGGACTTGGGAAAATGACAATATCTCCAATTTTATTTTATTTTATTTTTTATATTTTACCAATCATACATCATACGGATTGTCTAGTTAGGTCAATGAATCAACCTATTCGAAACCCATAAGCTGGATAAATTCTTCCTTTGTGAATAAGTTAGGTTTTACAAGATTTAGAAGTGTACTAGTATTTAAGAAGAACCAAAGAAAAACTGTTAGAAGTTCATGGAAAGCATTTAAGTGATAAGATTAGGAATTAGAAAGCATCTTGAATGATCATCATCCCTTCTACAATGAAACAAGCTTCTACTACTATCAATAATGTGGTTCAGGGTACTAGAAATATGATCATAACTTTCCAAGCCTATGTAAAAAGGAAACGATCAATCAATATATTACAAGGTCTTAGCTAGGCATAGTTATCAAAAGTGGGCCTCATTCATGTCTTCATGATCTATTAAATGCATGGCAATTCTAAAATACATATGCAAGTTGGAAAAAAAAAAAAAACTAATTCAGTGACTTAAAAAATTCAAGTAGCAGCTCAAGAGGTAAATTATAATAACAAAGAAAAGAGCACAAAAACCCACAAGTTATAGAATAAAAGAAGAATATCAAAATACATAGAATGTCTTTTCCCAAAAAAAAAAAGAGGACATACCATATTTTTCAATACTATCAAAAAGCTTCACTATATCATTTTTTAATGTACCAATCTACCAAATATAAGAAAACGAAAGACAAAATATAGAACCATCCACAGAAACAATTGATGCAAGCATATTTAAAGCAAGAAAAACCAGTATAACCATAGTAAAATTATAGAGGATCGATTGGTGGCGTCGAAGGATCGATCCGTGGTATTTTAGAATAGCAATTTTGCTTCTGCCTCTATGGATGGATCCATAGCCTCTGGGGATCGATCCATGGTATTTTAAAAATGCAAATTTTGCTTCTGCCTAGATGGATCGATCCATGACATATGTGGATCGATCCATACTGCTCTAGAAATGCAAATTTTGCTTCTGCCTAGGTGGATCGATCCATGACATAGGTGGATCGATCCATACTGCTCTAGAAATGCAAATTTTGGTTCTGTCAACCCGGATCGATTTGGCATGAACTCGGATCGATCCGGGATCTAAAAAACAATTATTAAATTTTGGTTCTAGCGTTATGGATATGTTAGGAAAATAAATCTATAAAAAGAAAATTTGGAAAAAAATACTTGATAATATATAAAACATAAGTTCAGCAATAGTAATCCTTTATTGGCTACAGGATTTATGTTCATGAAATTGTGACTAAAGGCTTTATACTAACTATCTATCTCCTGCAACCTCTTCCACCTCCGAGCTTGTGACTTCCGGTGTCAAAAAATACAACACTTAATTCAATGCAAGGAAGAATTACAACTAAAGCCCACTTTCAGATATATTATGACAACAAGCATAAACAAAACATGATTCTAAATTAGATATTTTGTCATTGAAACAAAGACCAAAATGCACCCATCACAAGCAACAAATGCATTCTATGCTTTAACTCCACAACCCAATACAAAATGCCTAGGGGGAAAGAAATCAGTCTATTGTATAGATATTTTGGCACCTCACAATCCTATAAAGATTTAAAAATAAAATATCAGAGCATAAAAATAACCTGGACTCCTGAATGTGTTTCATGCATAAAAGAAAATGACTTATTCACAATAGTTTCAAGAACTTCCAATGGGCTCTTAGAAATCTTGGGTACTGTCCAACAACATAGCTACCAGAAAGTTCCCAAAAAAAAAAAATTATGAAAACAAATATTGGAAACCAATCACAAACTTACTTGACACATTCCCTAAGGTTAGGTTATTTATAGTTCCTCCAACTACCAATCGCAACACTCTATCCCATTGTTCATAGAATATAGGCCAGCCTACACTGTTATTTAAAGAAAACACAGGCCAGATTGTAAATAAAATCGATTCTTCTCATCATTTCGAGCAGAATAATGGTAAATTTCAAAGCACTAGGATGTGTCATGGTCGGATTGGTAATTAGAGAGGTTTCAAAGAGGATAGATATAAATCAAATCAACGATTTTGTACCCCCATATATCATATTCATCCTATTGGCTATGCATTTTATAGCCATCAAAGTTATCATATTTATAAAGAGTATCAAGAAACAAAAGTAAATTAAATTAAATTTTGGTATACCTATTTCTAATTGGCTAGCATTTGCATGAACTCCTGTCTCATAGTCTGTCGGAGAAGCTCTATTTCTACGGCCCGCTTAGCACTTTCTTCTTCAAGTGCTTTCACAAGTTCTGCCTCCTTCTCAGCTCGTTCTTTATCCCTCTCAGCCCGTTCTTTATCCCTCTCAGCACGCTCTACCTCCAATTGTTTCTCTAAATGCTGAAGCTTACCATTAAACTCATCACGTACACGCTCTACAGAAGTAGGAGCCTTTGCCATGTATCCTCGTCCACGAACATAACCTGATTTTTACCCACAACAGATTGGAATATCCTGTTACGTTCATCACTAGACAAAGATCGACCTTCTTCGGCTTCCTTCTCTGCAATCTTTTGTTTAGCTTCGTCTTATATGAAAAAATATGACCACCTATCTTTAAAAAAGACAACAAAGAAGCTTCTAAATTCACATAAGGAAGAAACAAAGAATAAATAAATGTGATACTTACATAGATACACTGTGATGTGTGCTCGCTCCATTTGCCAGCTACATAATGGGCCAACTTCCACAATGTGCAATCATCGGGCTCCTCCTGTGTATCTTTGTCTCGCTATGATATAAAACAAAACACAACCACAATGGATTATATATTGTTAGTTATAACTATAATACAAGTATTGGCATAACATATATGGAAAATTGATAATCTTACATTTTCGAAGCTAACTTGGGAGAATGATTTGCTTCCCGTATGGTGTTTACTCCCTTGTTTTTTCCGATTAGTAGCATTTCTTGAACTAATTCTCTACAAGATATGTTTCATGGCACACACTTTAGTGGATCTTTCATAAAAATGATTCAATATATAATATCGAATACAAATAAAATTCTCACAAACAATTTCAAAACTTATATGTAATAATAGAAACAAACATAGACTAATCTTGCAATTGAATAGTACTTAAAAACTGATATGCAAATGAATCCGATCCTCACAAAAACAAACCCATATTGTACTCAGACAACCTTCTTGATCTTTTACCTGAAAATCATGACCTTCAAAATATGATATCAATTCCTCCCATTCTTCTAGGTCAAGTTCCTCAGGGATATTTTGAAGAAGAGTCTCTCTATTATCTTTATATGCTCTATAGGTAGCTGAAAATGTTGACCTCCAACCCCTATACCTCTCCTGAGCGATTTTGAAAATCTTAGATCTAGCAAAGTCGTCATCTGCTAGTCTCCACCTCTCCTGCACATAACAAATCCTTTGAACAATTTAGAGGTATGTGGTTTATAAAGTTAAAAAAAACAAGTATCTTTAACACTAGTTTCATGTTCCAAAATTTACTAATTCATAAAATCAACAAAGATCATGTTCTAACCAAAGTGCCAACTACATTGAACACATGGCACCTAAAACAAGTTCTTTAAACGAGGTGTCTAAGCACTCTGATCAGCATCTCCCTCAAGTAATAATTATGCATTAAAGATAAAGAAAGTTACTACAAAACTACATAAGACACAAAACCATCCATGTCATAAGCAGCCAGGTGATTAATAGAATTCAAACATGCATGAGTTCAAGTTATCTAGAACTTTAAAAAGATGATAGAAAAATTCAATTGTATGGACTTACATACCAAACTTTATCTTTAATAGTATTTCTTATATCAAGTGACACTTCCGACCACTTATTTACTCCAATAAGAGGCACATGACGTCTCATTTGAGCTACCACTTCATCAACAAATTCCCGATAATGTATACCGATTGTCCCACCTAACCGTGTTGAAAACTCAATGGGCAATTTGCCATCACTACTCTCCTCAGCTCTCTTAGCAACCTTCAATCCTTTTGCAGAACCTCTACCCTTTTTAGGGTTATTTGAAGGATCTAAACATTATCCAACAACAAATTAAAAAATTAATACACTATTGGGAAAATTTAATTTAAATAAAGGATGCTCATAATCACTATAATGGCGGGAAATAAAATGCTACACAAGATATGATGTTAATAAAAATGTTAAGAGTAATAATATACTATAAATAATGATTAAACCTGATGGATCGGAACGTGGATAACGAGCATGAGATGGAAATTGGCAAACAGGTTGTTTAATGGATGAATTTCCAAATGGCTGGGATAATAGTGATGATTGCTGAGCTGATGGTGATGATGATGATGGCTGAGCTAACTGTGATAATAGCTGAGCTGATGGTGATGGTGGCTACGATTGTGACAAAGATGGAACTACAATAGGCAGTGGCAGTGATGTCTCAATAGAAGGAGAAGCTCGCCGATGTGAGGAAGATGGTTCTTCTTGTTGCTGAGATGGTATGGAAGAAAGCTGAGAAGAAAACCTCGGTGTACGACGTCGCTGAGATGATGGATAAGCCATCTAGAACGTTGATACCTGAACTTAAAAGTTTATAGTATATTAATGAGAATGAAAACAACTACCCAAACAAGAAAATATTTTCACAATTAAAGGCTTATCTTACATTACTTCCGAATAATCTCAAAATACCTCATGCTAAACATTACAATTTTGAAAATGGAACATATACTATAACTAAACAAGAAACCCCTGAAAAATTTAATTGCATAAAGTCATTACATCGCATTCAAAATCCAAAAATATAATAATTAGAAAAAAGAAGTTATTATAGCATAGGTTGTTCATCGCCATCACTATCTTCATCAAGACAATGCTCCATTGACCCATCATTAACATATGTATCATCATGCTCTTCAAGATCAGTATCACTATCTTCAGAAATGTGGTCTTCATCTAACTCAATAGCCTCAACATCATGTGCATCAATACTCAATCCCTCAATGTCACCTCTACACCATCCAAACAAGTCTTCGGAACCTTCCTCGGTACCACCCATATCATATTGGATGATTGGAATCTCATTCAATTGGTAAGGCTCATCATCGAAAACATTAGTCTCATCTTCTACCTCTTCCTCAATATTTGGCATAGAAAAGAGGTTTCTAGGCTTCACCCTTATCACAGTTGCCTAATTTGGCTTTTTCACATTGCATAATAAACTTGTTCGGCCTGAATCCCTAAAATGAAAGGGTCATCCTTGTAGTGAAGGCGTGTCATATCAATATTGATAAACCCATATTCATCTTTTTTATACCCTCTACTTTGGTTCCTACCTAGTGGTGGCACCTCAAACCAATCACATTTAAACAGAACAACTTCATTACTTCCCAAATAATCTAAAGCAATAATGCTCTTGATGATGCCAAACCAATCTATATAGCCTGTATGTTCATCACCCTTCACAACCACGCCACTATTTTGGGTTTTCCTTCTCTGCTCTCTTTCTTCTGTTCGAAACAAGAAACCATTGATGATGTAGCGGGTGTAAACTCGTGCACGAGCATCTGACCCTCGAGCTAACCCCAATATCTGGTCATTTACTCGTTCGTCTCTACTATTGTAAAGAAGTGTGACCTACATTACAATTGATAAGTCAAAATATGAAACATTCAATTAGTTTGGCATTCAAATGAAACACAACGAGAAACACTTTTACTGTATGGACTTACTTACTCGAGACTTAAACCATTCCAAAAAATTTTCCTTGTGTCTTTGCTCTACATTTCGAGGGTTTATTTCTGTAAGCTCCTTAATATGTTCGCTATATACAAAATTACATTAAAATTGGTTCCAAGGAGGTAACAATAACATACAAATAATCAAATTCTAATATGTAATAAATAAATGCATAGACTTACTCAACCCATGGAGTGACTTCCTCACAGTTGGTTAGAATGTAATGATGTGCCATATGGAGCTCTAACTTATTGAGACTTTGAAAAGTATAGTTGCGCTTGGTACGGTTAACCGGTGCAATTACGCTCAAACTGGGTAACATTTTATTTCGATAAGAATCAACATTCCTTTCTGCTCGATTCAATTTTGTTTCCATGTCATCTAAGTACCAAGAACAAAATGTCATGCATTCTTCTGAAATATATGCTTCAGCAATTGACCCTTCCGGACAAGCTTTGTTACGCACATACCCCTTATACGTGCACAAAGATCTCTCAACTGGATACATCCACCTATAGTTCACTAGACCAGCCACCTTAGCTTCATCTGCGAGGTGAATCAGTAAGTGCATCATAAGATCAAAGAATGAAGGTGGAAATAATTGTTCCAATTTACAGAGGATTTCTAGAATTTGCTGATCTAATCTTTCCAATTCTTCAACTTGCAATTCCTTTGAACACAACTCCGCAAAAAATCTGCTTAAAGCAATTAGTGGTTCACAAACATTCTTTGGTAAGAATCCACGTATCACAAGTGGAAGTAAACGTAGAAATATTACATGACAATCATGAGATTTCAACCCAATCAACTTGCACTCCTTCACCTGCACACATCGCCCTATATTTGATGCATAAGCATCAGGCATCTTCACATCTTTTAAAAACTGGCACAAGTTCTGCTTTTCATCACTGTTTAATGTATAACAAGCAGGAGGTATAGTGTACTTGCCACCCCTATGAATTGGATGAAAATCTTTTCTTATCCCCATTGCTTGGAGGTCAAGACGAGATTCTAAGCCATCTTTTGTCTTCCCCTCTATAACAAGAATTGTTCCCAATACACTATCACAAATATTTTTAACTATGTGCATCACATCCAAATTATGTCGAATTAACAATGTCCTCCAATATGGTAATTCGAAAAAAATACTCTTCTTTCGCCAATTATGCCATTTAAGCTCATGATCACGTTTTCTCTTCCTTGTCATTTTACCAAAGGTCACTTGCTCAAAAGTTTCATATTGCCCAATCACCTCATCTCCTAATAATGGTTTCGGTGCCTTTCTTGTTTCCACAGTATTATCAAATGAACTTTTATTCTTCCGCCATTTATGATCCGATTTTAAAAATCGACGATGACACAAATAACACTCCTTTTGTCCATACTTGAGTCTATAAGACGACATATCCTTATGGAAACTTGGACATGCGAGTTTTCCTTTTGTGCTCCATCTAGATAATACTGCATATGCTAGGAAATCATTAATTGTCCATAAAATTGCAGCATGCAAACGAAAATTTTGTTCCAATGAGGCATCATATGTCTCAACGCCATGTTCCCATAACTGTTTCAATTCTTCTATTAATGGCTGTAGATACACGTCAATGTCATTTCCAGGGGACTTAGGACCAAGTATAATCATGGACATTATCCAAAAAGGCTGTTTCAAACACAGCCAAGGCAGTAAGTTATATGGAATTAATATAACAGGCCATGTACTGTATGAAACACTCATAAGCCCAAATGGATTGAACCCATCAGTTGCAAGGCCAAGTCTAACATTCCGAGAATCTGATGCAAACCAAGAGTAGACCTCATCTAATCATTTCCATGCTGGAGAATCAGCTGGATGCCTCATCACCCTATCATTTACACGGCCCTCCTTATGCCATCTCATGTCAGAAGCTATATTTTTTGTCATGTACAACCTTTGTAGTTGAGGCACCAATGGAAAATAACGTAGGATCTTCCTAGAAATTTTTTTCTTCTTCTTTTTCCCAATAGTAGTTTCATCACTCTCATTATCTACATTTTCATGACTTGTCATCCATCTAGGCTCCTTACATATTGGACATTTTTCTAAAGTGGCATGCTCATTTCGATACAACACGCAATCATTAACACATGCATCAATCTTTTCATAATCAAGTCCTAAATCCCGTATCATTTTTTGGGCCTCATACAATGAATTAGGGACCACATGATCATTAGGAAGTGCTAATCTAAACAATTCAAGCAATCCATCAACTGATTTGTTACTCCACCCATATAAACATTTAAGTTAAAACAACCTAACAACAAATGACAACTTAGTTAACTTCTTACAACCAGGATACAACTTTTGTTCAGCATCTCGTAACAATCGAAAAAATTTGCTAGCATTCTCATTTGGTTCCTCTCGGTCAGGCCTATGCAAATCGTCATCTCCATCAATTGTGGTACTACCCAAGTTCTCTCCTCTAATCATGTTATTTATCATCTCATATGCACGAGCATCATCACATCTTTCTTCATTTGTTTCATTGTCTACGCCCTCAACATTATCATTAGATGACTCAGTGAACCTATCCTCCCCATGAAAGTCCATATCTTGTAATCCAGATCGAATCCATGCCTGAATAGATCCATTTTTACTTGATCATGTGTCTTATGAATCACATTAACACACCGACGACACGGACACCGAATCGTATTGCTCCTCGATGCCACATTTGCAAACGCCATCTCGAGAAATGCTTTCATCCCATGTTGCCATTCTGGTTTACGCTTGTCTGCAATGGACATCCAACTCTTATCTATCGGCATCCTAACATTGAACACAACAACATAAAATCAGGGTATTGTTCTTATAGTGATTTGTTGAATACACTATTTCATTAAGACAGTGAGTTGGAACTAATTATAGAATACCAGTTGTGCATAGGTTTTTATTTTTTGAATCTATTAAATATAAATGCATATTAATTTTGTGTTACGTTTTTGGGTGATAACTTCTAAATTGTCTTGTTTAAAATCAGGGTACTCAATAATTTTCTGATTCATAAATATTATTATTATTTAATGGTTTGATATCTTTTGATTGAATATAACATCTTTGAAATTGAAACGAGAAGAGATTAAGTAAGATTTTACTTTCAAAAATTCACAGCGAACTAAATTTTCACATAAACTGTTTTCTTCTTATCTATTCTTATAATATAATTAAGAGTTTTCCTGACATAAGCAAAGTGCTGATGTGTTTCTTTAATGAGTCTTCCCTCCAAAATGCATTCTTCTCATCATCTTTGGCCTCACATATGACCCCACAAATGATGTCAGCAACTCCCTAATCTATTTTTTTTCCCTATTTTTCCTTATATTATATCCCGGGGCTCTTGCCACTGTTCCTGTACGTGTCACCTCCATTGCCTTTTCTAAATTTTGTTTTTGTTTTTTTTTTTTTTAATTCAAAAAATGCAAAAGCAAAAACATAACTGTAAGCCAAAACGTCTCCTCATCAGTCATAAACAACTCAGAGGAGAGACACAAAAGATATGAGAGAGTGATTTCAAATTTCAAAATTTGAAATCTTTAGTTTCACCCCCTTATTTCCCTCTCCCACTGCTTCACTCTCCTCAAATCCAACCGAGAAGACGGTCCACACCACGCTCTTCCATGCCGATGCACAGGTTTCTCCCTCTTCTTCTTCTTCTTCTTCTTCTGCTGCTGCTTCTTCTTCTTCTTTGGTCACCTAGAGAGCCCCACCCTTCCTATTGTTCGGCTACAAACCAGAGATTAGTGTTTTTCGTGAGCACGTTCTCATATAAGTTATATCAGCCCCCGTATTGGGGTTTGTAACTTGTGCATTAGTGGGTTACGGGGTACATTGGGTCAATCTGCAAGGTACAACCCTTAATGCATGGTGCTGATATAAGTTAGGCGAGCATGTGCTCACCTGATCAAGACTAATAATATATATAGTTATAGGGTGCCAAAACGAGTGAAAAGAAACAAAATATAAGCAACATGAAGAGATAATTACTTACATGGCTGTTCATCATATGCTTTAAAGCTCTTTCATATATTTTTGATAAGGTAAACTTTATTGATAACAAAAGAAAAATGTGTACACAGGGTTTCATTGTTCTCATGGGCCCATGTGGGTGGAGTCTTATATGGACATAGGGTTTGCCCAAAGGGTTTCCTCTTTATTAAAGAAAAAAAAGAGAATTATGTGCACTGGGTGTATACAAGTGGAAGCAAAAAAAGAAAACTATGCAACTATCACAGATTGAAAAAGTCAAGAAAATCAATAAAAGACATCTGATTGTCAAAAAATTCGACCGACCCCAAGCAAAAAGAAGACCTAAAAAATTATATTTCAGTGTATGAACTGTTGTTTCCTTTTCCTCAAATATTCTACTATTCCTCTCTCACCATTGTTGGGAATCGAACAAGAGGGAAAAATACAAAGGCGGAATATAAAAATTTTTCCTACGATTCCCAATCCCATGAATCTAACTATGCATAACACAAAATCAAACCCTACCTACAAAGAGGGTTAGAACACTTACAGAATTTTTGTCTTCTCCGTTTTGCTCCAAGCTTCGACTCCAGACAGCGATGAATGAGCAGCCCAAGTGTGCTGCCTCCAACGGTATCCACACCTAGCTAGAGCTTCAAGTCCTTTTCCTTCTTCTTCCTTGTTGTTGCTAGAGGTGGAGAAGAAAGAGAGAGAGAAGAAAGCCTCCAACACTTTGGACGGCTAGGGTTGGGAGTGTGCAAGCAAGCCTATGCCATGTCACACATAAGTATGACTTATATATGCCACACTAAAGGGGTCGGCCCTAAGGGAGAACCTTTTTAGGGTTTTGTGCAATTTCCCTAAATTGCACAATAACCCCTATTGTTTACATCAAATACAAACAAGGCCTCAAAGAACTATTCTTTATGCACTCATACCCTTTCTCTCATAGACTTAAAAGCTCATCTTGCATGATCAGTGTGTGACCCATTGAGTTCACATCATCAAGTAGTAGGAATAGCACAAGGTATGCACAATGGAACTCTTTCCATTCAGGGTCTAATTGGAACTCCTTCTAATTCCCTAATTGATTATAACTCACTTATATCAATTAGGGCTTCTACTAACCATGAATAACACCTAGCATATGGTTCATGGTGTTGTCCTTAATGAAATGAATAAGTATCTAACAAAGAACCCTTCTGTTATAGTTTATAGGTTACAATTGCATCCTTCCTTCAACAAAATGTCTCCAATTAAACTAATAGGACATGGAAGTCTGTCAAGTCCCTAGTTTAATTACTTTATACTCAATCATGAATATCAACTCATTGATGAACTCATGAAACTCTTTTCATATTCATCCTACCATGGCCATGGATTTAATGAGTTATATTATGAATGCTATATGAGACATTCTCTCTCTTTTTCTTGAGAGTGATGGATCCCTTGTTGATCACTCACATGCCTTCATACACATAGCAGTAGGGCCAATGAACACCTTTGCAGACCCCTGAATAAGATCTGCACTTAGTGTTATCAAACTTCTAAAGCTACATGCATAAGGCAACTATGGTGTCTCAGGTCTAAGGATTACTTGTACCACTATAACAATGAGAAACTAATTAACAGGCAGGATAAAACTCCATTCAGTTTATCTCATATCTTTGGTCACATTCAGTGTACCTATTCTCGCAATAGGCACCCACTTGTTGGTTGTAGTGTCTCCACACAAATAGCTTGAGACTAGCTATCCTCCTATAGAGTCAACCTAACAAGTGCTAGTCCTATGGTTCATTACTGTCCATCATAGTGAACCTTCAACTAGGAATGCTTTAGGAGTTTAGTACAGAGATATATCTATAGTCTCAAAATTACAACTCTTTGTAATTCCATATTCTCAACTCTAACTCCATGGACATATTATGTAAATATAAATGATGCATATAAACATAATAGAATAAGCCCTTTTATTAAATCAATAATAAATGTGATATACATAAATGAAATCAAATGATTGTTCCTAATCCCTAAACAATCATCTCTATGATTGGCTCTAGGACATAATCCTAACAACCATAAGATCCAAAAAAATGGCATGAGGCACCATTTTCTGCATGTAAAGAGCTCTTTACCTCCAAAACATGATTGTATTGGATGTTTTTGCGGAATTAGAGAGAAAGAGAGAGAAGGAAAGTAGAAGAGAGAGGAAGGGAGCGGTTCAATTTCTCTATCAATTGAGATTAACAGAGAAATTTCTGTCAGAAATTATGTCAATTGCTTTTACATGAGTTCATATTCATCATGGATCTTATTTCGAGTTCTTGATGAGTAAATTCCAAAAATATAAATTTTATCGAAAAGGGACATGTAGATTGAAAGCTATGATTTTTTAAAGTTTGAAAAACAAAACAAACAGCTTCATGCGAATAATGTTCAAGGTGGTTAGAAGGGCGAATCTATCTTTTAGAAAGGAATCTAGACTTTGACCAATAAACAATAAAAACTCAATAACTTTTGGCATTAAAAAACCTTATGACTGGACTCATCAGATGAAGGAAGGGTATTGAGGGACTCTTGGTCAATTTTCAGTCAACGTGACCAATGCCTCCAGAAAACTAGAACAACCCCTAAACCATTCACTAAATTATAGAAAGATATGCTAGAAATTACCAACCACCACCTCCACTACACTCCAGTAACTCTCTGGGTGGACGCACACTTACATGTCATTATGTTGTTAACCCAATGTTTAAAATGATCTTAAAATTTTTTAAGGTTTATTTATTTATTCTCCATCACATAGCCTTTAAGATTTCTGATAGTTATGGAGGGAACACTTTTGTACTTCAACAGTAACACTTGCACTTAATGGGCCTTGTACTTGGCAAAATTAAAAGGCATGCATTGTGAAAGAATAAGAAGACAACTCATAAGAGAGCATCTATATGAAATATTATACAGTTCACATTATATATACTTTCTTTTGTCTTTAGAAAAATCTAGGTAAGAGATCAGTTTGACATAGAAAAGTTTACTCCAGCACCATACCTTCCTTGGTATCATTTTATCGTGGAAAATAACATTGCATGAAGCTATGCATGACAAGATAGTTTTTCTTTTTAATACAGCATTGTTCCATGCCCCAATCTAGGCATGTTGATTCCTATTTATTATTTGTAATTTCTTGTTATATACTGTTAATTTATTTAATTAAATAACAGTAGATCCAATTAATATTTCCAAAAAAACAAAGGCCATAAAAAAAAGACACTAAAATGGGCACTCTGACCTCTCACTAGAATAGGAAAGTAATAACAGCATATCACAACGTGACACAAGTTATCTAAACTGTTTTAAAACTTCTCCTTTCTTTTTCTCTCAATTTTTCCAAGATCCAAACATAGGTTTTCGAGGCCAACATGTTACACGTGGACCATGGGCGACGTCGTTTTCGGGTTCTTTTCATTTCTCTGTGTAAAACCATGAAGTGTTATCAAGATAGGTTTGTAATGAGATTTGTTTACAATACGTTAGGGTAAGTAGGTTTTGCATTGTCTGGGAATAAAGAAGGGTATCAAATAAACAATATCGTGTACAGTGAGCTATGAATTGAACAATGAATCCAAGATGCACCAATCAAGAATTATAAATTCACATTCAATCATTTGTGATGGCTTATCTTAAAAAAAATAAAATAATAATAATAATAAAACTATCATTTCTATTGATGAGCACTTTGTATCCTAAACTGAGCTTGGATTGAATTGTAGAACCCAATCTAGACTTGGCAGGTGCCAAATCTCAACTCAAAACTTCCCAACCAACCCCGCCCATAGTATTTTTGTCCAAGATTGGGTTGGCCCAAATAAAATATCCCTGTAGGGCCATGCATCTTTATGATGAAAGGAAGATTTTTTGGCTTTTTGCTATAGTACTCATTTTCCATTGCAAATGTCATTAGGTTGAATGGTAAATCATGCAGGGTCTCATAATTTGCATAAGGATTACCCATCTTTATACTATCAACCTACTAATTACAAAATTATTATATATTGTTTCTCAATACAACCCCCCCCCCCCAAAAAAAAAAACGTAACAGAATGGACCATTTGATCAATTTTAGAAATGCTACAAATAATAGTATGGACCACTTGATCAATGTCCATATATCATGACAAACTTTCAAATCACTTGCTAATTTTAATTTCCTGGCTTCTCTTAGATTAAGTATTTTAATTCTCTTAGATTAAGATCCTTTAAACTCTTCATAACAATCTCAATGAAAATGAGTTCGAAGGGGAAAAAAGGATGAAAAAATCCAAATAACATCTGAAAAATACACGAGGATAACATACTAACCTGATTCAATTGGGGTAAAACCAGTGTGTTTATAGTTGTTCCAAGAGGTACGCTCAATGAAAGATCCTTCTATAAGAAAGCTCCAAGGTTTATTATCTGCCCCCAATCCATGAATGGGCAATGGCAAGGACCTAAAACGAGAATAATCCAAGATCATTCGATTAGAGATGGAGAGTGGGATTTAGAGAGAGAAATATAATTTCATCAGAAAATTCGTAAATATTCTAACTTTTCCAATTTTCAGCACCCAAAACCCCAAATTTTATATGGGATTTTGAACCAGAAACCCTCAAAACAAAAACCCACTTCCAAAAAAACAAAATTACTTAAATGGGGTGTCTGAATCGCAGCTCCCTAATATCAGGATAGTCCGCTGGATAGAGCGTGCCCTTCTCTCGAAACTGTAGCAGCGGCAGCAATCAACTGAATTGGTTGTAAATCTAGGGCTTCGGTGTGAGATTGAGAGAGAGAAAGATATAGAGATAATAATCGAAGAGAGAGAGAGAGAAGAGATGATTTAGGGCTTGTGTGTGAGAATGAGAAAGAAGAGACGAGGCTGGACAAAGAGCAGGTGTGTGTGTGTGTTGTGTGTGAGAGTGAGAAAGAAGAGACGAGCCTGGATAAAGAGCAGATGTGTGTGTGTGTTTCATTTGTGTGGGTGTTTTTTTTTTTTTTTTTTTTTGACTGTTTTGTATTTTTGGTGCGTACTAACATAGGAGCGTTTGGCGCTAAGTGAAAAAGGTTATGCCCGGTGCCTTTTTTGGTAGGCAAATGCTAATCCAGCCGTGTTTTTCACCCACTTTGATCACCCACGTTTACGTGGTAGATGAATGTAGCTGCCACGCGTGCTTCTTTAGAGAAAGAGGACAACCTCCTATTCTGATCCTAACGATTTGCTTACACCCCTCTTTTTATTGATATATATAAAAAAATATATCACTTCATATTTTATGAGATGGAAATATTTCATGCTTTTAGTTTGTAAGTGTGATCACTTCATATTCTCCTTTCACTCTTATTATCGATAAATTTAAATAAAAAAAATATTTGTGAAATGTATATCAGTTTATATATATATATATATGAATTTGTTAAATTTCCAATCCAACATCCTTAGCTATTAGGTGGAAGGCCTAAACAATGTTGGATGTGGGATATCCTAGCACTCCTCATGTGCAGGTGTAACAAGACAACAACGGACTTGCAAAATAGACCCAACAACAACAACAAGCTTTAATATCTTGTTAACTTTCAACCCAACAGCCCAAGTTATTAGGTGGAGCATTCGAACAAATATGAAGTTATATTAAACTTAACATTTAATCAATGTAGGAAGCAGGACTTCCCAACAATTTCATAATCGCTTAAGATCACTCTGACTGACTTGACCCATTATGGATGGTATCAGTTTAGCCTATACTCAGGATGCTATACAAAATGATTATTCATTCCACGTACAATAATCTCAACTGTATCAACCATTAAGCTATCAACTCGGGTTTCAAATATATGTATTTGGGAATTTGAACTTTTAATTTATCAGTTTGCCAGATTATGATCCTCTTTTCATCCTTACAATAATTTTAGAAGAAAATAAACATTTTAGATCCAATTGACCTAACCCGTTGATATGGTTTGGACAAACTCGATGATTTCATTAAACAAAAATTTATTTTAAAAATTAAGCATAAATGGAAAAAACTAAAGGATGCCAAGTAAGGAATCTAGTTCTAATGTTCATTTTATAAAGTTTAAAAAGAGAGTAAATTTTGGCCATAAACCAATTAAAGTGTAATATTTTATCAACCAACGCTTATGAGCCATTTGTTATCTATATAGACATATCATTAAAATGGTGGGGCAACAATAAATGAAAGAAGAAAATGCATGAGTTGAGTATTTTGGAGGGAAGGCTAGAAGCTTACCACGTGGCATAATTGTGGTTTTTGTATTAGCACAAGTAGTGTCTCGCAATGTACTGGAATAATAACAACAAATAAATGCAGTATGAAACCCTAAAAAATTCCAAATAAAATGGATGGATTTTTAAAAAGTAAAGCAAGGTTTAGCTAAACTTAAATCCGCCAATCCGCCCACAACCCACCCACCAATTCGCATGGTTTGTGGGTTAAAACCGCCCAATCATATGGGCAGGATGTGGGTGGGAATTTAGTTCACCAAATGAGTTGTGGGTGGGTTGGGATGAACCCGACCCAAATCCAGCCCAACCCAACCCAGTGAGCACCCCTAGTTTACATCCCCATATTTTTCCGGATTTGGGCTTCATTACCCATTTTCTCTTGGGGTTTGGGTTATCTTTTTGGCCCGTTTCCTTAGTTGGGGTTGCAACCCATCTATTTGTGTTTCCTTTTTATTGTTTTTCTCGGGCCTCCATTTTTCTCCGGGTATGGGTCATTTCAAAACACCCATTTCCATTATAATTTTTCCGGGTTTGGGCTTCCAAGAAAGGTTCCTGCATCCTTTTCTCATTCACTTTCCCAATTCGAGCCCTAATTTCATCGTCCCCTGCTCTTCCCTCTCCAGTGAACCTGTTCCGGCGTTTCTCCATGCTGCATCTCTTCTCCGGCGAATCGCACCGCAATTCCCTTTGTTTTCTGGTGATCTCGGCTTCCCGTCGGTGTCTCCTTGCCCTCGATTGCCGCCGATGATCCTTTAGTAGTCCTGTACTGGTCTCTTTCTTCTCGGGTAGTCAAGTGTTCCCTTGGTGTTTCTCCTCTGTGACTTCCGGTGTCCCAAAGGTTGGTTATTCTTTTATTTTAGTTGCGATCAAATTATTCAAACTCATGCCAAACTCACGCCAGTCTAGGTTAATTGAACCGTATCTTATGCCATTTAGGTTAATTGGAGTTCACTGTTCAAACTCACGCCAGTCTAGAAATCATTCTTCACCTTCAACCTTACTATGATTTTCATCACCCATCTTTCGGAATAATCTAATATTTGACTTTAGCCCATTATTACAAATGAAACATGTTTCAAGTTCGCAATGATAAAAATTCTCCTTACTCTGCCCATTGAAATTTTAGCCAGTCGGATTGAAATTTCAGCCAGTCGGATAAGTTCACCCACTTCTTTTTCCAGTTGGTTTGGCATGGTAATGACAAGTTGGAAACCTCCAGTTTTTTTTTTTCTTTTGTTTGCCCTTTTTTGTTTGAATTCAAAGGAGGATATTGAATGAATTCGATGATGATATCTGATGTATTACCAACACTCTTTCAAAAAAGACCAAAAGCAACAAAAAGGGTTGTCATTAATCCCATTTGAAGCTCCTCAGTATCCCAATGTATTGACACTTAGAAAAAGCACCAACTGGCATTTTGTTTTTACACTGAACCTTGTTCAGCATGGTGGAAACATACTGATTGGTGACTTTGCAGCGCCTACAACATTATTATTGGATGACATGCATAGGAAAGAAAAATATAATCATTGATCAATATTGGGTTTTCATTTGTGAAAGTATCCCCATTAATGCCATTTAAGACAATTAATCGATGAATGCGTTGAAACTAAATAAAAACTCTTCTAAAAGCTAGTCAAAAGATATTGGTGCTAAATTTTTACTCATTATTGTGAGAAGATCACTCTCCACCTATGGTTTTAAAGTACTAATCTTAGCTATGAAATTCCACTAATCTACAAGGGTCAACTACATGCATGCAGAGAATTTAGACCATCTAACTCATATTTTAGTGACTGGAAGGATTGTAGCACTCAATTACATGGAAGTAAAGCTAAAACCTTTGGCAAACCCTTCTTTGCTTTTTTCAAATTTCAAAATTTTGAATTAGAATATCCATTCAATTTTTTCCCATTTACTCCTTTTTTTTCATTGGTTTAATCATGCTTGCTACAGTATATATTTCATAGCCAGTCAGGAAAAGCTAGAAGAATGCCATTGAAAAACCAACCAATCAACCTTTTCTAATTATATTATATTGATGAAGTATATTTGCTGCATTATCTATCATGAAGTATGTTGTAAGTTCAAATACTTGAGATAACTATAGCCAGGTTGTGCATGCAATGCATACAAGGGATAAGTTGAGCGTGTGTTGTTTGCAAATTTTATTACTCTATACATTGCTTATCTACCATTAATTTCTCCATTACCTCAAAAGTTGCTCAAGATTTGTTGTGGGATGTTGGTATGTAATTAACCTCTTTGTAAAGGTTTCTAGATATGCTATATATAGGGCATTGTTGGGTTATGACTGAAATTTTAACAAAGTTACAATGGAGTTGTGACTTCCAAAGTTTAATTAGCTTATATGTATCATCCGTTTAATGTAATTACCATCTTATTCTTCGACTTTAATTCATCTTTATGTAAATTAAGGGCTTTATTAAAATAGGTGAGAAAACTCTTAAAGATAATATGATTGCCAATCACTTGTACACCTTATCAATACAACTTCCAACAAGAAGGTAACACTATCTCAGATATTACAACAAAATTATACAATCAACAAAGCTACATATAAATGACATAGCTATCAATTTGAAAAAAGAAATGGTTATGGGGATAAATATGCTACATTATTCAGTGCATTAGTTCAATTATAAATATGGTTGCACCCAATGAGGCTAACTAAATACCTGACATTAAGGAATTACCAGTAGTCCATACAAGAACAAGACCCATTCTCAAAATGGTGAAAACGCTTTCGATCCCTCACAGTTATCTTTCGTTTATATATTTGTGAGATAAGCTTTATTGAAGAGTGACAATCATCACACATGCGGAGGTTCTTAACTATCCGAAGTGGTGTTTGGGGGCTTGTATTGATTAAGCCAAAAGCAACTGCAACCTTATTGCTTTTGTGAGATAAGCTTTATTGAAGAGTGACAATGAAAATAAATATTGGGTCTTCTTCTAGTAAAGCATAAGATACTGTTCAGGTTTTACATACAGATTCGATGAAGTTCATTCCATCATTGTCTGTTTGTATAAATAAAATATTATTACTAATCTCCTTATTGCTTTTAAATTTCTGTGTGCTCTTTCAAGATTTTCATGCTCACATATAAACTATAGAAGTGGACACATACCTGTTCACTATTCACCTACAGTAACCAATGCCTCTGGCTTATAATAGAAGTAAAGATTGCCCTACTCTTTGTATCATATTCAATTTTTATTATATGCATCACTGATGCAAAGTTTGCCCCTGAAAATAAAAAACCCAAATTCAAATTAAGTCTTTCTACTTATCTTAACTACCCTTTTTTTCAGCTGTTTAAATTTGATTAAATTTCATATTCTCTTTTAGGATTATTTATCACTATCATCACAACAGCATCCTATTAAAAGCCTTGCCACTTTTGAGGAAGTGGTGCTTGTCTGCTGTATTCCCCTCTGCATTTTTGTGTGTTGGCTTGCTACTGGGTTTAGCAGTGGTGCTTCAGTTGGCTAGATAGTGGCACTTTGAGTTCTTTGCTGTTCTGCTGCTCATACGTGCTGGTTCACTATGTTGCTTGAGTTAGGCTTGGTGTTAGCAGTGTTGGTGGCTACTGGTTCTAGTCGAGGCTGTGGCCGGGCCAAGGGTATTGTGATCGCTGAGTCAACTGCGTCAGGCCGTGGTCGGGGCCGGGGCCAAGCCAAGGGTATTGTGATCGATGAGTCAACTGTGTCAGGCCGTGGTCGGGGCCGGGGCCAAGCCATTGCCTCTGACAAAGACAAAAGCAAAGGCAAGGGCACTCCTGCAGGAAAAGGCAAGAACAAACGCATGCCTCGCTCTCCTACGTCTCCAGAGAGTTCTGACTCTAGCTCTTCCAGTGAGGAGGATCCTGCCTCGTCTCCTGTCGTTGAGGGTGATTCTGATTTACCCCGTATTGAGGTGCTTGGGACTGATGTGCTTGCCACCATGGTGATGGGTCTTCAAGTGGTTGAGTCGTGGTGGAGTGTTCTTGACTCCAAGAAGTCCTATCTTTCTCATTTTTCTCGTCGGAAAGTGTTATGCGAGCAGATTGTGGACCTTGATGGGATCGCCAATGGGTTTGTCAATCAGCAGTTTCAACATCATCATTAGCGCCCTATCCTGAACTTAGCGGGTCGTATTTATCCTAGGTTGGTTCAGATCTTCTATGCCAACTTTTATGATTGGGATACTGGTGATTGGCGGCTTTATACGAATGTTCTGGGTGTGGATATTGAGTTCTCGGCCTATACAGTTACTCACTTTCTTGGTTTGCGACGAGTTCCCTCTCCTAGCATCCCCTCTGATTCCCCACCTCAGACTCTGCGGATCTCTGATGTGTATGCTACATTGTGCGGTGGACCGATTGAAGTGAAGGGTGTGCTTCGTGCCAGTTCCATGATGGAAGACTATCAAGTTCTTCATAAGGTTGTGTGCAATACCACTCTACTGACTACTCACCTAGTCGGAGGTTTCTGTTGAGCACGCAAGGTTTTTATATGCAATGGGTGTTGGTCATTCTATCGACTTGGTTTCCTTGATTGTCCAGCTCGTTTACCAGGCCTCTCACATTACCTCTACATCGACTGGGTTGCCTTTTGGAGTATTGATCTCAAATTTTTTGCTTTCCAAAGGGGTCCCTACAGATATACAATTTTGTGATCAGCAACGTGTCGTCTCTGATGTAACCTTGAAGCAGAGTTTGGGGCAATGTAAAGGGAAACAGGCTCGTCTTGCTCCTGATTCGTCTACCTCCACCATGCCACCTCCTGTTGCACCTACTGTTCCTGCTCCTGCGCTTCTTACTGCCGATCAGTTTACTCAGATTATGGATGTTTTGACTGACTTGTGTGATCGGATGTCTTGGATCGAGTTTCACTTAGCTGCTCGTGATGGCCCTCTGCCTCCGTTACCTCCTCGTGGTCGTAGTGGTGGCCAGTAGTTCCTAGGTTCTCTTGGTTGTGTTCTCTTTATTTCTTTTGACAATCTAGGTAGCTTGGGGGTTTATGGTGGATGGCCATTTCGTTTTGGCATTTTGTGGCTCTTTGTTTTGTTTTATCTGCTATTCCCTACTTCTTCATATCTATCCCTTATTCCCTACTTCTTTCTTGCTTTGACACTCCTTGACAAAAAGGGGGAGAGTGATTATATATGTTTATGTTGGTTTTCTTTCTATTTATTTGTTTTCTTTCTCTTTACTTTTGTGCTATTATGCTTGGTCTTCTTTGTCTCATGCTTGCAGATCACAGGTTTGAGCATTGACATTGCGTGATAGTCTAAGCAGTTGGTTCTTGTCATTTTTATTGAGTTGTATTTCTCATAGTGAGTTTAAGACTTGTTCAGTTTGGTGGTTTGGGAATAGGTCTTATATCTCCTGTTGAGATTTAGGTTGGATTTAGGTTGGTTTTGTCACGGAATTGCCAAAGGGGAGATTGTAAAGTCCATGTTTTTTGTGTTGGCAAATTCCGTGTCAATGGGGTAATTGTTGTCTTATGTGTCGTGAAGATTGGTGAAGCTGCAAAGTTGAAACAAAGCATGGATTTCAAAGCTTCGACTCACAATTGTTCTTAGGAAAGGTAAATGATTGTAGAAGCCTGAGTTTTTAGTGTTTAAAAATCATTTCAAATCTTTTTTAATATTTCTTTATTTATAAAAATGGTTTTGAAGAAGATTTTTTTTTTTTTTTTTTGCTTCTGAGGTTTTTTATGCAGGTGGATCGATCCATGGCCTAAGAGGATCGATCCGTGGTATTTTAGAAATGGCAATTTGCTTCTGCCTCGATGGATCGATCCATGGGCTATGGGGATCGATCCATGGTATTTTAAAAATGCAATTTTTGCTTCTGCCTAGGTGGATCGATCCATGGACTAGGTGGATCGATCCATACTGCTCTAGAAATGCAAATATAATCTCTGTCAACCCGAATCGATCCAACATTGTCACATCCCATTTTTGCACCACTTTACTAGGGCTCATCATTTCATGCATGTTTTTGTTTTTTTTTTTTTTTTGAGTCTAGTCACTTGCATTAGTTTTCTAGAGTCACAAGGACAATTGATATGAATTTTGGTTCAATTCGGAGTTAATCTTGAGGGATAATAAGAGCTTTTGTGACTTGAGGGGCATAATCGTCTTTTAAGTCCCAAACTTTTCATTTGACCTTGAAATGATCTCCGAATTGTCAATTGGAGTTCATATAGGATGCATATGAGGTATTTCTAATGTCAATTTGATGAATCAATGGCTCGGGATTAAAATGGCTCGATGTAGTTCAAGTTGGTTAATTGACCATTCTTTGGATTAGCTCTAATTGACTCACAATTACCAATCAAATCTTTTCAAATTGACTTTCATTAGTCATCATTTTACCCCCAAAAGTGTTTTATGAAGTTCAATTTTGATATGGAAAGCATTTGGTTTGACCCTATGTGCATGCCTATGCTTAGCAAAGGTAGAGCATAGCGGTTAACCGCCTTTGTCAAACCTAACCATGCCCCCATGGTCAATGGTTTTCACCCCAAAATGTTCAAAAACATATTCCTCATTGAAACACGGTCGTTTTGGCTTTTGTTTCATCAAAATCGGAGTTCATTTGGCCCCTGAAACACTCCTAGAAGGTAAAGGAGTCCAAAAAAAGCAAAAAGCTGATGTGGGCTCGGGTGACCACCCAAGCCTGGGCGGCTAGCTGCCTCGGCCCAAGTGGCTAGCCGCCCAGCCTTGGGTGGTCACCCTAGGCCACTTTCCTATTTCCCCTATGATTCCTTGCTGAAGCAGAATTCTTCCTATTTTAACGTATTTGGGCTCTTTTGGACGAGTTTCCTTCTAATTTTTGGTAACTTCTGAGTTACTTAAGCCCCAAGGGGGTCTCTAATAGCCCTTGGATTAATTTCTAGGGTTTTAATCCCAGCCATTGGTTTATCCTAATTGAAGTCTATAAATACCCCCTATGCTTCAGCACAAGGGGAGCCACTTTATGCATTAATATTTGAGTGTTTGAGAGAGAATAAGAGAAGAGAGACTTGAAGGAGAGCTAGAGGACCTGCTGTAGCCTTGGAGAACATCGATTGAAGACATCCATAAGAGCAAGAGGGAGTCCATACAGCAGCAAGGAAGGCTTCCCTAAGGTATTCTTCTTCTCTATTTAAGCTTAAACTAGGATATCATGTAGAATAGCTCTATTGCATGTAATGCTTATGAGTTTTACCATGGATTGAGGTTTCTATTAGTTAATACATGTGATAATGATGATGTTTATGATGAGTTTTGCATGCTTTAGAGTTAGTTCATAGGTCTCTATGCATAGGTGTGATTCTTGTGCCTCTGTTGTCCTTGTTCTGGGATAGTGATATTGCATGTTAGTGTTAGGGTTTTTTGTCATGTTTTATTGCTTTAGTTAGTTAATATACATGATTTAGGTTCTGTTTAGTTTGTTTTTAATATGTGTAGAGTTTTTTTTGCATGTTTTTAAGGATATTTGTGAGTTTAGGGTTTTAGTGTCCTTGTTTCAGGTTAGTTTCATATAGCATGATAAAGTAGGTCTTTTTATTGGTTTTTCTTCATAGTTGCTGTATATGTTTTTCATATGTAGTAAATATGATAGTTTTGCATGCATGTTAGTTCATTCTAGGGTTTTTATGCATGATATGGTTCTAGGATTGTGTTAGGGCTTATGAAGGTTTGCTGTTTTTGTTATTGGCATGTTTAGTGGATGATTTTAGGCCATAACACTATTCTGTCCAGATTTGCATGTTAGTGTGTTTGCATGGTTTTGAGGATGTGTAAAGGTGCAAATAGGTGTGGTAATTGTCTTATGGCAAATAGGGCTGCCAATGCTTGAAATGGTTAATGCTTGGAGTTTTTGCACTCAGGTAAGCGGGTGTGAAGGTGCCCCAATTCACCTCTCTTCCTAACTCTTTTTCTTCTCCCTCTCTAGGGTTAGTTTTTAATACAAGTCTATGGTATAATCAAAGGTTTCCTTCAAAAATAAATTCTGTTTTTTATCAAGGTTTCCATTTTGTGGAATTTTCCTAATTTCAAACTTAGTTTATCTATCATATTCAACTCTTTTTCAAATAAGGAAACCTAGGGTTTTTACCATAGGTTTGTATTAAATCTTAACCCTATTTCTAATCGAACTACGTGGACTTTGATCCATGTATTTCGTTGCATGGTACGTAGGCGCTCTTCGTGAGGCTCAAGTCTGTTCTAGGATCCAAGTATCCTAGATTTCTTTCTTTCTTTCTTTTCTTTTCTTTATTTTCTGTTTTATGTGCCTCTTATGCATGGATTGATGAATGGAATATGTGATAGGCATGCAATTCTTGTGATGATATACTTGCTGATTTTTGTATGGAAAGATCTTGATTTAGCCCAAATAAACCGAGAGACCGAAAGGGTGACATGGGTGCCTATAGGCTTTGCCTAGAACCTTCCCATGTCATAACTTAGCCTCCCAATCCCCGATTTCTTTGGTTTCCAAAAGACTGTTTTTGCCTTTCCTTTTTAAACATGGAGTCATTCAAATTGTTTTCCTAAAACAAACTATTTTTAGGGTTTTCCTTGTTTCCTTTAAAAAATAAGGTGGCGACTCCTTTTCTTTTCCCAACCCCCAATTGCTTTTCTTTTTTCGTCAACCCTTGTGGGCCCAATTTTCGGGGTTCACAGTTTGGCGACTCCACTGGGGACTTGTGGGCTAGACTCTATAAAGTTTAATTGGGCTAGGTTAATTTCTTATGTTTAATTAAAATCAATCACATTGCATCCGCTTGATTGTGTGCTTTCATTTATTGCATTGTGTGCGCAAACTCTTGCATGCTAGGATCGATGTCCCTCGATGTATCCTTGCCAACGATGGGCCTAGTTTCAACCTTGGTTTTTCTGATTCCAAGTGTTGGGGTGAAAGCTATCAACCTCTCTTGCCTAGTACCCTTGGGCTTGCCCTTGGGAATATTAAATGAGTTAATCACGTACTGCTGGACCCACGCGGCGTTCCTGATGCCACATGTGGTTAGGTATAAGGATTGCTCAAGCAAGTGAAGGACCCTAGCCTACCCTCTCTTAGTTCATGTAGTGGGCCTTATAGGACACTATGGTCTCACCATTATGCACCCACAATTGTTTGTAATGATGCTATGCCGTGTTTGTGGTGTGAGGCTTTATATCTTATGCCCTTAACATATACTTTTAAACCCTAACCTTCGTTAAGGCCATGGGTTAGGAGGAATAAGTTAAGGAAATAAGATGTAAAGCTATGTTTGTGATGTGCTAGTCCTAAGGGATTAATTAGACCTAATTGAAGGACTCTATACCCTATTCTTTTAAACATACCCTTAATTCATGACCCTTGTAAAGGTAATTGGATAAAAGGAATGAATTAATTGAACATGGTGTAAATACCGAGTTCATTAAGGAAAATATGGAGGTTTAGGACAAGTCCTTAGGCTAAAGGTTAAAACTTTTCTATCCATAGACGTGCTGGCTTGGATTCGCAATCCGCAAAGGCGTCTAGTGAGTGTTGAGTCTACCCATCAAACAGACATGGCCGACGAAAGGACTAGTGAGGGGCACTTTGACTTTGAGGCTTGCCTGAAAGCCATCATGACCAAGCTTGATCATACCGCCGAGACATCCGATACCGCATTGAAAATGGCTCAAGAGAACCAACAGAAGATGGCGGATCTTGAACAAAATGGTTCTAAGGCCCATTCTTCGGGTATACCTCATGGGGCTGGCACCGAAGAGGGACCTCAATCCAATGAGAACACCAAGACAAGGGGGGAAAGTAGCTTGAAACCTGTGGTCACCAACCTAGAAGGGGAAACCAAATGGAAAGGTTCTAGCAGTGATTCCGTGTTAGCTAGCAAGGTAGAAGCATTAGAGAGAACTATAAAAGGGATTTGTAGGGCCGATGACATGGTCGATGTGCGGACTTTATCTCTGTTTCCAACGGCTCGTATTCCATTGCAATTCAAGATGCCAGAATTAGAAAAGTTCGATGGGACGGGTTGCCCTAAAACTCATTTGAAGATGTATGTGCGAGCTATGCACCCCCGAGGGGCCACTGACGAGCTTTTAGCTCAAATGTTCCATGAAACCTTGGCCACTTCCGCTTTGAAATGGTTCTTGTCCTTGGATGAGAATAGAACTCGGACTTGGGAAGACATATGCAATGAGTTCTCGGAGCACTACAAGTACAACACAGAGGTGGATGTTACTCGAAGGGACCTAGAAACTACCAAGCAAGGGGCTCATGAAACTTTCTCCTCTTACATTACAAGGTGGAGACAAAAGGCGTCGAGAATGATGGATAGGCTAAATGAGGAGGACCAAATTCAGCTGGTGGTTAAGAACTTGCTGCCCGTGTACCACAAGCACCTATTTGCCCACTATTTCCCGAATTTCAAAGCTCTCATTGGGGCTGGCACGCAGGTTGAAGATGCTATCAATGATGGAACAATCAAAACTGAAGAAGTGAGGAGTCGCAAGACAAACTTTACTGGGAAGAACAATGCCGAGGTCAACACTATAACTCAACCCATTCAACCCTTCTCTCTCAATGATGTCAACCCACCTTGCCAATTCACCGACCTATTTATGCCACTTGAAAGAGTCCTTGAAAAGCTTGTAAGCCGTGACCTATTGAAGCCACTCAACCTAAGACCCCCACCAAATCCCTTACCCAAGAACTACAACGAGAATGAGTACTGCAAGAACCACCAATCCAAAGGCCATGCCACCAATCGTTGTATTCACCTTCACCACTAAGTCCAAGACCTCATTGACAAGCAAGTCATCTCACCACTAACCTGTCCAAATGTCACCCGTAATCCTCTCCCATCTCACAACAACACACCCCCACCTAACACCATAAATGCCATTGGGGTTGAATCCTCTCGCCCTCGCCGGCCCATAAAACAATACACTCCACTCCCCATGACCTTAACCCGTCTTTTCACCATTTGCCGTAATAATACCCTTATCATGCCACTCCCACCAAAGCCAAGGCCATCAATCCCTCACTAATATTGCCAATACCATCGTGCACCCAGCCATGACACCGAGGCTTGTTCTATACTAAAGAAGATCATTCAAGACCTCATCGACCAAAAGGTTTTGTTGTTGCCCAGAAAATCTATCCAACAAGATCTGAAAGAAAGATATAAAGCAGGGGATCCTCAAGTTGGCCTATTAGGTGAATCGTTGGGGAAATTTGATTACTCTGTGCTGTACTCAAGCCCAAGTCCGATATCAGATGAACCGATAGTCCCTTCAGGTTGGGATAACTTGCCGACAGAGATGGAGAGCATTGACATGATGGAATGGGATGACTTAATGAATGACTCCGAGGAAGTCCATGACATATGGGCTAGCGATGATAAGGTGGACCATATAACCAGAGGGGGCCGCCACTTCAAGCTTCCACACCTAAAATCTAAAAATCCGTTGGAAGATTTGGAAGGGCAGAGGCGTCCTAGCTTGCAAGAAGAAGAGGATGAAGTGCTTAGGCAGCTGAAGAAGACCAATGCCAACATCACTATTTGGGGCTTACTCATGGCTTCGCATAAGCACAGACAGACCGCGTTGAAACTGTTGAATCAGATACAAGTGCCTGTTGATACATCCCCCGAGGGATTGGTACATTTGGTGAATCCAACTCCCAAGAACTCAACCATTGTGTTCACCGATGTAAACCTACCCAAAAGTGGGCCAAGCCATTTTCGAGCTCTCTATATGACCGTTGACACTATGGGGAAGAGGGTTTCCACCGTCCTTATCAACAATGGGTCCGCACTGAATGTATGTCCTCTTCGAACTGCTATTGTCTTGGGTTTGGGACCCGCTGATTTCACGCTATCTGGGCAGACCGTAAGAGCTTATGACAACACCAGCCGAGAAGTTATAGGAGTGGTTACCTTGCCTCTAATCATGGGACCCACTGAATTTAGGGTGGAATTCCAAGTGTTAGATGTGCCATCACGTTTCAACTTGCTGTTGGGCCGACCTTGGATCCATCCTGCTGGGGCTGTGCCATCTTCACTCCATCAAAAGGTGAAGTTTCCTTACGAAGGGGCTATAATAACACTTCAAGGGGACTATGAATTGAAACTCGCAGGCGTGCCTTACAACCCGAATCAGCAGCGGTACCACTATCTGGGTTTGACTATGTCCAATGCATTGAGAAAGAGCTCGAGAAGGGTGAGTTAATACCCTTAGATTTTTGCCCCTATAGCAACTTGCACGTTGGTGAAATCATGAGAAGAATGAGTTTCTTTCCAGGCATGGGGCTAGGGCGTCGCCAACAAGGGATCCCTAAGTCTATTCAGAGCCGTGTCGCCTCATACACTTTTGGGCTAGGATATGAGCCCTCCAAAAATGATCATGCGGAAATGCTGAAGAGGAACAAGGAGAAAGTAAGAACCAAAGCCGAAGGAAGGGTGCCAGACCTGAGGATCTCGCCATATCGACCTACTTTGAATGGTTACTTCGTCAAAGAGGGGGATGATTTTCTATATTGCGGGTTTCCAGAACCCACCTTTGACCAAGCTACCAAGATCCGAGTTCCAGGTTTTGAAATCTTCTTCACCAAATGGTATCCAATCACAACTGAAATGGTGGATGATGAAGCCATCAATGATGAGTTCTGGGAAAAGAAAGAAGAAGACTGGGCAGAGAACCTTGATGCAGGGGCTATGACTGAAATGTTCCAAGACATGATCCTCACTGTGGAAGACTCGACCATTGAAGAACTCCAGGGTTCGTCCATTAGCCATGATACCATGCCACTCCTGAATTGGTACCTTGAATGTGATGTCATTGCGGAGATCCATGAAGAAGAAGACCTTGGCCTACCTAATAGCAGCTTGTAGGTGTCTTAGTTTAGTAATATTTTCCTAAGTCAATAAGATGTATCTACTTAACTCACTTTGTGAAGTCATAGTATTGATATAGATTTGTTTGTTTTCCTTCTTTCTTTTGTATGTTGTTCCTACTATTCTTAGTCAATAAAGTGTGCTTTCTTTCTCTATATATGCAGTGTCTCTTTTCTCTCCTCTATGGATATTTATGGCATGGACATAGATCCTAGGAACGATGTCCCCCCAGAGCTCGTTGAGCAAAGGAAAAGGGGCGTCACCGAACCTAATATGGATGAATTGGAATCAATCAACTTAGGGACGAATGAATTTCCAAGAATAGTTAAAATTGGGAAAACCCTCTCCCCCGTTGAAAAAGAAAAGATGATCTCTCTCTTAAAAGCCAACATCATGGCTTTTGCATGGTCTTATGAAGACATGCTTGGCATTGACCTAGATATTGTGCAACACTATATCCCCACTAATTCCCTAAAGAAGCCAGTAAAGTAGAAACTCAGAAGATTAAAACCAGAATGGGCTCTAAAAGTAAAAGAAGAGGTAACTAAACAACTAGATGCGGGTTTCGTCCAAGTTGTGGAGTACCCCGAGTGGTTGTCGAATATAGTTCCTGTGCCTAAAAAAGATGGGAAAGTGAGGATGTGTGTCAATTTCAGAGATCTCAACGCCGCAAGCCCTAAGGATGACTTTCCTTTACCCCATATCGATGTGTTGGTGGACAGTACAGTGGGACATGCACTCCTCTCCTTCATGGACGGATTCTCCGGGTATAACCAGATAAAGATGGCGCCTCAAGACATAGAGAAAATAGCCTTTATCACGCAATGGGGAACGTACTGTTATAAGGTAATGCCTTTTGGCTTAAGAAACACTGGGGCTACTTACCAAAGAGCAGCAACGACCTTATTGCATGATATGATCCATAAGGAAGTCAAGGTTTATATCGATGATATGATCGTGAAGTCCGTAGATAGGGAAGGGCATTTCAAGGCACTAGAGAAATTCCTAGAGCGAGCAAAGAAGTATAATCTCCGTTTAAACCCACAGAAGTGCGCTTTTGGTGTCACTGCAAGCAAGCTATTGGGGTTCATGATCACTCAGAGGGGAATCGAAGTGGACCCAGGGAAGATAAAAGCTATTGTGGAGATGGAGCCGCCTAGCACTGAGAAGCAGATTCGGGGTTTTCTGGGAAGAGTTCAATACATAAACCGATTCATTGCCAACTTGACCATGGTTTGTGAACTAATCTTCAAATTGCTTAAGAAAGGTGTGCCAAAAGTATGGAACAAAGAATGCCAAGAAGCCTTTGAGACCATTAAGAGATACCTGTGCAATCCTCCAATCTTAGTTCCCCCACGGCAAGGTGCACCGCTTTTGTTATACTTAACGGTCACCGAAACCGCAACGGAAGCTATGTTAGCTCAATATCTCGAAGGGTCTACAAAGGAGAATGCCATCTACTACCTAAGCAAAAAAATGACAGACTATGAAGTAAAGTACAATGCAATTGAAAAGGCTTGTGTGGCACTAGTATGGGCGACGCAGAAGCTCTGGCACTACATGATGTCCTTCGAAGTGTTCTTGATAAGTCGTATGGACCCGTTGAAGTACCTGGTAGAAAGGCCGGTATTGTCATACAGAACTGCTCGATGGTCAATTCTCCTCAACGAATTTGACATCAAGTACGTGAATCAGAAGTCTATTAAGGGGAGCGTCATCGCAGACTACCTAGCTAGCTGTCCAGTGTCTGTTGGGAATCTAACTAGGGAGGAAAAACTACAAAGGTGGAATTAAAATTTTTCCAACGATTCCCAAACCCATGAATCTTAATTATGCTTAATACAAAACCAAAAACCTAACTACCAAGAGAGTTAGGATACTTACAGTTGAATCAAGTCTTCTCCTTTATGCTCCAAGCTTTGTCTTCTGATTGAGCAGTCCAAGTGTACTGCCTCCAACAGTATCCACACCTAGCTAGAGCAAGTTGTCCTTTCCTTCTTCTTCCTTATGGTTGCTAGAGGTGGAGAAGAGAGAGAGAGAGAGAGCCTCCAAAGGAGAATTCGGCCAGCACAAGGGAGCCTCCAAAAACACTTCAAGTGATGATGTCATCACATTATAGTGGGCATTATATAGCCCACTAATAGGGTCGGCCATAGGGGGATTCCTAACCCTAATGGGTTTTGTGTAATTACTCCTAATTACACAATAACCCCACTAATTTGTATCATATACAAATTAAGCCCTTAAAGAACTATTCTTTATTCACTTATACCCTCTCTTTCATAGACAAACAAGCTCTCTTAACATGATCAGTGTGTGACCCATTGGGTTCACATCATCAAGTAGTAGGAATAGCACATGTTGTGCACAATGGAACACTTTCCATTAAAGGGTCTAATTGAAACTCCTTTCAATTCCCTAATTGATTATAACTCATTTATATCAATTAGGGCTTGTACTAACCATGAGTAACACCTAGCATATGGCTCATGGTGTAGTCCTTAATGAGGTGAATAGTCATTTACAAAGAACCCTTCTGTTATAGTTTATAGGTTACAATTCCATCCTTCCATCAACACAATGTCTCTAATTGAACTAATAGGACATGGAAGTCTGTCAAGTCCCTAGTTCAATTACTTTATACTCATTCATTAATATCAACTCAATGATGAACTTATGAAAACTCCTTTCCATATTCATTCTACCATGGGCCCATGGGTTTAATGAGTTATATTCAATGAATGCTATATGAGACGTTCACTCCCTTTTTCCTGAGAGTAATGGATTCCTTGTTGATCACTCACATGCCTTCACACACATAGCAGTAGGGCCAATGAACACCTTTATAGACCCCTGAATAGGATCTGCACTTAGTGTTATCAAACTTCTAAAGCTACATGCATAAGACAACCATGGTGTCTCAGGTCTAAGGATTACTTGTACCACTATAACAATGAGAAACTGATTAACAGGCAGGTTAAAACTCCATTCAGTTTATCTCATATCTTTGGTCACATTCAGTGTACCTATTCTTATAATAGGCACCCACTTGTTGGTTGTAGTGTCTCCACACAAATAGCTTGAGACAAGCTATCCTCCTATAGAGTCAACCTAACAAGTGCTAGTCCTATGGTTCATTACTGTCCATCATAGTGAACCTTCAACTAGGAATGATTTAGGAGTTTAGTACAGAGATATATTTAGAGTCTCAAAATTACAACCCTTCGTAATTTCATATTCTCAACTCTAACTCCATGGACATATTATGTAAATATAAATGATGCATATAAACATAATAGAATAAGCCCTTTTATTAAATCAATAATAAATGTGACATATATAAATGAAATCAATTGATTGTTCCTAATCCCTAAACAATCATCTCTATGATTGGCTCTAGGGCATAATCTTAACAATCTCCCACTTGCACTATAGCCAATCCACTATGTATCTCATACCCATATCCTGTCGATGTTGATCCAACACACTTGGGTCATAACCTTAGTGAAGGGGTCTTCTTTATTCTCTGTTGTATTAAACTTCTATATGTATATGTCATCTCTTCCAATGATCTCTCTAATCACTTGGAATCGCCGCTTAAAGTTTGGACTTTTGATGAGACCGTGGATCCTTGTCTTGAGCAATAGCCTTATTGTTGTTACAAAAACTATAGCAAAGGCTTCTCAATGTCAGGAACCACTCCTAGTTCTGCAATGAACTTACTCATCCAAACATGCAGCAATGCGCTCAAATTTACAGCTCCACCATTTAAGGTGAGAACATACCTCGATGTTGATCTCCTATCATCATTGTCAGATTAAAATCTGAATCCGTTATACCAACCATTTCTAAGTTTCTTTCTCCATAGACAAAGCATGGGTCCTTAGTTCTTCTCAAGTACTTAAGGATAGCTTTGACTTCTTCCCAGTATACCTTATCTTGGTCTACCCGATATCTGCTCGTAACATTTATAGCAAAATTGATATTTGGTAATGTACACAGCATGGCATGTGCTTTTAGACAACTTGATTTCATGTCTGACAGGAATTAGACTTCTCTTGAAATCATGCATTTTGAACCCATTCAAAATCTTGTCTACGTACATCGATTGGGAGAGACTTAGCATCCTTTAAGATCTATCTCTATAGACTTCTATTCCCAGAATATAGGATGCTTCTTCCAAATCTTTTATGGAGAAACTCTTGTGAAAAACTAATTTTTCACTTTTGACAACGTCTCTACATTATTCCCTAATAAGTAGAACATCATTCACTTATAGGACCATAAATGTGATCACACTCCCACTAACCCTTTGTATAATCATGATACAATAATGGGTTCTGTCTCAACAGGGATAGGGGTTGCATCAATGTTGGTTTGTGTCTCATTAGACAACTCTTTGAGTTCTATTTTCCTGTTATTGCCTCTTTCTTGAATAAACTCTTTTTCAAGAAAGATTGCAAACTTAATAACAAACACTTTTGTTCATCAGGATGATAGATATGATATCCTAAACTCCTTTTAGGATAAACCACAAACCTACATTTAAGTTATCTTGATTTTCAATTTGGTTACATCATGTGTCTCTACATATGCAGTGCAACCCCATACCTTAACATGCTTAAGGTTTGGTGCTTCCCTTTCCATATCTCATATAGGTCTTAAGGGACAGCCTTGGTTTGAACTCTGTTTCACAGGTACGTGGCAATTTCTAGGGCATATCCTAACAAGGATAATATTAGGTCGTTGTAACTTATCATGGACCTAACCATATCCAATAAGGTTCTATTCCTCTTATCTGACACACCATTAAGTTATGGTGTTCCAAGAGGTGTCCATTGTGATTGAATGCTCGTTTGAACAGGTTGATCTGAAAATTGACGGGTTAAATATTTGCCTCCTTGATCCAATCGAAGAGCTTTAATACTTTTACCGGTTTGTTTCTCTACTTCATATCTAAATTCTTTGAACCTTTCAAATATTTCAGACTTGTACTTCATTAAGTATACACACCCAAACCTAGAATATCGATAAAGGTTGTAAAGTAAGAGAAACTTCTATATACATCACTATGTATATCTTGTTCTCTTAGGGTTAGTTAGCATTCAATTTAGAACTATCATGCTCCATTGCAATTTATATTTGCAATAAAGTTTAGAAAATAAAGGCCATCCACATAAACTCCAGAAGTAATGAACTCTTCATTTAATAGAAAACATTTATTAAATCAAACTAAAACCTTGTTTAGATAAAACTGAAATAAAATTAATGTTTCTAATAACTTCTGGAATGTAAAGATAGCCAACTATTATTTCTAAACTACTCCATTAGGTAGAGTCAAGCAACAAGCCCCACAACTAATGTAGCAACGTTTGCTCCATTCCCCACTTGTAGGGTTGATCCGCCTTTACTCTACCTTCTGCTTCCCACTAGATTCTGCATGGAATTCAAAATTCACATCAAAATTAAGTACCCAAGTGGAAGCAAAACTAACATTTAGTTTAGAGCATGATCCATTCCTTCCAAAGGTTGGTTCTTTAGAGTATCCAGATACTCCCGACAGTTACGTTTCCAGTGCCCATCCTTGCCGCAGTGAAAACAGGTTCCTTTGGCTTTGTTGTTACCTTTCTTCTTCCTCCGGGTACTCTTACCCTTGCCTATACCCTTGCCCTTGGGCTTGAGCTTAGACTTGGAAGTAGCAGCTTCATTAAATTCAAGCAAGAATTCTTTCCCATACAACTCTTGTATGTTGATAAAAATCTCGTAAGCACTTCCCATGGACTCGTGTTGCTTCTTAAGCTCGAGACTCATAAATACCATCATATAGCACCTTGCCATGAGATCATCGTCCATGCGCTTCTGGTAAACGTCTTTCTCTTGCTGAGTTGTAGCCTCAGCAGGAGCAATGGGAATGGATTATGAAGTGCATAGGTAAGATTCTTGGAATCCAAAACAATTTTTTAGATTCCTAAGCCAATCAAGATAATTTGGTCTAGTCAAACGGTTGATGTCCAATATTTTGGATAGTGGGTTGAGGTGAGCCATTTCTAATGAGCTACATATAAAAATTAAAATAGAGAATTAGATTTCATTTTTTAATCCATAATGATCGGGTTTTTAATCATATGGTACCTCCCACTATTTTATCAAATTTCATACACCCTCTAATGGAATTCGGGAATCTTATTCCTAGTGGGGATTGGGGTCCCACTGTGACCTAGAAGCCTCACATTATAGTTTCTTGACTTCTAACCCACAATAAGAAAACAACTCCTTGTCTATTGCTTCATAAGCAAGTTCCAATCATTTTGCCTCTTGGGTACATACTCCTCACATTATAGTTTCTTGGAATACTTCCCTAGTTAAGTTAAACCCATCATTCACACAGGTATGTTTCGCCAAATATATACCTCACATTAAAGTTTCTTGGTATATACCAGTTTAGGCACCCCATGATATCTATATATGTGATAGTTTTAAGTAATGTCTTTAATATGGGTAGCTCCTACATGTCTGCAGCCAGGTACCCACATTAAGGGACGTTAGATGATCCTATAATGATGGAAGGCAATGAAGAATCCATTCCCTTATGTATTCTCCATTTCCAACTTAATATTAAAAGAGAGGGGTTTTAAGGGTCTCATCAAATTAACTAATCTAACATACATCTCATGCATTTAAATAAATATATATATAACAACATTATATATAATCCAATTGTTAGGATTATGCCCTAGAGCCAATCATAGAGATGATTGTTTAGGGATTAGGAACAATCATTTGATTTCATTTGTGTATGTCACATTTATTATTGATTTAATAAAAGGGCTTATTCTATTATGTTTATATGCATCATTTATATTTACATAATATGTCCATGGAGTTAGAGTTGAGAATATGGAATTACAAAGAGTTGTAATTTTGAGACTATAGATATATCTCTGTACTAAACTCCTAAAGCATTCCTGGTTGAAGGTTCACTATGATGGACAATAATGAACCATAGGACTAGCACTTGTTAGGTTGACTCTATAGGAGGATAGCTAGTCTCAAGCTATTTGTGTGGAGACACTACAACCAACAAGTGGGTGCCTATTACGAGAATAGGTACACTGAATGTGACCAAAGATATGAGATAAACTGAATGGAGTTTTATCCTGCCTATCAATCAGTTTCTCATTGTTATAGTGGTACAAGTAATCCTTAGACCTGAGACACCATAGTTGTCTTATGCATGTAGCTTTAGAAGTTTGATAACACTAAGTGCAAATCCTATTCAGGGGTTTGCAAAGGTGTTCATTGGCCCTATTGCTATGTGTATGAAGGCATGTGAGTGATCAACAAGGGATCCATCACTCTTAGGAAAAAGAGAAAGAATGTCTCATATAGCATTCATAATATAACTCATTAAATCCATGGCCATGGTAGGATGAATATGAAAAGAGTTTCATGAGTTCATCAATGAGTTGATATCTATGAATGAGTATAAAGTAATTGAACTAGGGACTTGACAGACTTCCATATCCTATTAGTTCAATTGGAGACATTGTGTTGAAAGAAGGATGCAATTGTAACCTATAAACTATAACAGAAGGGTTCTTTGTAAATGACTATTCACCTCATTAAGGACCACACCATGAGCCATATGCTAGGTGTTACTCATGGTTAGTAGAAGCCCTAATTGATATAAGTGAGTTATAATCAATTAGGGAATTGGATGGAGTTCCAATTAGACCCTAAATGGAAAGAGTTCCATTGTGCACACCTCGTGCTATTCCTACTACTTAATGATGTGAACCCAATGGGTCACACACTAATCATGCAAGAAGAGCTTTAAGGTCTATGAGAGAAGGGGCATAAGTGAATAAAAGAAAAGTTCTTAAAGGCTTAGTTTGTATTTGATATAAACTAGAGGGGTTATTGTGTAATTAAGAGTAATTACACAAAACCTTTTAGGGTTAGAAATCCCCCTCATGGCTGGCCCTATAGTGTGGATATATAAGCCACACAATGATGTGATGACATCATACTTTGGAGGCTCCCCAAGGGTTGGCCAGAATTTCCAGCCTCCCTCTCTCTCTCTTCTCTCTTCTCTTACACTAGCAACAACAAGGAAAAGGAGGAAAGGACTTGAAGCTCTAGCTAGGTGTGGATACCGTTGGAGGCAGCACACTTGGGTTGCTCATTCACTGCTGTCCGGAGTTGAAGCTTGGAGCAAAACGAAGAAGACAAAAATTCTGTAAGTGTTCTAACCCTCTTCGTAGTTAGGGTTTGATTTTGTGTTATGCATAGTTAGATTCATGGGCTGTGGAATCGTAGGAAAAATTTTTATATTCCGCACTTCAATTTTTCCCTCTTGTTCGATTCCCAACACCAATCATCGATATTAGTCCCAATAAGGTGACATATAACGATCTTTGGATTTGGAGCTATCTCTATTAATCTCATTAAAAGCTCCCACTATGATGATTATGGACTTTAAAAGGATTCAATCCAAGCCAATGAATTGAATCTAAGGTCTAAGGTGGGTGTAGGTGATCGTAAAACATTCATTCGAAACATAGTATGCTCTCTTGAAAGTCTTCTCCAAGCTTTCAAGCCCTTCAATCTCCTTCATTAGCTTCATGGTCTCCACCATAGGCTTGTTGGGATCCACCATGCTCCTTTAGGTCCACCATGCTCCTTAGTGCGCTCTCGATTACATAACATTTACATAATTTAAAGAAAGGGATACATAAAGGGAATGTGGGGTACATAAGAGAATGATAGAGAGAGAGAAGAAGGTGGCATGCAAGCCCCAAATAAATAATACATCACTAAAAATTGACAACTCTTGAAAAATTATACAACCCATTCATAAGATGGCCAATCACAATTGGTTTAAGGGGTATAGTCCATAATCATCATCCTTCCATAACCATACAATCATATTGCATAATAAAGGAAATAACTGTAAGCAATAAACATATGGGCATTCATGGTAACTCTATTGACTGGTTTTCATTAATCTCATTAATGTGTCCTAATCTTATTAGGAGATGCATAAGTTCCTGAATTAATTAAGTCTTAACATTTAAGACATTTAATTTCAATTAATCAAATCAATTGAAACATTTAAAGTCCCCTAATTAAACTCTAATATCAAATATTAGGATCTTTTTAATTAAACAAAACAATTTTATTTAATTAAAATTTCCAGAATTTTATTTAATCCTAAATTGTGTTTTAAACCATTTAAAACAATATAAAATTAATCACCATTAATTAAATAATCAATTTCGGAATTAAATAAAATCATTTTATTAATTAATTAGTGCATTAGGGTTTCCTAAAACCCTAAACCTTAAACCTATTAAATGCCAATGATTAATTACTAAACCATTAATGATCATGATTGGTCATTAATGACCAATCATTTAACCCTAGGTTAGACACATTAATTACTAGGTTTAGTTATTAATTAATGCATTAATAGAATTAGGGTTTAATTAATATGAATTAGGGTTTCCTAAACCCTAAACCCTAGACATCATAAATGCAATTAATTATACCCTAATGATTAATAACCATGATTGGTCAATTAATGACCAATCATTAAACACTTTAATTATGGTAATTAATTGCTCAATTAGGGTTTTAATTAATGCCATTAATAGATTTAGGGCTTCATCATTAAAGGGAATTAGGGTTTCCTAAGAAACCCTAAGGCTGCCGCCACCTATAGTGGGCTGCCATGGGTAGGCAAGGCTGCCATGGCTTGGCCAGGCCATGGGAGGCCATGGCTAGCAAAGGGGAACTCAAGCCAGGGTGTGGGCCAAGCCCATGGACACGTGTGGAGTGGCCAAGAGGGTTGTCTTCTTCAAAGAACATTAGGGTTTCAAGAACCCAGTGCTGGCACCGCCATTGGAGGACCTCCAAGGTCACAAAAGTTTCTAAAACTTAATCAATTTGACTCCACCAACAAAACCAGCTTTTGTATCATGTCCCTACATGAAATACTAAGCTAATTGAAGTGGTTTGGATGATCATATCATCCCCAATTGTTCTAAACAATTCAAGAACAGTAGGCTGTCCAGAATTTGACAACATACTGTACCTGATCACAAATTGATTTAAAACCCAGCAAGATAATTAATTCAGGTTACCAAATTATTTTTCCTAGCATCCTACATGTCTTAGGAAACTAATAAAATTGGTTTCATGCAATTTGGAGTTCCCTAGCTCAAGATATGAACAAAACTCCATTGATGACTTTCTGCAGAAAAACAGCCTGCTGTGTTCTTCCAAGAAATCAACCTTTTTGATTCTTTATGCATCAAGACTCCTTTGATTATTAAAGAATATGATCTATACATCATATATCATCATCCTATAATGATTATTCATCAATTTTACAGAAGTATCTGATCATAACAGTAGCAAGAACCCTAGAGTTCTAAAACCCAGATTCAAACATGGTGGTCTTCTCTTTCTTCCTTCTGTTGTAGACTCATAATCCAATTATGATGCATCCGAATACTTGGGAACCCTTTCCTACCATGTCTAGAACACAACCCAAGTGGTGGCAACCATTGCCATGCTTTTGATCTCCATCAAAAACTCACAATTGTGGCTGTTACATCATTCCCGAGCAAAACTGTCTTCCCTGACAGCCAGTAGTAAAAAATTCATAACTTTCACTACAAAACTCGGATTGACGAACTGTTTGTTGGGTTGTAAAGCTGATTCGAAGAGCTTTCTAATCATATATGGCTCAAAAATTTTGGAGAAGAACTCTGATTTCGGCATGCAAAACAAGATGACGATTTTTCATGACTATCAAAAAAACTGTTCATCATCTTCTCCAAACTCAATCCCCATTCAACTTTTGAATAACCAGCAGCCCTAAAACTATTTTAGAAGAGGAGTAGAAGGAGAATTAACCTACGGTTCATTAACCCTAGGTTCGGCCATGAGAGGGAAACCATTCTAATGCATGAACATAAATTCCAGATTTATTAACCAATCAATTTACCATGAATTACAGCCCATATGCAGTTTGTATTAGGCATGACCATGGCTCTGATACCATTGTTGGGAATCTAACTAGGGAGGAAAAACTACAAAAGTGGAATAAAAATTTTTCCTACGATTCCCAAACCCATGAATCTTAATTATGCTTAATACAAAACCAAAAACCTAACTACCAAGAGAGTTAGGATACTTACAGTTGAATCAAGTCTTCTCCTTTATGCTCCAAGCTTTGTCTTCTGATTGAGCAGTCCAAGTGTACTGCCTCCAACAGTATCCACACCTAGCTAGAGCAAGTTGTCCTTTCCTTCTTCTTCCTTATGATTGCTAGAGGTGGAGAAGAGAGAGAGAGAGAGAGAGAGCCTCCAAGGGAGAATTCGGCTAGCACAAAGGAGCCTCCAAAAACACTTCAAGTGATGATGTCATCACATTATAGTGGGCATTATATAGCCCACTAATAGGGCCGGCCATAGGGGGATTCCTAACCCTAATAGGTTTTGTGTAATTACTCCTAATTACACAATAACCCCACTAATTTGTATCATATACAAATTAAGCCCTTAAAGAACTATTTTTTATTCACTTATACGCTCTCTTTCATAGACAAACAAACTCTCTTAGCATGATCAGTGTGTGACCTATTGGGTTCACATCATCAAGTAGTAGGAATAGCACATGTTGTGCACAATGGAACACTTTCCATTAAAGGGTCTAATTGAAACTCCTTTAAATTCCCTAATTGATTATAACTCATTTATATCAATTAGGGATTCTACTAACCATGAGTAACACCTAGCATATGGCTCATGGTGTGGTCCTTAATGAGGTGAATAGTCATTTACAAAGAACCCTTTTGTTATAGTTTATAGGTTACAATTCCATCCTTCCATCAACACAATGTCTCCAATTGAACTAATAGGACATGGAAGTCTGTCAAGTCCCTAGTTCAATTACTTTATACTCATTCATTAATATCAACTCAATGATGAACTTATGGAAACTCCTTTCCATATTCATTCTACCATGGGCCCATGGGTTTAATGAGTTATATTCAATGAATGCTATATGAGACATTCACTCTCTTTTTCCTGAGAATGATGGATTCCTTGTTGATCACTCACATGCCTTCACACACATAACAGTAGGGCCAACGAACACCTTTATAGACCCCTGAATAGGATCTGCACTTAGTGTTATCAAACTTCTAAAGCTACATGCATAAGACAACCATGGTGTCTCAGGTCTAAGGATTACTTGTACCACTATAACAATGAGAAACTGATTGACAGGTGTGAACCCCGGAAATTGGGCCCACAAGGGATTGAAAGAAAATGGGTTTGAAAAAGAAAAAGGAAAGGAGTCGCCACCTTATTTTTTAAAGGAAACAAGGAAAACCCTAAAAATCAGGTTGTTTTAGGAAAACAATTTGAATGACTCCATAAAAAAGGAAAGGCAAAAACCAATCTTTTGAAAATCAAAGAAATCGGGGATTCGGAGGCTAAGTTATGACATGGGAAGGTTCTAGGCAAAGCCTATAGGCACCCATGTCACCCTTTCGGTCTCTCAGTTCATTTAGGCTAAATCAAGATCTTTCCATACAAAAATCAGCAAGTATATCATCACAAGAATTGCATGCATATCATATATTTCATTCATCCATCCATGCATAATAAGCACATAAAAACAGAAAAAGAAAAAGAAGAAAAGAAAACAAAAATAAACCTAGGATGCTTGGATCCTAGAACGGACTTGAGCCTCACGAAGAGCGCCTACGTACCATGCAACGAAATACATGGATCAAAGTCCACGTAGTTCGATTAGAATTAGGGTTGAATCCTAATATAAACCTATGGTAAAAACCCTAGGTTTCCTTATTTGATCAAAAGAGAATTGATAGAAAGTTTGATTTTAGGAAAGAAATCCACAAAATGGAAACCTTAATAAAAACCAGAATTTTGTTTATGAAGGAAATCTCTAATTAAACCATAGGATCATATTAAAAATTAACCCTAAATAGGGAGAAGAGAAGGGATAAGGAAGAAAGGTGAATTGGGGCACCTTCACACCCACTTACCTGAGCGCAATTACTCCAAACATTAGCTATTTCAGACATAAGCAGCCCTATTTGCCATAGGACAAATACCACACCTATTTGCACCCTTACAAGTGCTCAAAACCATGCAAAAACACTAACATGCAAATCTGGACAGAATAGTATTATGACCTAAAATCATCCACTAAGCATGCCAATAGCAAAAACAACGAACAATAATAAGTCCTAACATATTCCTAGAACCATATCATGCATAAAAACCCTAAAACATACTAACATGCATGCAAAACTATCATGTTTACTCCATATGAAAAACATATACAGCAAACACGAAGAAAAACCAATAAAAAAGTCTACTTTATCATGCTATATGAAAACAAACACAAAACAATGACTCTAAAACCCTAAACTCACAAGTATGCTTAAAAACTCACAAGACATACTTTAATCATGCTAAAACCAAACTAAACAGAAATTATATCATGCATATTAACTAACTAAAGCAATATAACATTATGAAAATCCTAACTCTACCATGCAATGACACTAATCCTAGCACAAGGACAAACAGGAGCACAAGAATCATAACTATGCATTGAAACATAAAGGACAGCCCTAAAGCATGCTAAACAGTAGATAAAAAATAGATATTCCATGTATATTAACTAGCTAGAGTGTTAATACATGATAAAAAGGCTACCTTTAACATGCAATAAGCCTAACCCATATGAAAACCTAGTTTAAGCTTGAATAGAGAAGGAGAATACCTTATTCTCTCTCAAACACTCAAGTATTAATGCATAAAGTGGCTCCCCTTGTGTTTGTAATTGTTCGTGGCTCCTCAGGTCTTTAGAGTGAATCAAACCAACACGAATCCTCCTCTTTGTCAAAGTGGTATAACAGCAAAGAGATCAAAACTCACTCAACTTTGAAAAGAAAATAGAAAACAAAAAGAGAACAAGAGAAAAGAAAAGTGATTCTCGTCACTTTGCAGCAGCAGCAACTTCAATCGCGTTTTTGGGTATGAAAACGTTGGATTTGGACAAAGCTTGTGAAATACAAAGTTGTATAGAATTGAATTATCTTTCTAACAAGACCAATTTCATCAAATTCTGACTTCGGATGAAAAAGTTATGATTAAAATACAACTGCTGGTTTTCAGAAAATCTGCTGCTGAATTATGACGAATTTCACTCCCTCCAAACCCTCTTCTCCTCTCTCTTGTTTAAAGACATTAAGAGAGTATTTATAGCTGAAATCTGGAGTTTCCCTTTCCTTCCTGGACTAGGTTTCCTTGGAGAATAATCAAAAGGTATTTTATAATGATAAAAGACTTCTAATCTGAATAGGAAAAGGAAATTGTCTTTTATAAAAATTGGGAGACTGACCGCTAACACGCATGCACATGTATCGTATGTGCGTACACACACTCATCACATACGTACACGTGTTAGTGTCATGATAAAAATGGCTAATTTAATAAAATAATTTTCTTTTCATTTTAACCAAAAATCTCATGCTGTGATTCGCACTAATTCTTCAAGGATAATCCGTAAATAACCACACTAAACTCATCATCAGGCCATATCAAAATTGAACTTCATGAAACACTTTTGAGGGTAAAATGATGACTAATGAAAGTCAATTTGAAAAGATTTGGTTGGTAATTGTGAGTCAATTAGAGCTAACCCAAGGAAGGGTCAATTAACCAACTTGAACTACATCGAGCCATTTTAATCCCGAGCCATTGACTTACCAAATTGAACCTAGAAATATCTCTTATGCATCCATATGAACTCCAATTGACAATTTGGAGATCATTTCAAGGTCAAATGAAAAGTTTGGGACTTAAAAGACGATTATGCCCCTCAAGTCACAAAAGCTCTTATTATCCCTCAAGATCAACTCCAATTTGAACCAAAATTCATATCCATTGTCCTTGTGACTCTAGAAAACTAATGCAAGTGACTAGACTCAAAAACAAAACAAAAACATGCATGAAATGATGAGCCCTAGTAAGGTGGTGCAAAAATGGGGTGTGACAACAGGCAGGTTAAAACTCCATTTAGTTTATCTCATATCTTTGGTCACATTCAGTGTACCTATTCTTATAATAGGCACCCACTTGTTGGTTATAGTGTCTCCACACAAATAGCTTGAGACTAGCTATCCTCCTATAGAGTCAACCTAACAAGTGTTAGTCCTATGGTTCATTACTGTCCATCATAGTGAACCTTCAACTAGGAATGATTTAGGAGTTTAGTACAGAGATATATTTAGAGTCTCAAAATTACAACCCTTTGTAATTTCATATTCTCAACTCTAACTCCATGGACATATTATGTAAATATAAATGATGCATATAAACATAATAGAATAATCCCTTTTATTAAATCAATAATAAATGTGACATATATAAATGAAATCAATTGATTATTCCTAATCCCTAAACAATCATCTCTTTTATTGGCTCTAGGGCATAATCCTAACAGTGTCATCATCCGCTCCGTTCAACGATCAGTTCCCAGACGAGAATGTGCTAGAAATCGGTAAAAAGACTTGGAAAGTTTATTTTGATGGGGCGGCCAATAAGAAAGGTTATGGGATAGGAGTCCTGCTAGTTTCACCTGAAGAGGCATTTACACCATTGGCGGTCAAGTTGGGGTTTGAAGCTACCAACAACATTGCCGAGTATGAGGCCTATATCCTAGCATTGGAAGCGGCACTTGAATTGGGGATCAAAGAATTGGAAGTGTTCGGGGACTCGGCGCTAATCATTTTTCAGATAAAAGGGGAATGGAAAACTTGAGATGAGAAGCTGTTGCCCTACCATGCCTATCTAGAAGCTCTAACCAAGGAGTTCTCAGAAATAGAGTTCAACTACCTGTCAAGAAACAAGAACCAGTTCGCCGATGCTTTGGCGGCCCTAGCATCCATGGTGGAGATACCTGAAGGGGGAAATGTGAAGCCGTTGGTGATAGAATGCCAAGACAAGCCTGTGTACTATTGTGCAATCCAAGGAGGGGAAGTAAATGATAGCCACCCGTGGTTCCATGATATAAAGCGGTTCATTGAAGAAAGAGAATACCCAGAAGGAGCATCTCGTATCGATAGAAAAACCTTAAGACGGTTAGCGAGTCACTATGTACTTTGTGGAGGAAAGCTATATCAAAGATCATACGATGGGATCCACCTGTTGTGTGTCACCGAGGAGGAAGCCGAGCATCTGATTAAAGAAATCCATGAAGGGACAGGGGCTCCGCATATGAATGGCTATATGTTGGCTAAGAAAATCATGAGGCTAGGCTATTATTGGTCTACCATGGAAAGGGATTGCCACGCACATGTCAAGAAGTGCCACAAATGCCAACTGTTCGCTAGTGGACAACATTTGCCTTCTATGCCTTTAACAAGTATGTCGTCACCATGGCCGTTCGCAGTATGGGGGATAGATATCATCGGACAGATCAAGCCAAAGGCATCAAATGGGCATGAATACATCCTGGTTGCTATCGACTATTTCACTAAGTGGGTGGAAGCAGCGTCCTTTAAGACCTTGAATTCCAAGAAGGTAGCACAGTTCATACAACACCGCATTATCTATCGATATGGGGTACCGCACGAAGTTATCTCAAACAATGGCCAGCACTTTCAGAAAGAAACCCATGAGCTCTTGCAAAAGTACGTCATAGTTCACCATCTGTCGTCACCATACCGTCCTCAGACTAATGGAGCAGTGGAAGCGGCTAACAAGAACATCAAGAAGATACTACAGAAGACTGCGGACTCACACACAGACTGGCATGAGAAGTTACCATTGGCTCTATAGGGTTACAGAACATCAATAAGGTCGTCAACAGGAGCTACCCCTTACTCTCTAGTTTATGGAATGGAGGCCGTGTTGCCAGTTGAATTGGAGGTTCCTTCACTAAAGGTTGCCGTGGAGAGCCAGATAACAGAAGTGGACTGGGTTAAGAGCCGTTATGATGAGTTAGCTTTACTGGATGAAAGGCAGTTAAGGGCGCTGTATCATGTGCAAGGGTATCAGCGAAGAGTTGCCAGAGCATTCAACAAGCATGTCAAAGATCGAGGTCTAAAGAAAGGGGATGTAGTGCTGAAGGAAATCAGAGCTCCAGTGTTCGATCCGCGAGGGAAATTCAAGCCAAGTTGGGGTGGACCATACATTATCAAAGAGATATTACTAGCAGGGGCTGTTCGCCTCATGGATTTAGATGGAATTGAGTTCGCTCATCCAACTAATTTGGATCAATTGAAAAAATATCATGTTTGAAGCCTGCTAGGTTGAAAACCAGTAAGGACGGCTTAGGCAAAAGTTAAGGCATAAGAACTACGTAAGACCTGATTCTCCATTAAAAAAAAAAACAAAACAAAACAAAACAAAAAAAAAAAAAAAAGAGCAAAAAAAAGAAAAAAATCATGGAGATACGTAGGCAACCCATAAAATAACCTTGGGTGCGGTCTAAATCAAATAACAAAATCCCAAATTTGATTCATTATTGGCAATTTATTCAAAACTAAAATTGATTAACATAGCAATTCATTGGTATTAAGTAAAAGAACTATAAAAGTGCCATAAATATCCTATTTTATTGAGTCTTCAGTTCTTTTTGGACTTCTTTGCAGCTCGCTTTTCAGCTTTCTTCTTCTCTCTTTCGTGTCTTCTTTTCTTCCTCAAGTCATGTTCGTAAGCTGCTGTCACTGCTTCCATAGTATCCTATCTGCAAGACCCAAGTAAATTGTCTTTGATAAGTCCAAAAATCCTTTCTCTTCGAGTAGTCTCTCTCTCACCCAAATTGCTTTTCAACCATTCCTTGTACTCGAGGCTCATCATATATGGACCATCAGTATTCGTAACTTGGGTTAGTGTCAGCTTGCTAGGCCATCGATCCTTCGCCCAAGTCACTACAGAAAGACTCGCGGGCAGCACAGGATAGTCACCTTTCAAGGAAGTGGGTATGGTTTGCATGGCACCCATCTGACGAAGAATCCTTGAAGGCCAATAAAATGAAGTACACCTCAGTCCTATGAGTCTCACCATGGCACATCCAGAAGTTTGCAGAAGCACCCGATCACTGCAACCCCATATGAAGACAAACCACTTTACATTCCTCCATGAAAGGGTTTGGAAGTAACCTAGCCAATCCCTCAATGAAAATTCTCCAAGAAATTCAATGCAGCGAAGACAGTAATGCTGGGGCTTGTATGGTGTAATGACAGTTGGAGAATAGGGCTACCTCCTAAGGGAACCTTTGGGTCCTCATAGACTTCATCCAAGCTATTCAAGGTTTCAGCTAGCACCATGGGAATCAAGTTATGGCCCTTGGTAAGGAGAAGAATCAACTCACAGATTTGTATGGGAACATGTGGAGTACCAATTGAAATAAGGAAACGACCAATGAGGCAAAAGGTGAGTGCATGCTTAATGGGAAAGGTAAATTTCAAAATACCTTTGCTATCATGGGCCAAAAAAGAGGTTGCCAATTTCATCAAGTCTACCATATGGTCCTTTACAAACGTAGAGGCATATTATTGGTGAATCCCAAGTAGGTTAGAGAAAGAAGTAAGAAAACTTGGGCTAGGAGTAGGGAGAATGAAAGGACCTACCAGTGAAACTCCATACAACGCGCAGAATTCCTCCATGGTTGGGCACAGTTCTTCATAGTTGAAGCGGAACACATGAATTTGGGGATCCCAAAAATATGTAGCAGTAGTCAAGAGGTTCGTTTCAAGCTTCACATGCCTCAAGGAGAGCAATAGATCCAAGCCAAAGCACTTGAACTCAGATTTTGCTTCAGCACTCATAACTCTCAAAAACCCTCCTAAAAATTTGTCTAGAGCCTCCATAATTTCTAATGAATGAATACAAGTAGGTTTAGGAACCTCTTGGATGTGTTTTTATAGGGAAAAGGTCACAAATCCAAGTTCTGGAAGGAGAAAACCCGTCAAAATAGGGAGTTTCCTATTTGATACCATTGTCACTTTGTCATGCCATTGCCATTGTCACTTGTAATGCCACTGCCATTGTCACTTGCCCTACCATTGCATATGCCTTTTGCCCTACCATTGCCACTTCTTTCTGCTATTCCAGTGGCATTGCCACCTGGCATGCTAGTGCCACTGTCACACCCTATTTTGCCACCTTAGCTAGGGTTTGTCATTTTATGTGTCTTTTTGTTTTCTTTTTGAGTCTAGTCTTTTGCATTGAGTTTCTAGGGTCTTAAGGATGATGAGTATGAATTTTGGTTCAATTTGGAGTTGATCTTGAGGGCTAATAAGAACTTTTGTGACTTAAGGGGCATAATCGTCTTTTAGGTCACAAACTTTCCATTTGACCTTGAAATGATCTCCAAGTTGCCAACTGGAGTTCATATGGATACATTTGAGGTATTTATGGGTTCAATTTGATGAATTGATGGTTCGGGATTAGAATGGCTCAATATGGCTCAGGTTGGTTAAGAGACCTACTTCGGGTTAGCTTGAATCGGCTCATGATTTTCACTTAATTCTCACTACATGGACTTTGATTAGTCTTAATTTCATCCCCAAATGTGTTTAGGAAGGTTCAATTTCGAATTGAAAGACATTTGGTGCGACCCTGTTGTCACACCCCATTTTTGTCACCTTAACTAGGGTACATCATTTCATGTAGGATTTTGAGTTCTTTTCGAGTCTAGTCTTTTGCATTGAGTTTCTATGGCATTGAATATCATGTGTATGAATTTTGAAGTGATTTGGAGTTCATTTCAATAGTCAATAAGAACTTTTGCGACATTAAGGGCATGACTTTAAGCTGTATATTTTCCATTTGACTTTGAAATGAGTCCCGAGTCATTTCCTTGAGTTCATATGGTTATATAGAGTCTATATATAGGTTTAATTTGATGAATAAATGGTTTAAGATCAATTCGGCTCATAACGGTTCAGGTTGGTTAAAAGACCCTTTCTTTGTTTACTCAAATTGACTCACAAGACCCACTCAATTAACTCTCATTTAACTTCAATTGGGCTTTATTTACATCCTAGATATGTTTAAAAATGTGGAATTTCGATTTGGAAAGTATTTGGTTTAACCTTGTGTGCAAACCCAAGCTTAGCGACGGAAAGGCACCATGGTTAGCCACCTTAGCAAAACCTAACCATGCACCCATGGTTAAGGATTTTTGTCCTAAAATATCTAAAAATGTGTTCCCGTTCGAAACACAGTCGTTTTGGCTTTTATTTCGTCAAAATTGGACTTAATTTGACCCTTTTAGGACTTCTAAAGCGATTAGGAGTCAAAACCGGAGTGGAATAGAAGAGGCCCTTGGGTAACCATCCAAGGCTGGACGGTCAGCCATCTAGGCCCAGATGGCTAACCATCCAGGCCTAGATGGTCACCCGAGGAGTCCGTCTTCGTTTAGGAATCTGACTCCTTTTGCCCTCCTTTGATGGATTCCTCTGCCTTTGCAAGTTGTTTCCTCTTAGGATTGTATAAATTTGACTTATTTGAGCACCAAGAGAGTCCCTAATAGCCCTAGGATCATTATTTAATGAATTAATCTTAGCTATTGGTTTAGGAGGTCAGTGCTCTATATAAAGGACATAATATTCAGCACATAGGGGGAAGACAATTGCACTTTATACTTAGAGAGAGAAGGAGCAACGAGTTTAGAGAGCTAGAAGGACATCAAGAGGAGGCTCTTCAACCCTAAGCAAACAAGAGAACAAGGAGTTTGAAGGCAAGAAAGGTTTTACAAGAGGTAAACACTCCTTTTGACTGCTGAATATAGGTCTTCTCCTTCTCCTTCTCCTTCTTCTTCTATGATAGTTCTAGTGCCTGATGTAACTTCACATGTTTGGATAATTCAATGCTTTTATGATGTGGTATGAATGATTTTAAGATGATTTATGGCTTTATATGCCTGATAATCCTTAGTTTACTAAGGATTTGAAAGCGTTACTCTTTTATCTTCTTAAATCATGCATAGTTCATATATCTTACTTGTTGTGATAATTGTCATGAGTTGATGCTCCTGTTAGTTAATATATATAATATGAATGATATTCATGATGATTTGAGCATGTGTTAGAGTCATTTCATAAGTTTTAATGCACAGTTGTGAAATTAGGGTTTTGATAACCTTAAATTCACACAAGTTTCATACAGCATGCTTAACTTAACTTTTTGAGTTGTTTCTCATCATAGTCATTCTATATATATTGCATATAGTTGAATCATGCTAGGTTTGCATTCATACAGTGGATATTGTAGGGTTTTTGGAGAGATTATCCTTTTCTAAGGATAATTATCTTTTTTGTTAAGTAAGGTTTTGTATGAGAGCTTTCTGTGATGTGTTTAAGCATGAAATCACTTCTAGTGTGTTCTAGTATACATATTTTATATAGGATATAATGATTGCACCTCCCCATAATGACTTTTTTACGTGAAATTATCTTAGGATAGTTTTGCTTAAGAAAGCTCGCCATAGGAAGGCCTATTTTCATGCTTTACATAAATTATCATCTTTTTTGTTAGAATAGACCTTCTTATCATGTGTATTGATATTGTTGGGGTCTCTCATGATTTTTAGGGCATTTTTGATAGGTTTTCATGCATGTCAGTTAGGTCATTGCATGTAGGATTGAGTTAAGGTTTATGGTTATTCATTATTCTTGTTGTTTGCATAATAAATGGATGATTTTAGGCTTTAACATGATTCTGTCTAGATTAGTGTTTTGTCCTCTTTACATGGTTTTGTGCACTTGTAAGGGTGCAAACAAATGTAATAATTGCCTTATTGCAAATAAGGTTGCTATCGCTTAGGCTTACTATTGCTTAGAGAGAATTGCACAAGGTAAGTAGGGTATAAAGTGCCCTAATTCACTTTTCTTCACTTTCCTTTCTTTCTATTCTCCCTCTTAGAGTTATTTCTTAATATGAACATATGGTGATTTCCAAAGTTTTCCTTATCAAATAAAGTACCTTTTTCTCAAAGTTTCTGTCTTGTGGAAGTTGTTTCAAACTTGGTTTATTTGTCAAATTCTCTATCTTTTAAATAAGAAAACTTAGGGTTTTTACCATGAATCCGTATTAGGATTTAACCCTATTCTTTTCGAACTACATGGACTTTGATCCATGTATTTCATTGCATGATACGTAGGCGCTCGTTTTGAGGCTCAAGTTTGCCCTAGGATACTAAGTATCCTAGGTTTTTCCTTTTTTTTCTTTTATTCTTTTATCCATCATATATGATTGCTAGTGAAGTAGGATGGATCCATGCTTTTGATTATCTATCTTGTGATTGCTAGTGGATTAGGGTGAATTTGTCCATCACATATGATTGCTAGAGGAGTAGGATAGATTTGTGATTGATTTGCATGCTGTATTTTGTTGATTGATATTGATTTGCATGAATATAAGTCATTAAATTAGCCCAATCAAATTAAGAAACCAACTCGGCCGATGTGGGTGCCTATGGGCTTTGCCCAGAACCTCCCCACGTCATAACTTAGCTCCTAAATCCAATTTTCTGGTTTTTAAGACTTTGTCTTTCCTTTTAAAATAGAGTCATAAGGTTTTGGAAATAAAACATTTTTATGGTTTTCCTCTTTTCCTTAAAAAATGAGGCGGCGACTCTTTTCATTTGTTGTCTTTTAAAAATACCAAACCCTTGTGGGCGCCGCACTTTTTCATGGGTTCACACTTGTATGCATACCTAAGCTAAACAGCGGTGGTGCATAGCGGTTAGCCACCTTTGTAAAACCTAACAATGCAGCCATGGCTAGGGTTTTTTGCCCTAAAGTGACTTAAATCAGATTCCCCTTCAAAATACGGTCGTTTTGGCTTTTGTTTCGTCAAAATAGGAGTTGATTTGGGCCCTAAAACACATTTGGAAGATAAAAGGGTCAAAATAAGGCAAGAGGTGACGAGGCCTTAGGTGACCACCTAGGCCTAGGCGGCTAACTGCCATGGCCTAGGCTACTAGCCTCCCAACCCCAGGTGGTCACTCGAGCCACTTTCCTTTTTTGAGTGCTAAAGCGGACTCCCTCCTATTTTCTCGAACTATTCCGCCTCCGGCCGCCATTCCTCCTTATTTTTTACCTTAATTGACCTACTTGAGTCCCAAGGAAGTCTCTAAGGACCCTTGGATCAATATCTAGGGTTTTAATCCCAACCATTGAGGGATTTCCCTCAAACTCTATAAATACCCTCCTATACTTCAGCATTAAGGGAGGCACTTGGAGGCACTTAGAGGTAATTACAGCCATCCTTAAGGCATTTAACCTATTTTTTTAGTGAGATAGAGTGAGAGAGAGCTTTAAAGAGGGTTGGAACTTTGCTTGGAAGCTTGAAGGAGAGTGTTTCCAGCAATTCATAAGAGGAGAAGAAGACTCTACAGCAGCAAAAAGGCTCCACCATAGGTATACTTTCCTCTCTTTTTCTCTTTTATTGAAATTAGGGTTCATGCCTAGAATAGCATTATTTCATGTTCAAGGTTGAATTTTTATCATATGTTGATACTTCTATTGGTTAATATATGTGATAAGAATATCATTCATGGTTAGTTATGCATGTTATAGTGTTATTCCATATGATTTCATGTGAAGTTGTGATTTTAGGGTTTCTATGGTGTTGAAATTAGGGTTTTGCATAAAATAACTCTTTTGCATGTTAAAGCCTATATTTTTATCATGTGTCGATGTTTTTATTAGTTAATATGCATGATTAGAATACTGTCCATGGTTAGTTTTGCATGCTAAGAGGTTGTTTTATGTGATATAATGCATAGTTGGGATTCTAGGGTTTCTCTTGTGCTGAAATAGGGTTTTTGCTTAGAATAGCTATATTTCACGTGCAAGCTTGCATTTTTATCATGTGTTGATGCTTCTATTGGTTAATATGCATGATTAGAATGCTGTTCATAATTGGTTTTGCATGATTTAGAGTTATTTCATATGATTTTATGCACAATTGTGATTCTAGGGTTTCATTCATTTTTGTTTTAGGAAAGTTGCATATAGCATGATAGCTTAGGATTTTTATTTGTTTTTTCTTCATAGTTACTGTATATGTACTGCATATAGAATAACTATGATATTTTCAGCATTCATATAGTGGATTTTAGGGTTTTTATGCATGTCATGGTTCTAGGATCAAAGTAGGGTTTATGATTGTTTACTATTTCTGTTGTTTGCATGCTTAGTGGATGAATATAAGCCTTAATACCATTCTATCCAGATTTGTTTATTGTCCCTAATATGATATTTTGAGCATTCATGATAGTGGATTTTAGAGTTTTTGCATATCATTGCATATAGGGCTAAATTAGGGTTTCTATTAGTTCATGATTCGTGTTGTTCATATGACTTATGGATGATTTTAAGCCTTATTTCAATTCTGTCCAGATTTGTGTGTTGTTATTAAAGTTATGTTTTGAGCATGTAGTTGCCCATGTTTTAGCATGATAATTGCTTGGTTGGAAACTAGGTTGGCTTGTTGGCATTTTTGGTGTATATTGCATGCAAATTATAGGTGCTTGACAGGTACAATCCCATAGAAAGTGGGATATGACAGGTGCAATTACCCCACCAATATGGGGTGATTATTTTGGCTATTGCAAGATGAAATCTTGCAAACAAAGTAATTACCTTATGAAATAGGGTGGTTATTTTGACAGGTTGCTATTGCTTCAGGTAAGTAGGGTTTGAAGGTGCTCTAATTCACCTTTTCTTCTTTAAAACTTTTCCTTTCTCCCTCCTAGGGTTATTTCCTAATAGGGGGTTATGGCAATCCTTAGAGTTTTCTTTTATTAAAAAATTCCTTTTTAAACAAAAGTTTCTATCTTTACCTGAAATACCATACTTTCTAAAGAGTTTTTGAGAATCATTTATTTTTGGAAACTTACCATATTTTTCTTAAAAGGAAACTTAGGGTTTACCATAGGCCTCTATTAGGTTATAACTCTATTCCTTTTGAACTACGTAGACTTTGATCCATGTATTCCTGTACATGGTACGTAGGCGCTCTTCGTGAGGTTCAAGTCCACCCTAGGATACTAAGTATCCTAGGTTTTCTTTCTTCCTTTTCTCGTTTCTCTTTTTCTTTGATTTACTTGCTTATGTGGATGAATGAATGGATGATATGCATGCTGTCTTGCAGTGATAATTGTTGATTTGTGTTGTGTTTAAGACTTTGATTTAGCCCAATTAAATTAAGAGACCAATTAGGGCGATATGGCTGCCGATAGGCGTTGCCTAGACCATTCCCATATCGTAACTTAGCCTCCGAATCCACAATCTTTGATTTTCTAAAGATCTTTTGCCTTACCATTTTAAACATGGAGTCACTTGTTTTGAGAAATAAAGCATTTTAGGGTTTTCCTCTTTTCCTTTTAAAAAATTAGGTGGCGACTCCCTTTTTCACCCCCAACGTGGGCTCGATTTTCAGGGTCCACAGCCACCTTCTCTGCCTCTACCAACGCCTATACCACTAACACCACCAGCAATGCTACTAACTCTGCCACTACCCCTGCCTCTACTAATTACACCATCACCAGCACCACCAGCACTGCTACTAACTCTGCCACTGCCCCTACCTCTACCAATGCCACCATCACAAGCACTACCCCTGTATTTGCTACTGCCCCCTACCTTTAGTGCACATGCCTCTACCAAGGACACTACTACCTACATTGCTACTACCGATGCTACTGCCTTAGTTAACTGAGGTTTGTGTCATTGACTCTTGAGATGGGCCTGTACCCCTAGTGCCTCTTCTTGCTTATAAATGAATTATTTAATAACATTTAATGTAGTAAAATGATAATGAATAAGTAAAGCATGCATTTAAGAAAATATTGTACTACCATACCACTAGTTTTTCTTTAAACTGGAGCTCGTTGGCAGCTGCGTTTGTTATGTCTATATCGTTGGCAGTTTTTACACCTTATAGTACTACTTCTGATCCTATGAGTACTAAGAGCACCCTCATCTAGTTGCCTTCTCCTATTTATCTTAGGTCTCCCAGGAAGGCGACGGAGAGGGGGAGGCATCACTAGGTCATATTGAGATAAAGAAACCTCTATCCACCTATTTTCAGCTGGGATTGGGTGTATTATACCCCCATGAGCTCGAAGATATACACGTCTTTGAGAAATAATCATGACAATAACTTGCCATGTTGGCTCTTTGAAGGGTAATACAGGCTATAGCATGCTTACATGGAATACCTGACATATACCAAGCACGATAATCACAATCCCACCTCCCTAACCTTACCATGTGCCTCCTATTACCATTTATCACTTCATATTCATCACCCCTGGCAAACATTGTATGATATTTTCTAGACTTTTGTTTAAGGTTATATAATTTTCCCATAATAGCAGGGGTAATCTCCTTGGTCCACCCACTCCTTTTTTGATACCTCTTATGGGTTCTTCTCATCAACTTACATCTTATGGTGTCTATCATGATCAACCCAAGTTTACATCTCAATTCACCCACCCACTAGTTAAAGGATTCAGACATATTATTTGTTAGGCTTTCATTCTTAACCCTAGGGTTAAATGCATGCCTACTCCATTGACTAACAGGGATTTCCATTAACCAATTATATGCTGCAGTATTTACTGTCTTCATTGCATCCATTGACTCATTGAATTCCTGCTTATTGCAAGCTCCAGCAGTACCCCAGAAATGATCCCTCAAAAGTATTCCTGGAAACCTAGTTTTAAAATTATTATAAAGATGCCTACAACAATGCCTTTGATTAGCCTCTAGGAAATACTCACTAATAGCATCAATGATACCCTATAAAAATAAAAATAACAATAAAAGTGTTAGTAAAGTAAGGCAATTGTTAATGGACATATTACAAAGATATAAAAATAACCATAAGCAAGTATAAAAAAACAAAAATAACCATTAGCAAGTATTAGTAAGTTATTGTTTAATGGACATAATACAACAGCACATTGAAAGATATTATAAATATATAAATAACCATTAGCAAGTATTAAATAAAACAACCAAGTGTTTCATGATATATGTAAGTATTAAATGAAAGTGGTTTAAGTAAATACAAAAGAATGTTCATTATACCTTCTATTTGTCAATCATAAAAGTGTAAGGCCTGTTGAGAGAATCATCACCTAACCCCATGTGTAGGTGATACAAAAAAAATCTCCAATTCTCCTTGGTCTCACCATCGACAACCGCCCATGCAACTGGAAATAACTTATGATTCCCATCCAATGCTATAGCACCCAATAGCACACTACCATATGGCCCTTTAAGATGGCAGCCATCTAACCAAAGGTTGACATTCATTGATAAATCCAATCTTCATTGCCTCAAGATAAACAAAGAAATTCTTGAAACTAAGATTACTGCATATATGAAGCCTTTTACACTGAAGTTTCAATAAACTTCCAGGATTATGATATCTCACCATATCAACATATACAAGAAACTTACCATAACGCTCCCAATGGTTCCCTTCAATTGCATCTATAAGCTTCCTTTTTGCTCAATAAAATCGCATCGGATGTACATCTACACCATATTCCTCCAACAACTTATTCCTCACCCCTGAAAGGTTCATGTCTGGGTTATTTTTTATGCGGCTTCCTCATCCCTGAAAATCAAGAAGAATTGTTCAACTACATTGAAAAAAAAAAAAAAAAACAATGAAAACACCCAAACAAACCATATTTATGAAACCCTATACCAAAACCATAAACTAATCCATACATAACAAGTCAATTGAAAAAAAAAAAAAAAAAAACACACCTAACCCTAACACCCAAACAATTCCTAAAATATACCCTATTTTTGAAACACCTTATACCAAAACCATAAAATAATCCATACATAACGAGTCAATTGAAAAAAACAAACCTTGAAAACACCCATGCAATCCCTAAAATAATCCCTATTTCTAAAACACCCTATACCAAACCCATAAATTAATCCCTACATAACAAGTTAATTGAAAAAAAAAAAAAAAAAAAAAAAAAAAAAAAAAAAACCATGAAAACACCCAAAGAGTCCCTAAAATAACATTTCGAAAACCGTATACCAAAACCATAAATCAATCCCTACATAACAAGTCGATTGATCAAAAAACCATGAAAACACTGATAAAAAACAAACCCCATCAAAAAATTGAACTTACCCGTTGTAGTAGCCAACCCCAGCGAAGGGTAATCACCTCTGTATGAAGAATTTTCCCTTCAAGAACAGTTCTCCACCCCAACAACCACAGCTAGATTTTTCCAAGCGAAACCCTATGGGTACAGGAGCCCCAGAAATCTCATCTCTTCTCATCACTGTCTAATTGAAGCACAAAACGACTATGTTTTAATAGAAGGGCATCATCGTCATTTCGCACTTCCATTCACTCTATTAACTTAGCTATTCTGACAAGGGGAGGTCAGTGTAATTTCAAAAAGTATGGGAGTATCAGTATAATTGTCAGTAATTACAAAGGGTGTAGATGTATTTTACCCTTTTGTATTTTTGCAATTTTGATCTATGAAATGGTCTCATGGGCTAGTCTCAGTAATCATTACCTTAACAATTTAAACAAAAAACAATATTAAATAAATAGGAAAAAAAAAAAAAACAAACAAACAATCAAACAAATAAACAAACAAAAACAAAATCTAGAAAAAGAAAAAGAGAGAGACCCACGCAAAACAATAATGCAAGGCAATCAATACTTTATATCCCTTGAATCAAAAAAGTAGTAACAATTCACTATGCCGAACACTCGACCAGAAAGAAGTAGACATATGGAGTAATTCCCAATGCAGAGCATGAATCTTGAAAGCTCTAACAAACGCCATTGGTCTTCTTCCTCTCAATGACAAACTTCCTCCAAACAGTGGTTATCTCCCGCTGCGTCTCAAGAGCAGTCTTCTTCAAAACTCCGCCGTTCGGACCCTTGTCTTCTCTGGCACTGACTGACATCATTGCGTCGATCTTGGCCGGAAGGGTGTCAAGCTCGTGAAGGACCTTTTCGATATCGACCACGAGACGCTCAGCAAGTGTGCGGGAGAAGTCTTCTCTTATGACGACACGAAGCACAGTAACGTGTTGGGCGTCGGGCGGCATGGTGTATGCCGGCACAATCCATCCGAAGCGTCGCAGCATGTCTGACACCGCAAACTCGTTGTGACGGCAGTTGTCTTTCAAAGAGAAGGCTACCAAAGGGACGCCATTGTCCTTGGACACGATGTTGAAGCGGCCGGTCTTGAGCAATCCTTCTTTAAGTACCATTGCATTTTCTTGACAATTCTCCATGATGTTCTTATATCCCTGCAGCATGATCAAAATGCAAATATCAATTACCAAATTGGAAAGTGATACAATGACCATGATCAATTGGTCTATGACCCAGCTTAGAATTTCATATTACAACCTTCCATTCCTATTTTAATTTTTATCATCTTTTCCTTTTTGGGATGCTCCAAAATTATTATGCCTCTCAAGCAGTCAATAAATTTTTTTATTAATTCCCTAAAGAGCAATACTAGCATGACTGGCAGTCAAATCATAACCACACAAGTTTTGGATCTTTTAGAAGAAATCCATGGTTTTTTCTTTTTTTTTTTTTTTTTTTTTTTTTTTTTGTGGCCATGATTTGACTTTCATGTCATCATTTTCCTTGCCTCATTTCTCATGACTGTGTAACCATTTTCCAATGTTTTGTAATTTGAGGGCAAAATTAATTGGAAGGTTAAAACATATACATTGATGTAAAAGCATTTAAAAGGGATAGTCAATAAGGAACGGATGAAATATATTTAGGCAAATCAAACACTAATTAATATGATCCACATTAGAAGGGGTCACAATTTCAAGATAATGACAGATTGATTTAATTTTGTTGAACCCACCTCATAGCCCAAGCGAATTAGTTGGTAGTACTGAGCAATAATTTGACTTGAACCTACAATATACAATGCAAAGCAAAACATGGGTCATTAATTCTGTATTATTTCAAAAATTGTGACACTAGAGACTACAGTATCACCATGCTGTCTAATTTATGAGAAGTGTATGATATTGATTCATTGGTTCAAGCTAAATTGCAATACCAACTGTGATGAAAACTAATTGAACGATGGATAGATATGTATATGGTTATGTACCTTTGGAGAAGTTAAGGGTGAAGGTGGGTTGATCAGCTCCAAGATAGTTGATATGAAATATGAGTTCATCAGGCAAGTCCTGTTTGCTCCTCCAAATGACCCAGCCAATACCAGCATACACAAGCCCATACTTGTGGCCACTAACGTTAATGCTCTTCACCAGTGGCAACCGAAAATCCCACTCAAGCTCTGGGTAAAGAAACGGCGCAATAAAGCCACCGCTGGCTGCATCCACATGAATTGGAGTATCCCAACCGGTTTCCTCGTTCTTCTGCACCAACAGGTCGTTCAAGAGCTTAACGTCTTCGAACTCCCCATTGAGGGTGGAACCCAAAATAGCCGCCACACAAATTGTGTTTTCGTCCACCATCTCCACTGCTTTCACAGGGTCCATCACATAGTAACCATTCCTCAACTTCACTTCCTTCAGCTCCACCTCAAAATACCTTGCAAATTTCTCCCAGCATACCTTCATATATAATAATTAAGAATTTAGTTCTGTATAAATACCTTATAGCACAAGGAAGAAGAATTCTATATAAATCTATAGATTTGTGTACACTACAATTTCGCTCCCTCCATTAGTGTTGCAAACCTTCGGTCTGTATATGGCCAGGGGAAATTCTTCCGAGATAGAAGAAAGATCAGTTGGAATTAGACTAATTTGAGATTTTAAGCACCGGTTAGATATATTAACAAAAAAATTAAGAAAAATATTTATTAAATTAAATATCATGGCTTTTCTCTTCTCTTTTTTCTCGAGTAATTTGACATTTGAAGTACTAATTAGATATATTTACAAGAGAAGAAAAACGTCAATTAAATATCAAGGCTTCTCTCTTTCTCCCTCGATCCTCTTCTTTATTTCTTTACAGAGTACTTACTTTTAATATGTTTTTTTTTTTTGGGTGCCAACCCTTTAAGATAGGTCTCAGCTCCTAAGGCTTTTTTTATGGGAAAATTCTGTTAGATCCCCCATAAAAGAACTATAATATGGTGTGAAAATAGAGGTACAGTAGTGGCCAGTAATACTAATCTCAATCTATTTTCACGCCAAATCATATATTGGGATTTTTTTTGGGGCTACTAGTCCAAAAGCATTTCCATTTTCCATCTCTCTTTCCTTCCGTTTTTTTTGTGTTTTTCCTCTTTTAGATATAGGATCAAAATTGGAACTCCCAAATTTCACCCAAAAAGGAGATTTACGGCCAAAAAAGAGAACCAAAAAGAAAAAAAAAAAAGAAGGAAAGACGGAGAGAGAAACCAGCAATAGCTATAAGGCAAGTGGTAAACTAGTAATAATATCAAGGCTTTCCTAACATTGGGACTTGGGAGATAAATAGTACATCCCTCTGTTTCATATTTTATTATTTTCATTTTCGTTTTGGGCCGTTTTAAAATTATTGTCTTAATAAAAAAGTCAAGACTTCAATTTAATCAATTTTACAAAATACTCGTTTCATAGTACTATTTATATGATATAAACTAAACAAACCCAACTAACGATTATAAAGGTGGATGTGAAAGAATTGAAGAGGAATTCTTTAAAAAATGTGTATTTCAAACATGACACTCAATTTAATACAGAGAGAGCAGCAAATAATTTCCAATACTATCACTTCCCTCTACTTTTTTTTTTTTTTTTTAATTTGGTTTGACGGTCAAGGTATCCAGTCCAACTTGCATACATCTGATTAAATCTCTCTCCAGATGATCTTAAAGGCATTCTCCCACACATCGGCCTAGTACATTTAGAAATTAATTCCTGAAGTGCTCCCTAGAAGAATCAAACCAATTTGATAGAATTAATAGAGAGACTCTCCTCCTACCAACTGGACTAATTCCCTTGGGTGCCACTTCTCTCTACTTCACCATCTCTCCCACTATCCTAAAATACTCGCAAAAAAATAAAATACAAAATATCAGCTTACAAGGGCGTGGACCTGACTCACACGGATAAGTGACAGGTGCCATATGCATATTCCATTAGTATTAGTCCTGAATCACCTGATGCAATTTTAAGAGATTTTTTCACTTGAATTGAAGCTAATTAACGTTTCTCGCATTTGAAGAGAGCTGTACAATTTTTTTTGGGAGAATTCTCCCATTTTTTTATTATTTTTTTTTTTTAACTCTCGGACCCACCAAAATTGTGACCTCAAAAAGAGATTTGGAGAGAAACTTGGAAGTCATGAAACCTGAGGACAAGATTTGAACACAAAACCCAGATGCCATAAGAAAGGGAGGCCTGCGTACTTTCACTTTAAATAGCCTCTCCACTCTTTGATATGCTTAAACAAAAGTAGTGGAGGATAACAACCAAAATTTCTTTTCTCTTTCTCTCCCCTTCCTCTTTTATTTATTTATTCCCCCATATTATATCTTATTGTAACGAACCAAACAAAGTGGAATTCATATGAATCTTTCTTTCCACTTATTATGGTCACCATTGTTTATTTAATGTTTCATGCCTTTCTGGTGATTTTCCCTTATCAGGCATAAGATGTCTCTATTTGGTTTTTACATATATATAATGCATGTGCTATGTGATTTAATTCTTGAAGGTGTTTTGTATGCATTTCCGTCCATGAAACCCTTTGTCAATAGAAATAGTACTAATGTGTTAATTAAGTCACTTTAAATTAATGTAGGCATGCTTTTGTGCAAAAGCACCAAAATATGATCTCTCAGTCAATGGGGAGGATACCCAAAGCAGGATCAATGGGGTGTTTTGGAATGAGCCTATATGCATACCTGAACATTGGCTCCGGTGACGATGTTGGGGTTGTCGCAGGGTTTGCCCTCGGCTTTCCTCTTGTTCTGCCACTTCCTCTTGAATGCTAACCCAGCCAGCATTATCGCCTCTGATGAACCCACTGTTCCCACTCCAACTGCAGTTTCCGACTCCCCAAGTGGTGCATTAAAAAGATGTGCTATCATGTTAACACACCGATTCTGTTTTGCATAAAGAACCCACAGATGAATTCAATAATTAGTACACAAGTGGGCGTAGTCTATTCCAAGTATCATATGCTTACTTTGAAGGACATGAAATTAGAACGTATTAAATTATGATCTATAAAGGTTATATTATTCGCTAACAGTGTAACAAATTATTCAATGTCATTCAAAGTTAATTATTCATGCACTTCAAGAATCCTTCAAATTCTCAACATTTGAAGGTTGAGCAAATGACAAAGGACCATAACTCGTAATTCATGCATAGCTAATTCACATACCGGTTGAACCATCTGGTCAAGTCCAGGTTTAATAACTATGATCGATGACAAGTAAAGAAAGATGTACTTTGCCCCTACAGGGTTGCTTGAGCAATCAGCTCCTGTATGCACTTCCTAGAGAGGTCATTATTTCGATTCCTCGCAGAAATCATTGCCTATGTGGGTATCTCACATAGCCGTTAAGGGAATAGTTTGGACTAAAACCGTACCTCAATGAGAGTAAGGTTGGAAAACCCTTAATTATTAATAAATAAATAAATCAATCAAAGGTGCTGAGTTCGAGTCTTCACTCCCTCACTATCGGTTGTACGGGCTTGAAGGTGGACTATGGATTGCAAGAGATTAGTCTAGATTCAAATCTCGATGGGATTAGCCTAGGTAGGCCTAGAATACCTAGTTTAGTGAATACTGAATAAAGGGATAAGCAAAGGGGGGAGAGAAAAAAATTCATCTTGTTTCCAATTTTAGTCATTTACAACATCTGTTTCTATAAAAATGAAAACAAAATAAAAATGAAAACAAAGACTGTAAATGACTAAAAAGTTTACTCAAATGCCAAATATTGAAAAAACTTTAAATTTTGGGGGATTTGGCCATTAGTCAAGAAACTACATCTTATTTAGCAATTAGTCACCTAACTTTTTCCCTAATTCAATTAGTCCATTTTACCTTTTTTTGACAAAAACGCCCCTGATTTACTAACTAATCTACACCCGTGCCCCCATTCCTTCAAAACTAAACACAAAAACCGTTCGACGGTTCGTGAAGAAACCGCCAGAGAGAAAAGGCATGATTCTACCGAGAAGACACATGAACCTACAGAGAAGACACATGAACATATACAAGAGGATTCTTCACTTTCGGGTAGAGAGAAGGGGAGCGAACCTGGTAGAAGATTTTACTGCTTACTATTTCGAATTTTCTCGAGAAAATCATCACTTTCGCGCGAAGAGTTTTACTATTTGATTCGCAAAAATCATGGCGAAAAGAAGTAAGTTTCATTATGAAAATCTGGAATCTTAGGGCTTTTTTGAAATGTAAGTGAAAATCGTTTGTGAAAATTGATTTTGAACGGGAAAATCAAGTTTAATATGAAAACAGAGTAGTAAGATTTTACTAGGTTAGCATTTTATTTGACTAAATTTGTATGTGATACTGTTTTGTTCAACAAAATCTGGAATGTTAGGGTTTCGTTTGAACTTTATGTAAAATCTTACCAATGTTAGGGTTTTGTTTCAAGTTTATGTAAAATCTTACCATTTTAGTGTATTATTTAGCAAACTTTACTGTTTGAACTGCAAATGGTTGTGTTGTTCCTTTTTTTTTTAGGTGATACGTAGTAAAACTTTGTTGCAATTAGGAATGTTAGGGTTTTTTTTTTAAATGTAAGTGAAAATCGTTTGTGAAAATTGATTTTGAACGGGAAAATCAAGTTTAATATGAAAACAGAGTAGTAAGATTTTACTATGTTAGCATCTTATTTGACTAAATTTGTATGTGATACTGTTTTGTTCAACAAAATCTGGAATGTTAGGGTTTTGTTTGACTAAATTTAGTGTATTATTTAGCAAACTTTACTGTTTGAACTGTAAATGGTTGCGTTGTTCCTTTTTTTGGATAATATGTAGTAAAACTTTACTGGTAAAGCATTTAGCACGATTTAAATGCTATTCTTGTTCTTTTTTTTGGGTAATATGTAGTAAAATTGTACTCTCAAAGCATCTAGCATGGGTTAAATGTTAGCCTTGTTCATTTTTTGTGGTTGATATGTAGTAAAACTTTCCTCTTAGCAACAAAAACTAATTGACACTGGTTTTTTTATTGAAGAAACTGATGTTGCACATGAGGGTGGTCAAACAACAGATCATTCAAAAAGAAGAAAGAAAGAAACAGAGGAGAAGAAAAAAGCTAGAAAAAAAGATGATACTAAAAAACAATTTAGATCAAACATGACTAGTTTGATAAGTTTATTGAAAGAAGTCAAGTTAAAAAAGCATCACAAAGAGGAGCTGAAGAAAACTCCTTTCTGGAACTTCTTTCAACCATTCATTAATGGGACTGTGGATGGTCGTGCAATAAGAAAATGTGATACAGATGTGAAGAAAATAATAAGGACATACAATTCAGATTACAAGGCATTTCATATTGGAAATAAATACTTGAAAGTGAGGGACAGTGATATTTCCATTCTTTTTGGTATCCCGAGTGGACAAAAAACCATCAATCTTGGGTATGAAAGTGTCCCAAACACTGCTTTTGCAAAAAGAAATTGCAGTGATGGCAAGAGACTTACCCCTCCAATAATTAAAAGTCTGTTAATCAAAGCACTGAAGGGGGAGCACGTAGTCGACCATCAAGATGTTGCCAGACTTTTGTGCTTATATGTCTTTGTCACATTGTTCTTCGTAACCTCGGGGACATCGTTGGGATGGGCTTATTTACCTTATCTTGAACATTTTGAGAAAATGGGAACATATGATTGGCCAGAGCTGATAAAAAGACAGTTGCTATCTTCGATTGAGAAGTCATACTCAAAACCCAGCAGCGTAACTGGTTGTGTGCTTGTTTTACTGGTAAGTCGATTAGTCTAAATGTTCTTTATTGTGATATTGAGTTAAAAGTTTCATTACTGAACGTTTTTTCATTGTTGCAGTTTTGGTTGTGTGAGCACACAACAATATTGAAGCCAAAGAAGAAGACTGCCACACCAAGGTTCCTCAAATGGAACCTTGGGAAGTTAAACAAAAAGTTGAACGCTATAAATCTTAAAGCTCTTGGCAAAGATGAGGTAAAACATTTGAATGTTGATTTAAATTATCCTATTTTAGTCATTTTAATGATGTATAATAGTAAAACTTGAAAACAGTAAAACTTTACATTATTAAATTGTAATGTATAGTAGTAAAACTTTACATGTTTAAGTTATAATTATGAGTAGTAAAACTTTACATGTTATGTTAGTATAATTTGGTTTTGGAAATGCAAAACTGTTACTAGTATAATTACATTAAATTAAAATCAGAACTGTTACTCTCTTTGCATGGCATGTCTTCCCATTAAATTGAAATCAGAACAAACAGGATTGCTCCACTAGTGTAGTCTGTCAGGTTTTTTTTCAACAAATAGGGTTGTAGTCTTCTTTTTTTGAATGAAGAACATATTGAACTAAGAATTTGCAGCTTCAAAGCTCTGTTTGGGGGCCATGAGTGCTTAGATCTCCTCTTTGCTTTCTTTCTCTCTTGTTTTATCTTCTTTCTCTTGTTCTTACTTTAATACTACTTACACTTTAAGTCACCAAAAACAGTAAAACTTTACATTATTAAATTATAATGTATAGTAGTAAAACTCTACATGTTTAAGTTATAATTATGAGTAGTAAAACTTTACATTTTTATGTGTTAAACCATAAGCCTAAAGACTTTGCATTTCTAAAAATATAACTCTGAGTAGTAAAATTTTACAGTTTTAAAAATAAAGACAAATCTTTTTGCTTGCATATAACATTTTAACTTCTTGATGATTAGGTAAATGAGGCAGAGTTGAAATGTAATACAAATGAAAAAGGTTTGTTTGCTTCAAAAAAACAAAAAGGAAAGAGGATTGTGCAAGAATCAACAGATGAAGAAGATGAACAGGAGAATGATGAGGATGAAGAAGAGGATCAGGAGGTTGATGAGGATGATGAGGATGAAGAAGAGAAGGAAGAGCATAAAGAGAAAGCAGAGGAGGAGGAAGAGTATGGCACACGGAACATGGAGACACTTTTCAAAGCTGCAATGTCTGATGCAAGGAAAGAAGAGACAGAGCAGCACCATACAAATATTCCAGAGAGTAGTCACATAAACAATGAAAAAGTTTTTGCAGAACTCAACAATAAACTTGAATTCCTTGAGAATGACACCAAAAACAAGGAAGCTGAGATAGTGAGCTTGAAAGCTGAAAGAGATGCATTGGCGAAGACAGTTCAACAACTAAGAGAGCAGAATATTGAAGGCATAGTTGCATCCTTGAATGAGCAGCTCAAGCAGGTCATGGCAGAGAGAGATGCAGTTAAACAAAAACATGAAGAAGTGGTAATAGCTTATGAAAAAAAGTTCACAGAACTTAAGAATGAAAAAGAGAAACTAAATTCCCAGAAAGAATCACTTCATGAAGAAGCTGAGGAGTATTATACACGTACCGTCACACAAAAGATTGGAAAAGCTAGTGCTGATGTGATTATGAAGAACAAAGAAACACCAACCACAAGAAAGAGGGCATCACCACCTTCGATCATCAAACGTGTGAAAGGGTACATGAGGAAAGGAACAAAGCTTGATGATTTCACATATGAGAAGACAAAGAAAGGCACAAAACAGTCAAAAAAACTAGACAGCAAAGTGCAAGAAAAACCTACTGAGGTCCCTCAACTTCTTGAAGTTGATGATTTTGAAGAAGAAGGTAACCAAAAGAGTAGTATGGGTCCAAAATTGCCATTTCCAATAAAATCTGAAGTAACAAAAATATTGCATGAAGCTGACAGGGCCATTGCGCGTAAAATGTTCAAGTTGGAACTGAGCAAGTTAGTATCCACTGCACACTCAGTTTGTAAAAACTTACACATTTTTATGCACAATTTAAAAACATTAAGTTTCAATTGCAGGTCAACAGTTTGGAGAGGGGAACGATATGGAAACTATATTGAGCTTAGAGACATCTTTAACATTTTAAAGGAAAATGATACCAGTAGTAGTGTAAGAATTAAAATTTTACAGTTCTAGTTAACTATTATATAGTAAATAGTAAAATTTACAGATTTATTAACATCTTATTATTTTTGTTTACTAACAGGTTCTTGATGGTTTTGCTGAACTACTTGAACGAGAAATGAAAGCAGTGATAGGAGATACTGCATCAAATTATGCCATGAAAATGCACCTGATAAGCTACGTGTCCAGTATCAATACGGTAACGCAACAAATTGTTTCAATTGTCAATTTTATACAAAATCTGATACATGCGCATAAAATCTATGCTAGACTTCTAATTGCTATATCATGTAACAGGAATACATAGCCTGCCCAGATGATTTACAAAGAAATAGAATGTTAGACAGGTACATATTAGACGCCACCAGAGATCTCCCAAGGTATATATTCTTCCCAATCAATAGTTCTGGTATGAGAACAAATACCCTTGGGCATTGGACTTTGCTTGTGCTCAATGCTGAAGAAGGCATATGGTACTACCATAACTCTTTGCTTCCACGGGAAGGCAATGAAGATCACTATTTTAACAAGGCCAAGGCAGTGGTATAGTCAAAATACTAATTAGTTTCATATTCCTAATTCCTAGTGTATATTTCTTTATGATTTTAACTTTTATTACCTTGTTATAGAAAGAATATGTTCAGAAATTCTTGCAAAATGTTGCACGTAAGGAACTCCAATTGTCTCCCGACAAGGAAGAAGAACTCAGAGTAATGACAGAAAGCCCACAACAAGCAAACAACTCGTGAGTATTCGAAATCAAAAATACAAAACTGAAAGGGTATAATACACTTTACTATATTACCAAAAATTGACATATTATTTTTTATGCAGGGTTGACTGTGGGATTTTTGTATGTTACATAATGCAACGGTATGCCTATGGACTAGGAGTTCCCACAAAAGTACCCAAGAGAGTAATCCGCGGCTTTCGACGAGACATGATATCTAGATTCCTTGGCGATGGAGAAGGATCCTGGAAAGAGTCTTGGAGCAAGAATGAAAAACCATCATCAGGAACGCAACCTCAGTACGTGATGCCACTCAATATGGTTCCTCCATCCATGGATGATCTTGACTGATATATATTGGCCGCCCCCAAATTTTTTTTCGTTTTTCTTATGTAATAATAGATTTCATGGATCATTGTATAAAAATAAAAAATATTAGTTTTGTGAATTGGAATGAAAGTGATACTTCATTGAATGACAAAATTTGAAGGTTTTTTTTGCTCAGTACAAAGTAAATTTGTATAATTTTACTGTTGTGATTCTTATTATACACGGATTGGGACATAGTCCAACAAGTAGTAAAATTTTACTACTTGAGTTCTAAAATTACAGTTAAAGTAGTAAAAGTTTACTACTTAGAGTAGTAAAGTTTTACTACTGTAACTGCAAAATTTTGATGGACCTAAACTAAATAGCAAACATTCGCAACCCACAAAAAACCTGCATCACTTAATCAAAAAATAACACTCAATGTTCCATTAATTCAACCAACAGCAAAAAGGAAAAAGAAGAGATCATATGTATTGCATTAATGACAAATTTGAAGGTTTTTTTTTGCCAGTACAAAGTAAATTTGCATAGTCTTACTATTGTGATTCTTATTATGCACAGGTTGGGAGATAGTTCAAGAAGTAGTAAAATTTTACTACTTGAATCTTAAAATTACAATTAAAGTAGTAAAATTTTACTACTTAGAGTAGTAAAGTTTTACTACTTTAACTGTAAAATTTTGATAGACCTAAACTAAATAGCAAACATTTGCAACCCACAAAAAACTGCATCACTCATTCAAAAAACAAATACTCAATGTTCCATTAATTCAAACCAGCAGCAAAAGGAAAAAGAGAAAATCATATCTATTGCATTAAGCATCCCATTCTGCTAGAAATTTATTGAAAACATTTCACCGATCAAGAAAAAAAGCATATCCTACTAAAATGTTGACATTATTACATCAATGAATCAGTATTTTCGAAATCAAAATGAGACAAATGGGGAGAAAGTTGATGTAATGATATTCTATATCGGATTCTTGCAAGTCTTCTTATTATGGTTGCCCAATCGCCCACATCTGCTACATCTTATTTGCGCAATCTTCTCTCCTTTTGAAGGTATCCTACACTTTTTGGGTCGTCCTGGTTGTCGTCTTGTAAACGGTGGGAGGATCACCTCATATTCACTATAAGCATTATTTGGTTTGTCTGAAGTAGTAATCGGGTATATAGAATCAGCATATGCTGCTTGGAAGCTGTGAACATGAAAATACCACTCAATAAAGTAGTTCAAGTCCAAACCATTATTCTGTATTACAACTGAAGCGTGTTCACATGGGAATCCATTGAGTTGCCATTTATGACATGAACATGTGTGTCTTGATATGTCAACAGTAACAGACGGGTCAGAATGCACCTCAAACACATACTCACTAGACATGCTGATCCTCCATGTACGTCCCTTATCCAACTCAGTACTCAAACGAGCATCCATGTTCGGGCATAAAACGCTTCCCCATTTACTTGCTTCCTTTCTTCTAATTGCCATTTGATTCATGAGTTTGGATCTTATTAAATCCACCATTTTAGTAATAGGGAGGTTACGAGCATCTCGAATCAACGAATTGAAAGACTCAGCAACATTGGACCACATTTCCCCATAACGCTGCCCTTGAAAGTGTGCATTTGTCCAATTCTTGAATGGGCAATCAGCAAGGAAATCTTTAACTTTGTTCCCCCCTTCTTCCACTAACTTAGACAACTTTTCATTGAACGCATCCTCTGTGGGGGCATATGCACACTCCCGAAACTTGAACACAATGCTCTCTCTGAAAGACTTCTTCCATCCTTTCAATTTGTCCCTCAAATTTCCCTTCAAATGATGTAAGCAAAACGCATGATGTGCACTGGGGAAAACCTTAGGCAAGGCTGCTAGTAGTCCTTTATTCCTATCTGAAATGAAAGTCAATGTTCTTTCTTCTCCTACAACATCAACCAACTGCTGCAAACACCATCTCCAATTATCCTCATCTTCAGAGTCAACAATCGCAAAAGCCAACGGAAATAACCCTGACAATGAAACGAAACGTAGTGAGTAAAAAATAGTAAAATTTTACATTTTTGATAAAGATTTGTTTATATGGGATTGTGCTTGTAACATAAAAAGTTTTACCATGTTTAAAGAACACATAAGCTATCAAAACATGAACTAAAAAAACTCACCTTGGTTACCATCTTTCGCTGTGACACCTAGTAATTGACCCTTGTATTTTCCCTTCAAAAACGTGCCATCCAAAAAGAGCATGGGACGACAAAATTTGAAACCAGAAATACACGCTCGAAATGATACAAACAGTCTCTTAAAATGTTGAGTACAACGATCAAGATTGAGAACAATCTTACTGCCCGGATTTGTCCTCAAGGCTTCTTGCACATACCAGCTAAGTTGCGCAAAAGACTCTGCATGGTCTCCGTACAATGCATTACTAGCTTTCTCGATACCGTTCCAAGCATTGGTATATGAAATATCGAGGCCATATTTTGTCTTGAAAGTTGAAACAACCTCGACTGGACTGATAAGAGGTTTTTCCCGCACAACATCAATGAATTCAGATGAAACAATATCAGATCCCATCTTGGGATGCTTAGATGTGCGCACAGCAGCACCACACGTATGCACTCTGTTCAACTTAGAAATATAAAAGTTATTATTCCCAGGATGAGCCATCGCCTGAACATGCCACTCACATCCCTTGTCTTTCAAAAAACATACAGCCATGATTCTTTTACTGTTGTTTCTCACCAGCTTGTATTTGAAACCAACCTCAATAGAATACTTGCGCAATGCAATACGAAACCCATCAGCTCCATCTTTAAAACACTGGCCTACATCGCTGATGCATTTAGCCCATCCAGCCGTCAACAAAGTCTTCTGCTGATGTGAACAAAAGCTCGGCAACAAGTCAGTCTCAACATCGCTTATTTTTCTATATTCCAAAACTCCACATGCTGATTGGAAACTTATATCTTGAACATTATTACTGCCATCAATGCTTGTGTGCTCATAAACTTCAACATTGACTTGCAATAACCGAAAATGACGTACCATAGAGTACATGTTTTGCAAGTCTGCTTCATTGTCCAACATACAGCTTGAATGACCAGGAACGGCATAAAAAAGACTAAAAAAATCTGGTCTTAAACTCCTCCATCGACTAATAACAAAACAACAAAGGTCATCATATGAAGTTTGAGTGCGTACACTCATAACAGCAGTATGGTCCCCATATTTGCACATCAAACACATCTGGTTCTCCATTTACAACTTTGATTCTGTATAAAAAAGAACATAGCAACATCACCCAGTTACTAACACAGTAAAATCTTACTATTTTCCCCAAAAAAAGTGATATAAAAAATGCAAGAATAAATGAAATGAACATATGATAAGTACATCAAAAAAGACAATGAAATCAAATTAAAAGCAAAAACGAATAAAAAACAGAATAATCTAATTGAAACAAAAACAGAGCATGGAACAAAAACAGAGCATGGAATGGCCAAATCCCCCAATAATTATCAAATAAACCAATCTTTTAAAGCAATGTAAAGAACAAAAATAGAGCATGGAATAGCAAAATTTGATTATACATGAAGCACTCAGGCACACACAACTCATACAAACTTACACAAAAACAGCACAAAACACAAAAATCAAATTACACATAAAGCACTCACGCACACACAACTCATACAAAAAATTACACAAAAACAGCATAAAACACAAAAATCAGATTACACATGAAGCACTCACGCACACACAACTTACCCTAGAATCTGAAATCTGCAAAATAATGGTCAGATGGTTAATGCCTTCACCGAAAACACCATAAACCTGAGCCAGACATGGATTAATCCCCCCGAAATCTGACGCACCAATCAACAATAGAAGGAATAGGAAGAATAAAAACCCTAAAACGCAGAGCTCATATTCAAAAATTCAAAAACTAAAACAACATACACCATAAATGGGAGGAATCCCTGATTAAAACCTCCGAAATTTGAAGCTCCACCAAAATTTGAAGCACCAGTCAACAATGGAATGAAGAGGAAGAACAAAGTGATTTCAAAGTAGAAGAACCCTAAAACACAGAGCTGAGATTCAAAAAATTGAAATCAAACTGCATATATGCACTATAAACGGGAGGAGGATCCTTCCTTTAGTGGTATATGCAGTAAACCCAATTTTGACATTAACATCTTATGAACCGGAAAGGGCAAATTGGGAATTTAAAAAACTATTGTGACTAAATGACAAATAAGTTTCTTATTTTTGATTTAGTAAGTTATATAAAGCCTTACTTGACTAATTGCTAAAATTTTATTTAAATATGGACTAATTGCCAATTCCCCCTTAAATTTTTTTTTTTTTCAAAATGATGTTTTTCAATGGACAAACGCGATCATCTTTTATAAAAACTTTTATATTTTTCATAAAACATAAGTTTAAAATAAGTAGGGGATGCAAAAAAAAGTTAAGGGGTGACAATAGCTGCGCACACCTTTAATTAAATTGTGTATATCTTCAATTCTATTCCCTCCGTTTCTAATTCACTGTCCCCTTTGAAAAACACGTTTCTTTAGGAAACTCTATTAAATGCTTTCACATTAATATATAAGTTTTGACATTCTAATTTTTGCCTCAAGTGCACCCAAAAAAAAAAAAAAAGGGAAAGAGAGAGAACTATTTTTTAGGGTATTTTAAGAAATGAAATGAAATAAAATAAAATGAATAAAGAAGGTTAATAATTTAGGAATGGAAGGAGTATTAATTTGGGAGAATGACTAAATGGTGGGTCAAAATAAAAATAATTCCAAACAAAGGGTCAAATCTCTCTTATTCCATAAAAAAATTGGTAGCAATAGACTTTAATCCCCAAAAAATGGCATCTAACCTCTACCATTTTATAATATATACCCATTCTATCCTTTTTACTTTCTTTTTTTTCTATCCCACCTAAATGTCCATCTCTCATTAAAGTATTAAACCCATCATTTCTCTTTTAATATAAAAATCTTAAAACATAATTAAAAAAGACCAATCATATATTTGTTTTTCAACTAATCATTTACATACTTAGATTTCGAAATTTTTTTATTTTTTATATTTTTTGGTAGTTGAATGACATCCTTCTAAACAGTAATTTCCAATCCCCTACAAATAATAATAAATGGAAAACCACTTGTTTTTTTCTTTTAATACAAAAGAGAAATATTAGAGTTGACTTTTGTTTAATAAGGAGTTCAGAGAGAGGACCGAAGCACGTTGGGTCACTTCTGTGTTGAGAAAGAGAGATATTTGAATGAATGGCCCTCAAGAAAAGATAGATATTTGAATAAATGGCCCTCAACATCATGTGTTGAAAAGAGAGATATTTGAATAAATGGCCCTCAACATCATGAGTTGAATAAATGGAGAGCCACTCCTTTTCTTCATGTTCCTGTCCCTTCCACACAATACAATCATTCAAAGGAAGAGGAGAGAGGACCGAAATGTTCGAAAAGTCATATTTGTTTTTATTTTTTTCTCTTCCCGGTTTTTATTTTTTTATTTTTGATTTGGTATGAGGACTTGTTTCTTTGTTCTTTAACTTTTATCTTCCCCTAAACGAGATATTCTTAAACATTCATGATTAATTCCCTGATTATAAGTAATGTCATCACTTACTTGACATTTATTAACAATTAAGATAAGTCTAATTAGCTCTATAATTTATTTTTAAAAAATAAATGAAAAATTAAATTCAGAATCTTTTATTTTTTATTTGTCGTGGAGTTAAGATTGTAGAAGATAGACATTAAATAGACAAACTGAAGTCGTCGTGCCAGATTGCCAAATGTTGATTGGCCTAACGTGTTTCCAAAGGACAAATCAGCTGTCAAATGTGATTGAATATGAATGCTGGAAAATGCGGATAACATGTACATGAACTCTTAACTCCAGGGCATTAGTGGTTTAGGCGAGTCAGTTTGGTTTGGTTTCGTGGTTTGGTTTAGTTTGGTTTGATGTTTTTTGTCATTAGGTTTGATTTGATTTTTTAAACATGAAAACCAAAATCAAACCGAAATATAATATATATATATATATATATATATATATATATATATATATATATATATATATATATATATATATATACAGAGGTGATCCCATCAGCACATGCTGATATAAGTTACATCAGCACTATGTATTAGAAGTTGTACCCCTTGCATTGATTCAATGCACCTCACATTCTACTAATGCATAAGGTACAACTCCCAATGCAGGTTTTGATATAAGTTATATCAGCACGTGCTTATCTGATCATCATCCTATATATATATATATATATATATATATAATAGATTCAAAATTGTAGTAGTGAACTTACTAGAATACAAAACATACTGAATAGTAAGTACTAATTAAGTAACTAGTGATATTGGCATATATTAAATTGGATATTTGAACTTGGATTGACATATGTCAATATGTTTCCATTTTGATACAATGTTTAATGTTTTTTTTATTTGCTAATGTAATGCTTTTATTAAAAATATTTTTATTTGGAGTTTGGCATGTCATTTTTTTCATTTTCAATTATTTGTTGATACTTTGATAAATTAAAACCGAACCGAACCAAAACAAATTTTTTGGTTTGGTTTTTTTATAATATGGTTTGGTTTTGGATTAGTAAGAACAAAACCGGCAAGAACAAAACCAAAGTATAATGGTTTGGTTTGAAATCTATCTTAAAACCAAACTAAATCGAACCACTAACACCCCTACTTAACTCTATCCCCTTTGTCTCTTTCACATTGTCACGTTGAAGGTACCTTCCTAGTGGCCAACAGCCACTTATGTACTAATAGATATATAAGCAGACAACAGTAAGCACATACATACATACAATGTATGGTTATGTTTCCATCAGTACGTGTTGATATAAGTTATATTAATACCATGTATTGAGAGTTGTACCTCGTGCATTAGCCTGATGTATCCTATAACCCACTAATGCATAAGGTACAATTCCCAATATAAGTGTTGATATAAATTTTATCAGTACGTGCTTATCTAATCATCATCCTACAACGTATGTGTGCAAACTCCAAACAAACAAATACTCTGTACTACTTGAAGATAAATAATTAAATTTGAAGTGCTATTTTATCAAATTTAACGGCATTGCATTAAATACATATTAAGGGATGCAAACATAAAAATATATTATTTAAAAATAAATAATTAAATTTAATAGTGTCATTTTATCAAATTTAAAAAAATCACTTCATGGAATTGATCACATTTTAAAGCCTTCAGAAAATTCGGAGTGCCGATGGCCTACCAACCTTACATGTAAGCCTGCCCCGGCCCTACAAGGCAAGTCAGGTTAATCCAGCATCACATCCTCCTGTACCTTCTAGGCGTAGCGAACCGTAAGTGCGTTGGATCACTAGTAGTGATCTGGCAAGTCAGGTTGATCCCACACCACACGCTCCTAGATCGGTCAATTTAATTTTGATTCGTTTACCGACATGTGGGTTACAGCATCGAGCAAGGGTTTGGTGCCGTGCTATGTACAGCGCACGAATCATGTTGTATACAATGAAATAGTGTTAGACCCGTGCTACGCACGGGAAGGGAAGCCGAAGAAATAAAATACATGCCTTAGAATTGTAATAAGCTAGAACACAACTTAAGAAAAAAATAAAATAAAAACAATTATAACATAAACTATAAGAAATGCTTTATATATATTTTTTAGGACAAAAAATATAATTAATGAACAAAAAGAAGTTAAAGAAAGGTACTATATATATAATTACCATGAAGTTTAGATTTATCCTAAAAATCCTTTAGAAAGAACTATAAAATCACACATGCATCTCCACACAACAATATAGTTGTATAATAGATATGATATATATAATAAATATATATCATTTACTAAGACCCGAAAATCATACCTTCACATAATTATTTTTTGGAGTTTTTGTCCGTCAGACTCTCAAAGTCAATTATAAACATGCTGTCATTGATGGTGCCACATGGAGAACCAGAGTTATTAGTCAAACTCTGATGTTATCAACACTCTTTGCCATGGGGGAGAGATAGAGAGAGGGAGATTGGTGAAAACACAATAGACTCTATTGGGATGTATACACATTTACATATATGTATATATAGAATAGAATGAAGATTAGGAACCAAGAGAACACTGGTTGAGAGATTGAAGGAGGCAAATTAGAGAGAAAGAAACGGGAAAAGATGATGTCCTCATTGGTTTCCTAATCCTTATGGATTCTGATATGCAACTGTTACAAACATCAAGTTACGTTTGGGAAGGAAAAAAATTCTATTAGATGTCAAACGGTTTAAGAGGTTGAGACACAACCTTTAAAAAATCCAATTAAAGAACAAAAAAATGCCAATACATTAACCTCGTCAACCTTTTGATCTAACTCCTGAACTAAAATTGTAATCCTAATATATAGATGTCATTTGGAAGGATTGTGTCTTTTAAATTAAAACAAATGGTTTACAACCTTTGAAAAAAAAACAATCATGTTTTTTAAAAATAATTGAATGGTTAACACCACTTTTGAAAATTAAAAATACTACTTTTATAAATAGTCTTAACACATATATAAAGATATGTTTAACTGTATAATTAATCGATGTAGGATGTGAACCTTCCCAACAGGTATGTTGTGCTAGCAACACATCAGACAGCTGATGTGCATAGCACCAAATCTAATTCCTACAACACCTTGGGTCAATGATAACGGCAATCTCTAAGCCAATAAGCCCTATACTAAGATATTGATGCACATCGTTATTTTATATATGGCATTGAAAAACTTCAGTTTAGAAGATTGTGGTGTTGGAGTTCAAATAAGTTTTTAAATTTAGTAATAATGTTTACTATTATTAACCATCAATTTCTATATTTTTTAAACGAAATTAAAAATACTAACAAATAGATACACGAATATAGACACGTGAGTATATATTCATATTAACATAAACATGTTACACACAAATATTAACTTATGAAAATATACTCATAATAATATAAATATGAAAATATATGTACTCAACCAATTCTCTTTATTTATTTGGACAAGTGGTAAAATATGAGTAAGAGGGGGGATGAACTCCGAAGGCAAGTTTTTTTTTTTTGGGATATATTATTACATGTAAAAAAAAAAGGGGGAATCCAAGCTAGTTAAATTGGAAAGGAAGTATCCATATTTGGTTCTTTTTTCATTCATCTACAAATTTTAACAAAATTTGCCCTTTTTGTCAATAAAAATGTTTAAAATTTTGTTCGACTAATCATCTAGGCATGAGTAAGACTGTAAGAGTATTGTCCATTTAATATAAAAAAAAATAATATTAAGAAGAGATTGACAGACCGTGTAATTACTTTCAACAGCAAACAAATCGAACGTCAACTCCCAACCACTCCACCTTTTTCTATTTTTTTATTATTATGATAAGCAAGTCAATAGGTGGGGCTATCATCACTCATAATGATAATCCATGGCTTTCATCCAAATGGTGGGGTTTGGGGGGGACTGAGATTTGGTGTTACAAATCAACACCGTGCCGAACTCAATTCAAACTTACGATCGAGTTTAAAAAATAAAAAAATTACCATTAAGATGTTTTTGATCATTCAAAAGGGAGGCCTGCGTGCCACGTACCCTCATTCTTTTTTCTCTTAATTTTCCCCCTTTTTTCTGGTCGTGCACCCCCCTCATCCATTGACACTTTACCGCGTAGCGTGGAGTAGGACTTTCTAGAACAGCTTTGCTCAATTAATTTCACCAACGCGGTTCTGTAGTAGGAATTTATTAAATCTCATACACGGCAACAAGTCATTGGTTGAAGGACCACAAGCCTAGCAGGTAGCAGCTACGGTATATATTTATCAATTATCATGGAGGGTGGGGTGCATACTGCATATACCTGTCCCATGGAATAATTTATTTTTTGGACGAATATCCCCTTTCCCAATATAATATATTGTAAATTATTCGTAAATGTGTATAGGATAAATATATATTATATAGGCTAAAAAAAAATATATTGCGGTAAGCAAAAAAATTTAAAATATATTTAAATTGAATGTTCAAATGTCACATAAATTTAAATTCCAAAAATACATGTGATAATAAGAGAATACATATAGTTTAGTAAAGCCCGGTGGCACAATTGCCAGACGAACATTTTGTTGTTTCCATGGCATGTTGATACCATTTTGTTGTTGTTGTTGTTGTTGTTGTTTTTGTGGACACTCTTCCGTCTCTTGGGTCAAAATTTGTTACAATGTATTTCTTAAATTTCTGAAATCTGAAGTCTTGCTCCTCGTCTCCACCCAAAACCCCATTTCACATCTCTTATATGAAAGTGTAAGAGATCCTCTAATCAAGGCATAAAACTCGCAAATCTAGCTCTTCAAAAGATGAAAAATTAAATAAATTATCGCAGTCACATCTTCAATACCTCTCCAATGCTCCATCAATGGCAGACATGAACCTCCCCTACGCAATCTCTCCCCCTCGGCATTATCCTATATTCCTAATCGTCAAACCTTATACTCTTTGTTTTGTGTAGTCTTAAGAATCAACCACCTTAATTCTAGCTAGTTGTCTTCCCCTCTTTTGTCGGTAAGTAACCTAATAGTTTTGCATAAGTTATTTGGAAGTGGAGTTCCAGATAAAAACGTTAATTATTATTATCTATACTACCTATAAAAAGATGCATGTGAGAAAAACTTTTGATTGACTAATATATCCTTATTTTAATTTTTAAATACACAACTATCATTCTGCATATATAGGAAATATAGCAATATAAAACACATACCTTAATAAAAATTTTAAGGAAACTATAATTCGTATAATAATTAAATAAAACTAAACCCAAATAGGAATTCTAAGAAAACGAAAACTATAATTCGTAAAACCCTAACAATGTCAACATATAAATACAAATAAAAACATATTATAAAAATCATAAAACCCTAACACAGAAAAGAACAACTATTGCTTCTTTCTTCTGCGTCTTCTATGTGTCTCCTTTCTTCTAGTGCTTTATCTAGTATGTAGTTTTCAATAAACTTGACTCATATATACAAATTATATTTAAACATTTAAATCTCTGCCTATATAAACATTTAAATCTCTGCCTGCATTGCATGATTGGATTTTTAAATCTCTATTTGAATTGCAAAATTAGCAAGAAAAAGAAGAGAATCAAAGATGAATCAGTTGAATGAAAATAAAACGACGCATGCTTGAACAAAAACAAATGAAAACCAAGATTAAGAGGCCAAAAAAAAAAAAACTTGAATTGCATAAGTAAAGTTTTGAATAGCACATATAATCTTTGATTATTTTCTAAGGATTCACATATCAGAAAAAACTTGAATTGCATTACTGAACTTTTAAATTGCTGCTGTTTCATAATTTTCATATTTTGTTGGAATTCATATATAATCTCTGAAATATTTTGTTGGAATTCATATATAATCTCTGATTTTTGAAAATAATCAAGTCAAATTACCAAGAAAAAGAAGAGAATCAAAGACAATTCAATTGAAAGAAAATTAAAAAAGAAGCAGGCTTTAACAAAAACAAAACAAACCCCCCCCCCCCTCCCCAAAAAAAAAAAACCATTAACGAATGCACAAGAAAAAAAGGAAAATAAAAAGGAAAGGTCTAATGAACCACCAAAAAAAGTCCCTATCAAATCGTGAGGTTCATGAAATTTACAATATCCACCTACAAACCCAAATACCAAACAAAACAAAACCAAAAATAACAAAAAGAAAAAAAGAAAAACTTAGATCACAACCTCCCCAAAAAAAAAAAGTTCAAAATCATTTTTAAAAAAAAATGTACAGGCCCAAAAAAAATAAAATCACAAGCAGTGATCCACCACGCATCGACAAAGAATATATATATATATATCAAAATCAAATCATATCAAAGAACTTATGTATAATGAAATTTCAAAGATAATTTTAAATACTATGATTTGGGAAAGATAATGAAAAAAAAATATGAATCATATCAAAAGAAGTAAAGGATTGAGTGATCAAAGTACTTTCATCTTATGCAAAGGCACGATAAAATTATTAAATTAAAAAAATTATTATCATTATTGAAAAAAATAATTTAACTCAAAAAAATTCACGTGCAACGCACGTGTACACCAACTAATTGGTTGAAAAAGCATGAGGAATATAATTATGCCTTGTTTGAGGGAGAGAACCAATAATTATGCTTTCTTTGGAGTAAGTAAAAAAATTAGTTGGAACCATTTTCACCGAAAAAGTACTCTTTATGTACGATTCCTAATTGATCCATCCTTTTGAAAAAACATGTTTTTTTAGAAGACCTTATTAAATGCTTTCACATCAATCCATATATTTTAATATTCCAATTTTACCCTCAAGTGTACAAAACATTGTAAAAAGACTAAAGGTATTTTAGGAGATCAAATAAGAAAAATTATTAACTTTTTGAATGTGATAATAATTTTGAAACATCCCAAAAAAGAAAGAAGGCTGCTTAAATAGGAAAAGGGGGAGGAACTTTTAACTAATTACCAAAACATCTCAAATGCAAGGGAGATGCTCTAACACTAAAATTCCTCGATCATGTGGCAATGTGTTTTTAGTAAAAATGAAGAAAATTAGTCACATTACATGCACATGATTAACTTAATATTTTAATAACTCTATATTATTTGGAGAATACTATTTCACCCACATTTTATCACCCATCTTTATCTCACTTTTTATGGCCTAGCGAGTCGTCTTTCATTATTTTATTATTTTTTTTATTAAAAAAAAATCTTGAATAGATATATTTTTTAAAATTAGCAAAAACTCTATATAATTCAATGAAACATTTTATTATTTATTATTATAATTTTTTTTTATTTTTTGAACGATTTTTTTTTAAAAAAAATTTACGCCGTAATTTCAAATTTTATTGGCTGAGGCTGCATGTATAGATTTGAGTCCAGCTAATTTCCAAACACAGATAAGGCTAACGCATTACCACTTAAGACTAAAAAAAGCCCCGAGGGTTGTTGGCCCCATAAGAGAAGGCAGTGGCATATGTTGATATATGGCTACCAACACGGGCCAACTATTCTACTCTAGGCAGTATGAAGTTTTTGTTTTGTTAAGAATTTAGTACTCTGTATGTTTTAAATATTGTCTTGGCCAAAAAAAAGGTTTGCATTAAATATTGTGGGATGGGGAAGAATCCAGGATAGAGAATTTCTCAGGATTTTGTATTTTAAAAAATTGTAAGAAAGTAAAGATGGCAAGCGCGTACACTCTGTTTGATTCTTTGGTGATGCACAAACCAGGTTAAGTGACATACGCCATGACAAAAAAAAAAAAAAAAAAATATGGTTGTCCAACACTCAGATTGGTCCCCCAGCGAAAAAGTCTTGTCCATATTTGCATCAAACCAGCTAATATTTGGTACGTTATCCATTAAAACAAGGGGGTGGACTACAGCCTAGCTATAATTATACTACACCGGTAATTTTTAAGACATGTTTGTGGCCTAATCATGGAAGAAGTAATGGTGCCAACGCAGGCTGCACATTACCAGCCCATTCTTGACTAAAATATACACACACACGCACACACAAAAACAAAAATAAATAAATAATAATAATAATTGTATTTAAAATATTTTTATTACTTAAAAGACTATCCCATAGGCCATGGGTTAGAGTGATGAACCCTATATGAAAACAAAGCAAAATCTATTATATGAAAGAGCATCATATCCGAGCACCGATGCCTTCGGTCATTGTTAGATTTAAATAATTAATAACACGAAGTTAGGTTAAATCTATGAATCACACCTCCTTGCTCCAATTAATCTATAGGCAGAAAATAGTAGAGAAAATGTACTGTGCATGTGATTAGGGTACGTTGATTTAGAAGAGTAGCTTCAATTACCTGGAGTTCAGTGGTGACAGGATACTCATCCATGTCGACGTAATTCTTGTTAATGGCAGCCATGACGAGCTTATCACATTCAGGCTCCATCCAAGTGGTGACGAAGGAAGCCAGGTTTAGCCTTGGGTTGCCGTCCAACATAAGCTCGTCGTTGATGATCTGGTACGCCGCCTCCTTTGGGATCGAGTTCTCCGGCATCTTGAACCTGCAACCATCACCGGCCACCGTCGCCCAGTTATATATCATCATGCCATCTCTAACACAAATGGTAGAAAAATCGAAAAAACAGAAATCACCTGGGAAGCGAAGTGCGAACGTAGCGAGAAGCAAAGGTTGAGTGCACTGAAACATCGGACTCCGACGATGTCTTGGAGAGAACCATGGTCGAGACAGATAGAAAGAGAGAGAGGAAGATGTGGAGAGATTGAACGATTGGCAAAGGTATTGCACATCTAGAGACTTTATATAGACTGGTGGAGAGAGTCAAGACCAGGAAAATAAAATAAAATAAAATAATTAAATAGCCAGGGTGGTCCTGTTTTCGTGAATAATGGGGCTTCCTATTATTATTACGAGGCATGCTATCGTCACCACAAATTTTTTAGCATTGTCACTAATTTTAAATTTTTAAAAATTTTATAAAAGTATAAAAGATTTTCATAAGAACGGATCGTTTTGTTCACTACAAATTAAACATAATTTTGAACAAGTTTTTAGAGGAATTTTTTTTCCAAAATCTTTCATTTAAATGGATTTTTTGGCCATTTAGAATATCCGTTTCTTTTTTACATTTTTTTTTATTAAAAATGACCAAAAAATATATTTAAATGACAAATTTTGTAAAGAAATTATTCTATAAAATTGTTCAAAATAATTTTTTTTAATGAACAACGTAATTAGTTTCATGAAAACCTTTTATATTATTCATATAACTTTAAAAATGTTTAAAATTAGTGGGGATACTTAACAATTATTGTGATGGTAATAATATAGGCGCAGTTATTTACACTACATTTTTTTTTTTTTTTATACATATACCATTTAATGAAATTTATTATTATTATTCTATCCTTCAGTAAAATGACTATGAAGGACAAAGTGATTTAAATAAAAATATAAATTTTCTTTACACACCTGCCACACATAACCATAATCATAAAAACTCATTCACTTAAAAACCCTAGCTTACTCCGTTCATAAATCTTTACTATCTCACAAACCTTAACCACTAATATCTTTTAAACATTAACTATTGTTCGTATTTATTACGTTTTTTTGAAAAATAAATTAACAAATGATCAGTTCAAATGCTTTTAATGATGAAAAGATGTGTTTTTTCCCATCAAAAGTTGTTGAGTTATATTTGTAAATCGCATTTTGTTTAGGCCTGGTACACCGAACAAATCTAAAATATTTAGACTGTTTAAATTAGAAGTGCAACTTGGTTCAGGTAGACCTGAGAATTAGACCGTTTCGAGCAATTCAATCCGATCCGGTTCGGGCCAAACATTAATCGGTCCAAACATTAATCGGTCCAATTCTCGAACCACAATTTTAAGAACCGATGAATTCAATCCAGTCCATGGCTTAGAAGGTTTCAAAACCGACCCGAACCAATTCCCGAACTACGAATATATATATATATATATATATATATATATATATATATATATATATATATGCTTATATTAGTATATTATACTCCATATATAAGTATGATTAAATAAATAATAAAAATTCAATAAAGTTATTACTTTTTACCGAAAAAAAATTTAAAAAAAAAATGAGAATTGGACTGAGAATTGAATCGTTTTTGCTAGTCTAGTCCGGTCTAAGACAATTTCCGATCCAATTTTCGAGGTCCCGAACTAATTCAGTCCAATCCAGATATATCCCTGGCCTAGACAGAGTTGCACCCCTATCAGCTAGTAGGATTGGCTTTCCTTGAAAAAAAAAAAAAAAGAAATATTACTTAATTGGATACTATTTAATATTTATAATAGTTGGAAACTGTTCATCTTTCACTTTGAGGAGTGAACCGAATGGTTTGTGAGCGTCTTCCTAAATAAAACATTTTCGATTCAACTGTCATCACTCCTCTCAAAGTCATTTTAATGACCTTTGTCCTCTAATTGCATGATACATATAAGATGGGAGGACGTCGTGTCCCAACAAAAAAATGTTTCATGGTTCACCTATTTTTATTCTTCCCTTAAATAATGAAAACATGTGAGTGGAATAGTAGAAGATTCTTTTCTCGAGGCCTCCACATACAAAAATATAAAATTAAAATAAAATAAATTTAAAAAAATGGAGGTAGTGAAGCACGTTTTTTCACCTGAAAGAAAAGAGACGAGACAATATACATATCTCAGGTCCAGCTCATATACATAAACTTATTTCAAACTCTGGCAATCCTCGATGAGTTTTTGGATGGGCATTACCAATAAAAATAAATACCACAAACTTTCTTGAGCTGGGATTACTTTGTCCATAATCTAATTAGTAAATTCGCGTATAATAATCGTACATATGTATAACGTCTATCTGCCGTTTGAAATCTAAAGATATGATAAAAAAAAAAAAAAGGATAAATTACAATGAGACCCCTTCTAGAATCTGACTATTACAGATACACCCCCTCACGTTTTTAAAATTACACTGACATCTTTTACTTTAGAAAATAAACTACAAAGAGATCCCTCATTCTAATTTCCATCCATTAATCTGTTAAATCACTCTTAGTGGATGATAACTTTCATGTTAAATGCATATAACTCACCAGTCCAATAGTTCATCCAATACTTTTGAATTTTTTAATTATTATTGATAAACAACTAAAATATAATATATATCTATATATATATATATATATATATATAAGAAAAATGGTAAAAAAAAATTTAAATTTTCTGTCCAATTGATGTGGCAGCTGTCAAATTTGCTCTTTAGAAACGATTATTTATTTAATTAAATTTTTAATTGATTTGCAAAATAAAAAGTAAAAAAATTGATTTGCCAAGTTGCCACCTCATTTGAATAAGTAAATTTGAGTAAAAAAAAAAGGGCTATGTAGCATTACTCATATGTAGAAATAAATAAAAAGAGTTATTACAATGGAGATCAATATAAAGGTGGTAAATGAGGTGGCAACTTGGCAAATCATTTATTTAGTTTTTTTTTTTTTACACATCAATTATATAAATAATTATTTCTAATGAGCAAATTTGACGGCTGTCACATCAGTTGAACAAAAATTTAAGCTTTCTGGCATTTTTCTGATATATATATATTAATCTTTTAGTTGTTTATCAATAAATAAATTAATTAATTAAATATACTAGATGAACGTGTTGGACTGATGAATTATATGCATTTAACAAGGAAGTTGTCATCCAATAAGGATAATTAAGGTATATTGAAAAAGATTAAAAGTGATTTAACGGATTAATGGACAGAGGTTAAAGGGAGGAGTTTTTTTATAGTTTATTTTGTAAAGGAGGGTCTTAATGTAATTTCGAAAACATGAGGGGGCCTATTTGTAATTGTCAGATTTTAGAGGGGTCTTAATGTAATTTACCTTAAAAAACGCATTCTTTTGATTCCAACCGTACTGTTCACATATTATTTTAATCCAGTTTCATTAGTAAAGTAAAATATGACGTATATATATAACATTAAAAACCTACTGTTTTGAGAAGTCTGAACTGCTCAAATCAAGGTGAGTCTTTTATATAACTGTCACACGATTAAATAATATCACAAACTAATAAAAAATAAATAAAATAAAATTATGAGATAAATAAAACATTAATACTCCCATTTTATTTAATTTTTATTAACTTGCGACATTAACTGAGCATAACACAGTACATGAAAGTTTTCTCCTCAAATCGTTAATCTAGGAAAGGAGGAGTATGGTGCCGTCTAATCTTCACCGAACTTTTGAAAGCAAAAGCATTGTAGGTATATGCTTTCAACCTGATTTGGCTATTCAAAACTGATTGTGACAGTGACATGTTAAATTATTTTATTAATTTACCTTTTTTGTCTTTCACACTTAGCACATCCAAAGCTCTCACACACACACACGCGCGCAACACCCTCACCTCCCGCGCGCGCGCCCACTTTGTTGACAATATTTTATAAAATTTATAATAAGAAAAAGATAAATATGATGATATTATAAAAGAAAATTATAATAAATATTACCGTATTTTTATTGAAAGTATTTTTATGAATAACCATATTATACCCATACATATGTGTTCCTATATTTTTTCATTCTCATTTTTTAATACTGTATTTTTCAAAGTATTATTTAAAAAAAAAAAAGAAGAACCAAATTATATTCATCCATATCCATACCATATATTTCCCGTACCATATTTTACTAAGTATGGTCCATATACAAAACGATGAAATGGGAGCCCTTGAAACAATTTAAAATATCCAGAAGAATCAGGACTGCAACAATACTTTAGCCTTGGGGGCCTCCACCGTCAAAAAGCTTGCTTGGGCCAGCACTATATACAACATGTGGATTCAGCGAAATGCTAGAATTCATGCCAATAAAATATAACAGTCTAGATTCCATTAGGCTTCGGGTTCTTATTTTTTTTCAAAAATTCAGAACCGACATATTAGTGAGGATTGGAGCTTCAATTCAATTACGTGACCTGCGTCATTCTCAAGGCTAAGGGCCTAATAATGCATTCGTCGGTGCCTATTGACCCTTGGCACCTAAAGGCACTTTCGTAGTTATCTTCATTATTATAGGCAGAGCCCAGAGGCCCCATATGTGAAAGAAAATATTTCATGTCTTATTTTCTCTAGTCTTAACCATCAACCAAAAGGCCAGCAATAGGCATAGGATATTTTCATCTTTAGTGGTGGTTGTATGGTGACTTTCAAAGTCAATAAAACTCGAAGCTTCCCGTTCTTTTTAAGAAGACCAATGTCACACAGCCACTCAACATACCTGTAGTTTTGACAAAAGTAACTGCTCAATTTCCGCCTTCACTTCAGGAGCAAATTGAAAGCAGAAAGACACTTGAAGCAACAGAATTGTTAAAAGAAAATGAAAGGTGAAAATGAGGTGTGAATAAACAAAATACTCCTCTTTTTACCTAAATAATGGTCATTTAAAAGTGACCACCTTATTTTTGTAACTACTTTTAGAGCATAATTCATAGATCTACTACATTAATACAGTAATATTAAATTTAGCAGCATTCTTTGGTCTCAAAAACATATATAAAAGTGTAAAATTAGAAGTCAATTTTCCCAAAAGCTTTCCTCGATCCAAACAAATCTTTATTTATTTTGATAAAATAATCTTCTTGTAGTCAATCCGAAATTCCAAACGAACTCCTCCCCCTTCCCTTCCCAACATTTATAGCCATTGCATTCAAACTAGTTGGGGGGAAGAAAAAAAGGAGGGGTGGGGGGAGGGTGGTCTCGCTATTTCTCGATTACTCTGTATTAATTAAATTTGCAAGTCTTTTGTAATGGTAAGATCATTAAACACCTTACCAAGATGAGTTCTACCATGTAAATGAGGGTAAAACATATGACGGATAAGCACCATATTTAGATGCAAGAGCTTGTACAGAAGATGAATCTGCAACTTCTCCAAAACTACCAAGTCCAAGTTCAGTTGCATGTATTCCACCAGTGATAAATGCTGATTGGATTCTAGCTACATTTGCACCCTTGATGTCATGATGGAGAGAATCACCCACAGCAATAGAATCATAAGCATCTACACCAGCCATGGCCATAGCTGATTCATAAATTATCTGATAATATTGTTGAGAAGTGTAAGAAATACAATTAAAAAAGAATGCAAAGAGAAAGTAAACATAACATAAGAAAATACAAAAAACAATAAATTGATAATTACAACGCTAACTCTAATCAAGAGAATACCATGTCATCCCACTTTGTGGGGGTTGCACCAAATCTCAGGGGACAAAAGTTAATCTAATCAAATTATCACAACCATTTAAATTAAAACATTGTTCAGGATTATTTAATAGGGAAGAAATAAATAGCTGATAAATGCCCGATCGATCCGGGTTGACAAAAGCAAAATCAAGTTTCCAGGAGGGCACCGATCGGGGCCTCAACCCCAATCGATCGGGATAGGCAGTAAACAATGGATTGATCGCCCTACCTAGAAAAGCACTAAAAGCTTTAAAAACATTTTTAAAACCATTCAAACTAAGATAAAACATTAACAATGATTTGAAATGATATAAACCAATAAGAACCGGGCTTCTTTAGTCAGTTACCTAAGAACGAGTGTGAGTTGCAAAGCCTTGAAGTCTTCACTTGGATGAAACTTTGAAGCTTCACATAACTCAAATCAACAAACAAAGACACTTTTGACACAGAATATGCCAACACAAAAACATAGACTTTACAATGCCTTATGTTCAAACAAGGACCAATTGGCAAATATCCCCACTAAGGGAGTAACAAGTAGAGTATTTCATACTTTCTTAAACAAGCTGGGTATGTGTGATATCTTCACACCAACTTGAGGGGGAGTGTTGGAATGAGTAATTAGTTTTCTAAGTTCTATATTTTATTTGTTTTTGACAAGATGAAGGGTATTTATGTCGTTATATTTACTTTAATAAAAATAATAAATCACAAGGGAGCCTAAGTTCTCTCATCAATTTCTCTTCAAACTCTCCTCTTCCTTCCTTATTATGCAGTATTTACACAAATCTACTAAATGTCACAAATAGGTCAGATTAAGTTATTGTATGGGGCTGTTAAATTTATTTTTTGTTGTGTGGTTTTTCCATGGAACTGCCAAAAGGAGAAATTGTTAGGACCTAGGATCTAATGTAGACGAATTCCATGAACAAGAACCAAGGGTTGTATTTTGTGTCACTTTAGTGAGTCTATGTCATGCGCTACCTTGAAGATTGAAGCTTGAAGACTTTTGTGAGGATGTAACAACTCTAAATTAGGCATGGTAAGTGACCAAGAGGCCTTAATGAACCTTAGGTGGTTAGTTGTTTTTTCTTTGTAGACCTCGTGTGATGTAGGTGTAATTTTAGTTGAAATTTAAAAGAATTAAGGTTATTTTCGGAAATTTTCAGGTCTGTTCGAACGCATGGCTTATGCTATTCAAAAGTCATGTAACCCAAGAGTTCAATTTGTTCTTGGGAGACTTGACATTTGAACAACCTATAGGGGACGTTCAAACGTGGCGGAAGCTGGGTCTGTTCTCAACCATCTCGACATTCAAACTACTAACCCAAGCCATTCGATGGAGCCATTCTGAGGTTCATCTTCTTGCTCTCTTTTGAAACCCTACACACATCTAAAAGCCCTAGATATAAATATTCCTCGAGTTTTATTTGCCTATAGAGAGATGAGGGAGGCAAGGTAGAGGCTACTATGATTCTAGAGAGAGAAACACCTACATTGATGAGTTCTTGCTATGAGTATGAGCTTAAGTGTTACACCTATCTCCATTCATCTATAGAGATTTCTTATATACCTAGCTCACCTAGGACATCATGTGAGACTTTGGTATGATCTCCATTCACACTATTCGAGAAGGTTGTTTGAGAAGGCATCTCGGAAGCCGCATGGCATTTGTGGGGCAAGCTTGGGAACAAAGCTCAGTTTACAAGCACGAGATTAAAGGATATGAGTCAATTTCCAGGTATACGAATTGTAATGTATTACTTACCTTATCTTGTAAGTCTTGCTTGAAATAGTGGATTGTTTGGGTGTAGGGCCATGGTTTCTCCCCAAGTGGGGGTTTTCTGCGTAACTCTTGTGTTCTCCATCTTTTTATTGCTTTTATATATTTTTTGATTGATTGTGATGGAAGAAGGTTGATTGTGTGTAGCTTGGAGTTTGAGAACAATGAGAAGAATATTGGGAGTTTTATTCTTGCCAGTGCACCTTATTTTTTATTTTATTTTATTTTATTTATTTTTATAATGGGGGAACCATCCCATAACAAGCCCTTTGGACCCACCCATGGAACCTAAACCCCTGGGGAGACTAGCGCAACAACCCACCACCACGACCCCAGTTAAATCTTGGGTTGTCCCAGCGGGGAATCAAACCCATGATCGTGTGCCTAACCACACATTTCCAAGTTCGCCCTTACCAACTGGGGTACTGAGTACCCAAGGGTGGGTAAGTGCACCTTATTAAGATGGATTAAAATTGGTTTGGTTATATCCCTAAGGTTGGTCTTGATATTCCTCTTCTAGATATTCTGCTTAACATCATCATCTAATCTTGTGATTGAAAAGAATTCCTAATCAATTAAGTTTGTGTGCATTAAAAAGTCTCTTTCACATGGAAATATCAAGGACCAACTGTAAAGACATATTTTGACAAGGCTATCAGGAATAATTTGGTAGTGATTCAAGAAGTGGGAAGAATATTTTTAAAATTTTTAATATTGTTTGGACTTAGATTATGAGAAAAAATTTGCAAATAATTAATGAAATGACACATGATAGATATGATTTATATTTGCTTAACATAAATGGTAGTGAACAATACGAAACTTTCCAAGTGTTGGAAAGTCCCACATCCCACATTGATTAAATATTAAGTTAAACATGTATTCATATACCTGTTTGGACCCTCCACTTACAAGCTTAGGCCTTTAAGTTGGAAACTTTACACCAAGAAGTTAGAAAATACTGTTGCACACAGGCTGCTAAACATATATGTTCTAACTTGAAAGTTCCTGAAGTAATGGCATTGTCCAGATTTTTTTATTTTGGAAGGCAAGGCAAGCATACAAATTAAATTATCCTATATACAAGGAAGGGATATTATGTGTGATGTGCATTAAGTAATGTTGAGTACAGCTTTGTAACTGCACGTGAATTTGAGCAAAGATGTGACAGTTAGGATGCAATATGTGTCTGTAAATATAAACAGAGAAAAAAGGGGGAGTAATGTTGAGTAAATCTTTGTAACTGCGCGTGAATTTGAGCAAAGATGTGACAGGATGCAATATGTGTCTGTAAATATAAACAGAAAGAGAAAAAAAGAGGGGGGGGGGGGGGGGGGGGATACTAAAAATACTGTGATTGCATCACCTTATCAGGCTTGCCCATCCATTTCACTTCTCCCCCCAGCTTTTCATATTTGGATGCCAATGTACCTAACAAGATAAACATAAATTAAATCACCAGAATTGCACCCAAAAAATAAATTAATTAAATCACCAGAAAGTAGACCAACGAAAGCACAAAAGCTATTAAGCAAAGAAGAAACAGAAACTCCAGATTTAGTGCAACAGGCCAGCATCTTAAAGTATGATAGGTATTTCAAAAACTCTAATATGTTTACCAAGAAATTTTTCACTAGATGTGGTCTAATGGAAGACTGGTTTTTTAATCACTGTTTTAACTATTTCAACTCAAAATTAAAAAGTGACATGGGCACATGATGAAAAGTGAGGTAAATGAGTCATTAGCAATTATAAGCTAAGATCGGGGTCAGATTTGAGACTAACGCTTCTTCTGCAAAAATTTACTTCAGCATTGAAGATGAAGTCCCTTGATTTATGTCATAAACAAAAGATGCAGCAGAGATTGTGAAAACTAGATACATGAAGAATACGAATTTTATATGACAATGAATCAAGCTAGATCAAAAGATGTTGCACAGTTATACAATCCTAATTATGATGAAAGAGAGGTCGAGGAGTATGTGAAAAGGGTGAAGATGTACTTCCAAAGTGTTTTATGTGACTGTCACATCGAATAACACAAGGAGAGTAAATGACAGGACAAAAAAAAAAGGGAACAGATATTGAGAAGCTGAATGCAGCAGACGAGAGAAATTTTTTTTTAAAATATCATCTGCAGCAGATGAGAGAATGTTATTATGAATGAGCAACAAAGCTCAAAGAAATATAAAATTAGAAATTAGTGCATTCAACAAAACCCAGGAATGACCCCTGTGGGCGTAAACAAGAAAGCTTCAACTGAGTTGAAGTCTTTAAGATATGCACAGAGAAAACCAATCATGTTACAGGTAAGTTTTATTTTGAAGGCAATGAAAGAGGGAGAACTGGAGAAGGCCATGAGAGAATTTGTAGTCTCATGCATACACAGAAGATTTGGATTTTGATATGTCAAAATGGAGTAGGATTCACACTTCTTTTTTTTTCAATTCAAAAAGTAGGATTTATTCTGATGAGTTCAAACAATAAGAAAACTACTACTAATGTAAGTATTACTATTGATATCGATATTGATAAATAATCACTATTAGTATTGCATATAATTATTATTATTGATATCATATGCAAAGAAGACCTAAAATGCACTGGGCGACTTAATTCAATTAGAAAGTCTTGAAAGGGCAAGAGGAAGGCCTCAACTAATGTGGTTAGAAATGATTAGAAAGGACATGTGTGCTAAGGATTTGACAAAAGATATGGCCCAATGGAAAGAACTAAATGGCATAAAAGGATTCATGAAGCCAACCCCATGGAGTTAGGATTAAGGCTTTGTTGAGTTGAGCATACTACTACTGCTAATACCATCATTATGAATTATGATATGGAACTTGTCCATAAAGTGAGACTCCTATTATGATCCCATGATGGTTAGTAGGTTTGAGTTCTGATGTTACATTTTGCTTTTCTTGATGCTTCAACTCTGCCACTTCTTCTACATAACTATGATTTTGAGAGAGAGAGAGAGAGAGAACGATGTTGTCTTTCCCACTACAGGATAGGTGTTCCACTCAAATCTATCAGGATGAAAAAAAAAGGGGGGGGGGGGGGGGGGGGGGGAAGGTGTTGTACTATTAGAAAAAATGAATAACAAAAACAAATTTTTTACCAGGCATAACGCGCAAAGCTCTAGCCTCAACAGTCACATAATCTGGATTGGCTACCACCATAGGGATTTTTTTGGCTACACAGTGTTCCAATATTTTCTCAAGATCCTCCAGTTTCATAGGATGCACAGCACCAGAAGGATGCCCCAATGCTTCAGTGCCATGAGCCAAAACAAACTCAGCTTCTTCAACATTCTCCACAACTTGTAAGCCTAGGCCCTACAACCAGAGATTTATATTCAAGATTATTAATTAAGAGTCTCACAGTTCCCTTCATATATCCCTGTCATTAACTGTTTGTAGATCCCAATTGTGGAAAATGAGGTGGTGGTAGGTTGGCCAACCATTAATGTAAAACATAAAATCACACCTTGTGAACTTGAATCCTGAAATTGCATAGACGGATTCACGCATCCAAGCCCAAGTAGATAGATTAAGGCTTTTTTGAGTTGAGTTGAGTATCCAAGTACATGCAATTTTCAATAGATTTGAGTACACAGTCAAGGACTTTAATATCGATATCGATGGATATATCGAGAGTCCAAAAATGTGGATATATCGGATATATCGTTGGATATATCGACAATATCGATATCGTTTTAAAGATATGGTGGATATTATGATTTAAACACGGATATTTTTATTGAAATTCTGGGAAACAATCATTTAGACTCTAATACACAATCTAATATCAAAATATTGCAATTTAAATGTGTATAACAAAAGTATGTATTGTGTAGGGTATAAACAGTGTGATACGATGAGGAAATAAACATATGAAAATTAGAAATTTATGCAAATTTAACATCCAAATGTCATATGAGATTAAAATTTGTAAATATTCATTTACACAATAAACACTTACATACTTATATAGTTACATTAGTAGTTTAGTACCACATGAAGTTCTTTGGTGGTTCAAAATCATCATTCCTATCCTTATACTGCCTTTCCATAGTGGTAATATTACGACAATAGTTTGGCCACGTCATAAAATTAGCATAATTCAATAGGAAATTCTATAAATGACGGTCATATTCTTCAGTAGAACAATGCTGTAGGATTCCAAGTGGCGGTAAATTTGGTTAACCAGTCTCAAGAGGTGTAATTTCATTTGACACCCAATCTGGTGATGCCGAAAATCTTGGGATTATATTTGTATCTGGTGGGACTGATGGATACATTGAATATGGATTGGGCATATAACTAGGAGGTTAATTATATGGATATTATTGGCCATGGATATAAAAGCCCTGAGGGATCGGTGTTATTTGGGCCATCTCATATGGGTTGTGATAGGGATAGATATCTTGGCTCGAGTCTATTCTATACCCAAAATGGCTTTGCTCTGATTCCATACTCATAGACTCAAAGTTTGAGGAAAGGAAATCTACATCTTGTTGGCTGCTTGTGTTTTGTACTCGTTTTTTCCTCGAATAATGTTTGCCAATTACTCTGATACCTGCCCTGCTCTCCTAGAGCCATGGTTCTCATCATATGTCACATGTGTGAAATCCGTTTCACAAGTAAAACGACTCAATAATGGCCTCGGACTATCTCCAGGTCCATAATTTCCACCCCCTCCTCCACCCTTTCCTCCATCATTGTCCCCATCATTATTTCCATCACTATCCCCACCTCTAGTATCGGTGTCAGAAGAGCCAGAAGACTTAGAATGTACCGAGTCTGTTCTCATTGCATCATCGCTTGATAAAACCTCTTCAATTATAACTCTTTGGACATCAATCCCGAGGTTTTGAGCTTCTTCTGCTACCTTGGGATCAGTTTCACCATCTGGCCTATCCATATGTGAGGGCCTAATCCACTCGTAAAAAGGATTTTCATTCTCCTCTCTTATTTCGACTGATATACCAAGCAGATTTAGGGGCTCTAACTCTACTGCATTGTCCCTCTCAGCTTCCATATCTCTGACCCTCAACCTCATGTTGTAATAACAAAAGACTAGCTTTTCAAGCCTTTCGTACACTAGTTGATTGCGCTGCTTTGTATATATTAAGGAAAACGTGCTCTAGTTTCTTTCACAAGCTGAAGAGGAGCATGTTTGTGACAATATCTTCATTGCTAATGCCCTCAATGTTAGAGCAGAAACCCCATACATATCCCACCAGTCAACTGCCCATAATAAAATGAAACTATTAATTCTATATTTACAACTTTAAAATTTATTAGTTAACAAATTTGTTAGCAGTCTATATTGTTTTATATGCACCAGCTGTCATACTTTCTCTTGATGCAATTGCAAGTTTCTCTCCAAATCTACCCCTCGCTTCTCGAAATATTATAATCTACAAGTGCAACCTTTTCATCAGTGATTAAATAGAATAAATATTAAAATATAAACTTTGATAGTTATTGTTACAATGTTATCTCATTTCCAATCTCTCCACCCTGTCAGAGAGGCTGGTTCCAACTTTTGGAAGACCTGAAGCACTGCATTAGTCAATTCTTAGTTGTGAGTAATGTTATTATTGTATTGATACTTTGGGTTTAGGTAATATGCTAGCATTCATGTCAAATACAAATATACAATTTAATTAGTTTCACATTGTGTGGTGCAAGTGTATAACAAACTAACAACTAACATATAAGATATATAAATTATTATCTATAATTTTAGATATAAAAATTTAACTTAGAAATTTATAATGTATAAATTATACATGCCGACAATAAAGGATGATCGATTGATTTGTCCCAACGCTCCCTTATAACTTTTAAAACTCATGTCACATTCCGATTAGTTGCTTCGAGGGCCTCTCTCATTACTTGGAATGCTTGATATACTACACCCAAGGTCAAGTATACCTCACTATCAACAATGCGCAAAAGTCGATAAAGAGGCTCATAAATATTACATATTTTTACAACCTTAGCCCAGAAAGAGTGGTTTAGAATCAATGATTCAACCCGATGGCCTATTTGTGTTCTACTCAGTGGATGTTCATTCCATTCATCAGAAGTGAACAAGGATTTTAAGCCCGCCTTTCTCTTTAATAACCTGTCAAGTGCAATAAAATTTGTGGCAAACCGAGTGGCACCCGGTCGCACAATATCTCTTCCACAAAATGCTCTCATCTGTGCCAATAACCAATTGTGGTTGTATATAAAGTTTGTGATCATCCTCCCATTAGTGATCACCTCTTCAACAGCTTTTTTATCAACAATCCTCTCAAATATGAGGTCGATGCAATGAGCAGCGCAAAGTGTCCAGTATAAATTATACTGGTTGAGTTATAGATTTAGGGTTTAAATGGAGAAGAAGAAGGAAGAAGAGAGAAGAAGTGAAAGAGAAGGTGAAGAAAACCAAACGGGAATAGGAATTAGAGAGCCAAAATTAGTTCTCTCTAACCCTATCAGCCCTTATTATATTAATAGTTAAGAAGTTACAAAAGTGCCCTTGTAACATAAGCAAAATAATATAAGAACAATGTTAACACTCCCCCTCAAGCTGGAGCCTAGAGATCAAACATGCCCAGCTTGAAAAATAGGCGTTGAAAAAGAACATGAGATAAAGGCTTTGTAAGAATATCTCCAAGCTAATCATCGGAGCGAATATAAGGAGTAGCAAGCTCGCGCCACAATAGCAAAACTCGAATGAAGTGACAGTCAACCTTAATATGCTTTGTCTGCTCATGAAAAATAGGATTGTTGGCAATAAAGATAGCAGCTTGATTGTCACAATACATATCCATAGGAGTAAGAATGCTAAGGCCAAAATCAGTAAGAAGAGAGTAAACCCAAAGCATATCAGAAGCAGTATGAGCCATAGCGTGATATTCGGCTTCAGCACTAGACCGCGCAATAACAATCTACTGTTTACTACACCAGGTAACTAAATTACCCCCAACAAAGGTACAGTAACCAGAAGTAGACCACCGATCAAAACAAGAACTGGCCCAATCAACATCACTAAAACCAGTTACAGACAAGGTACGAGACAGTTTGTACAACAAACCGCGACCAGAGTACCCTTCAAATAACGAAGAAGACGACAAACTGTCTCAAAATGGGGTTGACGAGGAGCATGCATGAACTGACTAACAACCCCAACTGCATAAGTAATGTCAGGTCAAGTAACAGTAGGATAGATCAACTTCCCAACCAATCTACGATAGTGACCAACATCACCAAACTCTTCCCCCTGATCACTATCGAGCTTGATAGAAGAATCCATAGGGGTGTCAACTGGACGAGAACCCAAAAGACCCATTTCAGACAAACGATCAAGAACATATTTCTATAGAGACAAAGAAATACCCTAAGAAAAACGAGCAACTTCAATGCCAAGGAAATAACGAAGAGAAACAAGATCTTTAGTTTGAAAGTGGGTACCCAAATAGCATTTTAAATCAGCAATGCCCATAGAATCATCCCGAGAGATGACAATATCATCAATATAGACAATGAGAACAATAGTAACAGTAGAAGAACGACGAACAAATACAGAATGGTCAGAGGTAGAGCGAAGAAAACCATATGCCAACACAACAGAACTAAAACGATCAAACCATGCGCGAGGGGACTGTTTTAGACCATATAACGCCTTCTTCAACGACAAACAAGATTCTCATGACAAACAACAGTATAGCCAGGCCGTTGAGCCATATAGACTTCTTTATAAAGATCACCATGAAGAAAAGCATTCTTGATGTCAAGCTGATATAAAGGCTAAGAGCGACTAACCACCACTTAGAGTAAGATGCGAACAGAGTTAAGACGAGCAATAGGAGAAAAGGTCTCCAAATAGTCGACACCATAAGTCTGAGTATACCGTTTAGCCACCAAATGCGCCTTAAGGCGCTCAACAGAACCATCAGGAAGGTATTTGATAGTATACACCCAACGACAGCCGACAGTGTGTTTCTCGGAAGGAAGGGAAGTAAGCTCCCATGTCTGATTATGATGAAGAGCACTCATTTCCTCATCCATAGCTTGTTTCCAGCTAGAAAAAGATAACGCCTGCTTATAAGAGGTAGGAATAGAAACAGAAGACAAAGAACAAGCAAATGAGTGCATGCAAGGGGAAAGACGATCATAAGACAATAAATGAGCAATAGGATGTTGAGTGCATGTTCGCTTACCTCGACGAAGAACAATAGGCAAATCATCTGGATGTGTTGAGGAAGAAAGAAAAGCTGGATCCGCCGACCTAGAAGAAGAAGGAACAGGGTCATAAGAAACAACATATCTATTGTGAGATCGCCGATATACCTGTAATAGGGATGAGGAGGAAGACTAAACGGAACTATAGAAGGAGACACTGGCATCGGGAGAGTAGGAAAGGTAGAAAAACGCACCCCTTCATGGAGATAAGGTCAGAAGAAAAACTTTGACCTGAAGAGGAAAAGAATGAGGTAGACTCAAAAAGGTAACATCAGCACTAACAAAGTAGCGGCGAGTTGTGGAACAATAACAGCGATAGCCTTTTTGAGTACGAGAATACCTAAAAAAGACACACTTACAAGCCCTAAGAGATAATTTATCCTGACCAGAGTCAAGAACATGGACAAAGGGACATAACCAAACACACAAAGAGTAAAGGCAAAAAGAGGATGAGTTGGATATAGGAAAAAGAAAGGAGACTTATTACCTAACCCAACAAAAGGCACCCGATTAACAAGATAAAAAGCAGTAAGAATAGCATCACCCCAAAAATGCTTAAGAACATGCATATTAAACATTATAGTGCGAGCAACATCGAGTAAAGTACGATGTTTCCGCTTAGCGACACCATTTTGCTAGGAAGTATGAGCACAACTAGTTTGATGTATAATACCCCTATCAACACAAAAAGAATACATAGCATGCTGAGTCCAAAGCATTATTGGAGCGAAAAATTTTAACACGCTTATTAAATTGAAAAAAAAACATCATTATAAAATTGACGAATAATAGTAGGCAATTCAGACCGTTCTCTCATAAAAAATAACCAAGTCATCCGAGAATAATCATCAACAAAAATAATAAAATAATTAAATCCATTCAAAGTAGAAGTGCGACAAGGTCCCCAAATATCCGTATGAACTAAATTAAAACACTCAGACTCACGATCGTGAGTACTACTAGAGAAGGTGCTACGATGATGCTTGTCCAATTGACAAGCTTCACACTCTAAACGAGACACAGAACTCGAGGAGGGAATAGCGCACTTCAGGCAAGCCAAGGATGGATGACCCAAGCGAAAGTACCACTAGAGAGGCGAAACGGCAGCGGTCAAAATAGATGAACATGAAGAGAAGGAACCTCCAGTATCCAGAAAATATAAGCCATTCTTCTCATGCCCTAAACCAATCGTCTTCTTGGTCTTTGGATCCTGAAAAATACAAGAGGTAGGAGTAAATATAATGTCACATTGCAAAGCCTTTGTCAATTGACTAACAGAAGGCAAGTTAAAGGGAAAATTAGGAACATAGAGACTCGAAAGTAAAGATAAAGAGGAAGTGGGATGAAGAACACCTTTACCGTAAATAGGCCGACAAGAACCATCAGCTAACACAATAGTATAATCAACAGGAGTCAAGTTAGAAAAAAAAGATGATAAACTAGAGATATTGTTATTAGTACCAGAATCAATGACCCAAGGAATGGGAGAAGAGGCTACACACGCAAGATTACTTGAATGAGCTAAGGTAGCAGTACAAGAAGACGGCTGGGCAGAAGAAAAAGCAGTGCACAAATGTTGGATAAGATACTCGCCAAGCTGAGGTGTGAGTGCATCACGACAACTAGAGGTAGAGTCTGTAGAAGAGGAGGTCCCATGACTAGGAAGTGGCGATAAGGAAGACAACTTAAGACCATCACTGACCTGATTTACATAATTCGGCTTATCGTATTTCTGGTAACAATATGGTTCAGTATGATTAGTACCTCCACAATAATCACATTTCCGATCACGTACTAGAACGACCACCTCAACGTGGTCCACCACGACTACTGCGGCCTCCACGACCTCCACGAAAACCACTACGAAAAAACATACCAGATGGTCTCAAACAGTCAAACAAGGGGTACCATAATTCTCAGAAAAATCCGGCAAGCCAAGGGAGAGAGTCACCGGTCGCCAAAGGTCGTCCTGATGCTGACATCATCAACTGGCAGCTGACATCAGCACACCATAGCTATCTGCTGAGGTCCTCCAATGATGATATGCAAAGAAAACAATCCCAGGTATGTTTTAATTCTGCTCTGATACCAAGTTGCATTATAGATTTAGGGTTTAAGTGGAAAAAAAGAAGGAAGAAGAGAGAAAGAAGAGATAGAGAAGGAGAAGAAAACCAAACAGGAATAGGAATTAGAGAGCCAAAATTAGTTTCCTCTAACCCTATCAGCCCTTATTATATTAATAGTTAAGAAGTTACAAAAGTGCCCTTGTAACATAAGCAAAATAATATGAGAACAATGCTGGCAATACTTTTCCATTAACAGTTGCCCCGCTTTCTTATAACTGCTGCCATTATCAGTCACTATCTAGACAACATGTTTACTACCAATTGATTGCACAACACCTCTCATCAAACCATATATATACATATGGTCCTTAATTTTGTCCGAAGCATCCACCGACTTCAAGAAGACTGTCTTCCTTTTACAATATACCATCAAGTTGATGATAGACAATTTTGTTGGATCTGTCCATCCATCACACATAATGGTGCAGCCATATGTCTTCCACATTGGCTTTATTTGTTCAATGTATTTATTCATATCTTCTACCTGTGAGATGAAATAGAATTTAAGGAAAATCATATAAAAAAATTAAAAGGTCCTAAATAAAACCTAATAATGAATAAATATTAATATTTTGAATTAAATTAGTAATTACCTCCATACCAAGATATTTAGTTCTAATCTCATACGGGGAAGGAGGATTAACGCCTGTTCTAGAAAACTGAACTCCAGCAATCATATTTTTGAAGTGATGGGAAGCGGCCTTCTCAGGCGGGACATTCTCATGTATAAAGAATTTTGCAACTAATCTACGTAAGCCCTCCTTTATCTTGCCTTTACTAAAAGCATCCTTAATAGTCCTTTGCTTTGCTTGTGTTGATCTATACAGAGAAGGAATAAGGGAGACATGAGTTTCTAGCACCTGAACGCTTTGACTACGTTAAGTGGAGGCGTTGGTCTTTATTTTTACTTCTACCAGAACCTGAGCCACCAGCACCAGAACTTCCAAAACCAGCCTCTGATTGGAATTTTCTCCGTTGCTCTTCCTCCCATTCACTAGCCTTTAAAGCATAGTAGGCTTTCTTATAGTTCCTTCTTCCCTGCGCATCCAAATTTGCTAGGTACATCATGATGTCTTCTACTGTACCCAGTAGACAATTTCTATGTTCTCATACAGGATCAACATTTTTCGCTCCTGACATCTTTTGCTAAAATTCTACAACTACAAATCTCATGATAATATACAACTATACAAGTACAAGTTGTACACGTGTAGAACATATAATTATATAAGTAATTAAGTATATAATAATATTACTAATTTACTATTTACTTCCTTATTGGAAATATGAATTCAAATATGCATATGTGATTGTGTATAATTGACAGAAATATGTAATTTAAATAATAATATATTTTTATAAATAATTTCTAATATATTTTTCTTTCATTTTTTCCCCTTTATTTATTTCTTTATCTTTTCTAAATTTTTGTAGGACTCTAAGTTGGATGTTACTATGTTGGTTTGAAATAAATAAATAATTTTAACAATTGACAATTGACACTATAAGAATTAAGAACAAAATCAACATGTTAACAATAATATAAGTTATAACTTATAAGTTCATAACCTTCAAGGCTTCAGGCCTTCAACTAATGCACTGCTGTCTGCTGCTAGTTGCTTTCTTCTCAGATTCTTTTGATCTTTAACTAGTTGCAACTTGCTACTTGCTAATTTGCTATCGTTCCTTATTTCCTTATAGTGGGATGATTGATGAGGAATCGTGGGAACTGGGAAGTGGCCAAGTGGGAAGTGGGAAGTGGGAATACAAATTTCACTGAAGTTTTAATTTTTGAACTAACTGGTCTAGTTTCTCAATGCAGCAAAAAAAGAATAATAAATATGGATGCTCATGCAACTTTTTTATGCCAGGAAGAAATGCAATAACCAATAAGTATTGGTAATAATGCAACAAAAGAAAAAAAACAACTCAGTAGGGGACTAGGGAGTAGAGACTAGGGAGCAGTGGAGCACTTGGCTTTGGCTTCTTCCCGTGAAAGAAGCAAAAGCAACCCAGCAAGTTAGCAACCAGCCAAGCAATAAGCAACTCAGTAGTGTCAGCACTCACCAAAAATTCAAAAAAGCAATACAAAAGCAAGCAAAGAGCCAAAGAAAAGCAATAATGGAGGCAGTGAAGGAATGCTGGCAGCAAAGGAAAGCTGTGTTTCACACTTTCACGTGAAGAAGGAAGGACTAATAATGAAGGAAAAGCAAGCAAAGAGCCAAAGAAAAGGCTGAAAACCAATCTGGAAAAGCGATATACTGCTAGGGTCGATATTCGTCGATATATCGACGACATATCCATGAAATCTTGACGACAAATCAAAGAAACCAGACGATATTGAAAGAAATCGATATATCAAGTATATCGTTCGATATAGAGTTTTTTTTCAAATTCCTCTTATATCGCAACAAGCTATCGTGTCAAGGGTGGATGATATGACGATATATCGTCGATATCGTCGACATTTTGGTCCATGTACACAGTAGGATCCTCTTATGTGAGCTTTTCAATTCTCTCAATTAAACTAAGAGTTAGGCTTGTTTGTTGACAAAAAACAAGGGAGCATCTTTGATGATAAGGTCCAACAGGGAATCCCATTACAATTTGCTTTGCCTAGTGACCATTAATTTCACTATAAAAATCTGCCACACAAATAGGTGAGTTTCATCAGCCTTGTTAAGTAGTGGTCCCCAACCTCTGTCAATCCCAATGAGAAATTGTCTATGTTTCTAAATGAAAATGAGAGAGAGAGAGAGAGAGATTCCTAGATACTCTATACCTTTCCAAGATAGTGGAATTTCACTCAAAGAAGAAAGGAAATTGGGGAAAATAATATCCACATCATTCTAATTCAAACATATATCATACCTCAAGAGATATAGCACCCCGATCACTCCAAGTCATGTGAATGCAAGACTTTCCTAGTGTAGCAAACCAAGCATCATCTCTCCTATTTATGATAAAATCCATTAAAAAATTTTGAGATGTAAGTAACAACAACCCTACGAAATGTACAATTAAGGGAATGCAATATACAACATAATCAATTACAACAAGATAATCTCAGTAGAAAGAAGGGTTATCACCAAAACCATGATTCAGTTCCATGTGCAAAAAACATATGCAGTTTATGTAAGGATGTTGAGTTGGAGGAGCAGAAATACAATAAAAGACAGAATACGAAACAAATGCATACGTGAAAAGGTCGAGGTGGTGCCAATTGAGGACAAGATGGTAGAAATTTGCTTAAGATGGTTCAGTCATGAGCAAAGAAGAATAATAGATGCACCATAAGGAGTGATTTGATTAAGGTTGATGCTGCCACAAGAACAAGAATGGGGCCAAAAAAAACGTTTTATTTTGTGGCAGTAAGAAGACGTGATAGCTTGCGCTTTAACAGAATATACGGCCATAGGTAGAGCTGAACAGGTAGAAGAATTGCCAGCTCCAAGTAGTTGGGATTCAAGGCTTTGTTGAGTAGAGTTGCCCTTACATAGGAAACAAAGTCAAGATATCCACATGAAGACATACTAATATCAACTTGTACATGGGGAAAAAAAGTTCAACCATTGGATGAAATGTATACAAAAGTTAACTATTTTGACTAGGTCATATATATAAACACATTGAATTCCATTTTTACCAAGCCGAGTCAAATTCGAAACAAAAACATAATTGTGTTGTATTTTTCTACCAAAGATGAGGCACCAATCTCATTTATTAATCCTAGGTAGTCAAACTGCAACTATTAACTGAAAACATCCTCATCTTTTAGAGATATGAATGCCCCAATAAAAGCTGCTTTGATCTTCTAGTAAAGCATATCCTAGAATAGATTTCTTAAGAAAAACACAAACCTCTACAATCCAAACCATCACAATTGATTAAACAATAAACAAATTATATTGATAAATGTAAATGGGCATTGGTATGCATAGAAGTGTCATAATGTTTATAAATAATAATTAGAGAGAGAGAGAGAGAGAATATAATGGCATACACAAGAACAATTAGACAACAAATCAACTTCTAAGTTCTAACAAATTCCTTTCTTAGAAGTTAGGGCACATTTAGACATTCCTTGGAAGTAGAATTTCCTCGATGTCTTTTATATAAAATATATAGACTATTTCATCATGAATGGAGTCATTACAGACAACAAAAGCTAACCTCATAAGTGAAATTTCAAAATGGTAGCATTTTAAGAAATCCAAAAACTGATCTTAAACTGCCATTCATGGCAATAGATCCTATTTTCTTAAATGGCCCAATTTTAGATAATGGAATTGGGGCTTTAAATGCTTTTAAGAAACAGAGCCATTCAATTTCCAGGCAACATGCAAACAGGCCCTTAATGTTTTCATTTTGGATGTTCATATAAATATAATAGAAATACAATATGCAAATACACTATTATAGAAAGCCAAAACTTGGTTTGGTCTCTCAACAATTAAAGGAAGTTTAGGTCTCTTTAAATTTATGAAATTACCAACCTATATTCAGAGCATGTAAGAAAAAATTGTATTCAAATGGCCACATCAAGACCCACTACTTCTCCACCCACTTGTAATTGTGCCCCACTATCCCACAATTCTCTCTAGGATAACTAGTTGTTGTGCACGCCCACACATCACATGTGCCACCACCTCCAATACATACATACGTACATACATACATACATATATATATATATATATATAGATAGTTCATATTTTAAACTCTGTTTTCTTTTCTTTTCTTTTCCTTTATTTCCTTTTTGTTAAAACGGTTATGTTGTTAATGGATTAGCATGAAAACAGATTTCTAAACTCTTCAGAATAGTCACTTAAAAAGTTATAATACACATTCAAAAATTTTAATAGTCCATAAATCTGCTGAATTAAGCATACAATAACCACATTTCACATATGAAACTTCAACATCAAATTGTTCATGTTAAGCCATATTAGAAAATTTTTTGTACTAGGATTTCAACTAAATGTCATGGATCAACAATGTGAGCTTCCATTTGCTACACTCAATTATTAACATAAAAGCATAATGAAAATATATATATTGAAACCAGTGAAACTTCTAACATTTTTTTCGATGTTTTCAATCCATAATTGGTACACCTTCTTTGCACATAACATGGCAGGCTTTTTACTCTGTTAATAAAATGAAGTTTAAACTAAACCTTACAAACTAACAAATAAAAAAATAAATATTATTATTATTATTATTATTATTATTTTAAAAGAAACAAATTGTATAGATAGAGAAAAGAATATACAAGATGGATGAGAAGTCCAAAAAAGAAAATAGACCTCAGCACACCAAGAAAACCCCCCAAAAACAACCCTACAAAGAAGGCAACCACACAACCAATACCAACCCTCACAGCCTAAGGAGGACTGCAAAACAAAAACAGCTAGCAGAGGAAAGACCCCCTCAGCCCCTTCTCTTAGTGCTCTTCGAAGAACAAATCTCCCTATTCCTAACAATCAGAAAAAGAGGAATGCCATCGAAAAATTTGTCCTCTGAAGCCCATAAGCAATAAAACCAACTCAATCTAACAACCCATCAATCTCTTCAGCTTTGTCCCTGAAGATTCTAGTGTTCCTTTTAATCCAAACCACCCACAACACTGCCATCAAAGCGTAGCTCCACAAAACTCTGGCTCTGTCAGTCCTTCCAAGACCCCTAAAATCTACCACAAACATGCTATCCGTATGTTGTGGACTGACCCAACATCTGCAGTAACAAAAAGGCGGTCCCAAAGCTGTCTCAAAACCCAACAATGCAAAAAAAAAAAAAAAAAAAAAAAAAAAAAAGAAAACAAAACAAAAAAATGATCCACTGACTCTCATTTTCTTTGCATAGCACACACCAATGAAGAGAAAGACAATACCCCGATCTCCTCTTTTCTTTTCTTTTTTTTTGATAACGAGGAAACCTTTCGGGCAAACCCTGATCTCTTTGATAATAGCTTAAAATTGCAATAATGTGATAATTTTAGTAGGCATTTTTACATCTATTTTACGCTTAATTCCACATTTTACACATGATAAATGAGGTTTCATGATACATGTTCTTATGCTTAAAGTGGCGTATTAATGCGTGTTTTATTTTTATAGGAAGTTCCCATGAAAATATGATTGTGATTGTGTTGTAGGGAAAACTTGTGATTGTGTAGTTAGGCGTACGGTCACTAGTTCGATTCCTCGTTTGGACAACCCAAGATTTAAGTGGGGGACCATGGCAGTGGGTTGCTACGCTAGTCTCGCTGGGGGTTTAGGTTCCATGGGTGGGTTCAAAGGCCTTGCTGTGGGATATTTCCACCGTTATAAAAATAAATAAATAAATATAAATAAAATTTATGATGCATAAAAGCCTTTGGTTTCAGTCGTAGGAAGAATCGTCGGAAGCCGATTTCCTACGATTGGTGACAAATTTGGAAGCCATGATTATTTTGGATGGATCAAACTTTCTTTTATTGATTGGAATTATATGGAAAATTTATAAGGCTCAAGAGCAATAATTGTAGAAGATTTTAGCAAAGGAATTGGCAATCGCAAAGTTGGAAAGAAAACTAAAAAGGAAGTTTGGATTAGTCACCGAATTTTGGCCATATCTTTTGACTCCAAAGTCCACTTGATGCAAAATTGGTGTCCTTGGAAAGAAGATTCCAAGCCTGACAAAAGTGTATTTCATGAAACTTTCGTGATTTTGACGTTTGGTAGGCAAAAACAGCCTGCAAGTTGGCCCTGCTAAAAAATAGTATTTGCAAATTATTTCCTTATTTTTCTTCCCTTAAAAACCCTAAAAGCACATAAAAAAATAAATAAATAACAGGGATGCACCTATCCCTCTCTTCCTCTCTTGTTCTTCTTCCACCTCTCTTAGTTTTCTTCTCCTTCTCTTTAGGTTTTTAATTTTCAATCATTATGAGTAGATAAATCTTTTGCTAAGGCTAGGAGTGAAGCCACAACAATTGTTTGGTATTTGTTTAACAATTCTTCATGGATTTAATGTAAGGTTTCATAGTTTTGATTGATTTTAGTCAATTTGCAAAGTATTTATTCTGTATAATTCTTTGTGTTGGGAAGTCCCACATCCCACATCATTTAAATATGAAAAGTTGATATGACTAAATATACCTACTGGGCCTCCACCTAAAAGCTTAGGCTTTTAGGTTGGAAACTTAACATGGTATCAGAGCATATCATTCTTGGGTCATTTCATTCGTGAGCCCGTTATTGTTGTTGTTGTTGTTAGGCCTATTTCGTTCGTGAGCCCGTTATTATTGTCCACGTGACAGGCCGTTGTTGTCTTGTTAGGCCTACACGTGAGGGGGAGTGTTGGGAAGTCTCACATCCCACATCGTTTAAATATAAAAAGTTGATATGACTTAATATACCTGTTGGACCCTCCACCTAAAAGCTTAGGCTTTTAGGTTGGAAACTTAACACTTTGATTTATCATCAACTTCGTGTGTGGTGAATGCTTAGAATTCCCTGTGAATTAAATTACTAGTTTTCTCATGTAATAAATTAATCAATTTCATGAATCCATGTTTTGAGAATTATTTTAACTAAAATAAATTGTTAAATCATCCCATTGATATCATCCTTCATACAAGTCTCGATTGAGTTATAAAATTGAGTCGTTAGCAAATATCATATACTCGTTGAGAGTGGACCTCTGAACCTTAATGCTTTCAGATTATTGTTTTTATTCAAATTAATTTTCAGTACTCAAGCAATCAAATTCCCAAAATCTTTTCTTAATCTATTTTTTTTATTTTAAATTTCACCATTAATCCATCTCTGCTAATTATTCCCCTTCCCTGTGGTTCAACCTCGAATTCATTGAGCATATATTACTTTGTAACATCCTACACTTGGGAGCGTTATAAAAGTTGCATCACTCTTCTTTTAAACCAGATCACTGGTACTAGTCTTCTAATGAGCAGACTAGGCCAAAATCTTCACTCTTAAAAGGACTTTTGATTTCCAAATTCTTTCGGGAGGGAGAAAAGAAAGGACAAAAGCATCGTCAATAATAGACTCAAAAAAGGATTTACAAAAGAACGAAACATAACAATGGCAAGTCCACAATCTCCTGTCATCAATGGAGGGGCGAGAAGGACATTTTAAATAGACACTAAAAGAATTGCCGCTATCTCCGCTTCCCTATCATTAAGGTTACGAGCAAAGAGAAAATTCCAGCTCAAACAATTGGAATCCACCACGACCAAATCAGCAATATGAACACCTTTAGCCCAAGAAAGATGAAACAATCGAGGATAAACTTTGGACAAAGGTCTCTCCCCCAACCAAATATCCTCCCAAAAACGGATATGAGCCCCATTACGGACAACAAATTTCACATGACTCAAAAAACAAGGTAATCCTTGAGAAATATATTTCCAAGGGCATCGAAAGCTCTCCCCCTCAACTCTATGAGAATCCCACCTGTTATTTTGAATCCCATACTTGACTACTTGCTCTTGATAACAGCATACCATAAAGAACCTTGTTCAATGGGGAATCTCCATAGCCATTTACTAGTTAAAGCCTTATTTCTAGCCATAAGTCCACAACATTACCAAACCAAGAGCCCCTTTATCTTTGGAACAAGACACCACCTCCCACTTAACCCAATGGTCCTTCTTACCCTCACCACTACCTTCCCAAGTCTCTCTAAATCTTCTCAATTGAGTATGCCACTTTCTTAGGTATATTAAAAAATGAAAACTATGTTACATAGACTCGGATGCGGGTATCAGGTGTTGGTGTATCGGGTGTCGGTGTATATCCGGGTGTCGATTTCCTCAAATTTATAAATTTAGGATACAGGGACTCGACTAAAAAGGATCCAAAGATTGAGTACAGGTACAGGGATACGTGTATTTATTTAAAAATATAAATATAAATATTAGATATAATTATAGAAGGTAAATATGTAGGGGCAAATTTGTAAACATTCTTATATTTGGGGCACGATAATAATAATTACATTTAGAAGGGCTAAGTGATGGGGACAATAGACACATGGTTCAACAGGGTGGTCCAATTTGGCCTATTAACTTAAAGACCAAGGGTTTACCATAATTATTTAGTTTTATTTTTAGAATAATAAATTGCTGCCTTTTAAATTCCTAGACTTTAGGGTTAAGTTTTACCATATTTGATGTAATTGGACATTTATATAAAGGCTCCAATAACTCTTTAATTTTCAGCTTATCATGAATTAAAAATTGGATTTTTCCAATGTTTGGTGTCGACTCCAAACACCCCTAGGAGCCGACTCCTAGGATTCAGCTTCTTTTTCTTGCTTCTTTCTCTACTTTTTTCTCTCTTTCATGGTTCTTAAGGTTGTCCTACATCAGCTTGGTATCAAAGAAAACTTTGGTCTCGCGCTCCGAACCCCAAAATCATCGCAATACAACCTTTAATCCACCATTGTCCTGTTACCACACCAAACCTGAAACCCCTGCCATAAATCCCAAACCTCACCACCGGCGAACCATTAGTGCTCACCGCCGTCAAAGCAGTCCTCTCCATCCCGTTTATCACCATCGCCACCAAATCTGGTTTTCTCATCAACCACTAATGATAGCCATCACAAGCCTTTTGACCACCACCTCCATCTACACAGTCAACTACCATGGAAGCAAGCTCACACCATAGTTCAATCCCACCCCAGATCGTGAAACCCCAATGACCCAATGCCAACCAGACCCAAACCCAAAATCAACCTGACCCAAACCAAAACCCAGATCAATGAATCGAAACCCCAACCCAATCGCCCCCTACCTTTAACCCAAACCCATCACCGACGTCATACTCACAACTCACAAGCCTTCGCACCATCGCACCACAATGCCGTCAGTCCTCCAACATCGTTTCCTGTCACCATCAAGAAACAATCAGCCCCTTCCACCAGTCGCACCTCGAGAAGCCAAGCCTCAACCGCCAATCGCACAACCACATCAGTTGAACCCCAGCTATCAGATTATCGCTGGCGAGAAAGTCTACACCTTTTCCTCACTGTCGATTCCCCGTCGTCGCTGTCGAGACTTAGCCGCCGCTTTGCACTACTGAGCCTCTGCCTGAAGCCTTATCGCGTTGAGGCATTTTGAGACAAAGTTATCAGCTTAGTTAGGTTTTTAAAGAAGGCATTTGGCCTGTTTGATGACAGGTTTGAAGTGGACAGAATCTGGACAAGGCTATTCTCAATTTGACCCAAGCCAATCCAATCTAGGTTTGAGTTATCTGCGGATTAAGTTACCCTATTTGCATTTTGGATTAGTTTGAGTATCTAGTAATGGAGCCCACTCAATTTGAAATAGTAGTCAAAGCCCTTCAAAATATGTCTGCTAAACTTGACCAAAAGATGGATCAGTATTACAGTGATTTGAATGCCGGATTTGATAGGTTAGATAAGGCGCTGCAACAACTTGATTTGAAACTCAACAAGAAGAAATGCCTAACACATTTCGCCTTATGTTTTGGGTTGCAATTACTATAGACTTTAATCAAATTATGAGAATGTAGTGCCTTATGCCTATGTTGAGCATACTATTTCTCCAATAACATGCTCATGCAACTAAAAGTTGGTTTATCCCATGAACCTGTGGTTGATACGAGCAAGTCAGAAGAGACATCCTCAGATATGGGAATTTCGATATCTCTGGATACTATGATTGAAGTGGTTTCTCCTCCAAAAGCTATTCCTACAGTGAATTCTATTATTTCCCCAGACTCTTTGCTCGAAACAGAGAAGATCGATTTTATCGGTGCTGATAACTTTGAGTCATTCCAAGATCCATATATACTACATGCCATATCTTAGCCTTGCCATATTGCATACTTTGATGCCGTTATTCTCCACCAAGTTTTGAAGCAGCTGATTTATTCTAAATATTTGTTTCACTAGAAAGGTTGCGTTCAATATCTCTACTCCAATCCAAACTCGAGGTCGAGTTTTTCTCTCACCTCAGGAGAGTTGATGGGACAATAGACACATGGTTCAACAGGGTGGTCCAATTTGGCCTATTCTATAATTATTTAGTTTTATTTTTTGAATAATAAATTGTTGCGTTTTAAATTCCTAGACTTTAGCGTTAAGTTTTACAATACTTGATGTAATTGGACCTCTATATAAAGGCTCCAATAACTCTTTAATTTTCAGCTTATCATGAATTAATATTGGATTTTCCCAATGCTTGGTGTCGACTCCTAGGGTTCAGCTTCTTTTCTTGCTTCTTTCTCTACTTTTTTCTCTCTTTCATCGTTCTTGAGGTTGTCCTCCATCACTAAGTAATAAATTTGAACTTTATTCATTTCAAATATAAACTAAATATGAGCTCTTAACTGAAAATTTTAAAAAAATAAATGAAGGTTAAGGGTTTTATTTGACTGAAACCCCTCGACTATGCGACTGAAACCAGAAAACCTCCGACATGAAATCCGGCTTCCAGCGACATCTCTAGGCCACCTCCGACGACATCTCCAAGCCATTTCCGACAAGATCTCTAGGCCACCTTCGACATCTGGCCTCGAGATACACACACTCTCTCTCTTTCTCTCTTTCCTCTTTCTTCTTCTTCCTCTTCCTCTTCTTCTTCTTCTTCTTCTTCTTCTTCTCGCGCCCGTGTTGTGTCGTGTCGACACAGGTACTTTGGATTAATCTGCCGAGTCCATGTAACACAGAATGGAAAGATAGTAAAAGAGAATACTAGCAAGAACCCCATGCACCAGCGTAAGTCTACCACTCTTAGAGATACAAGCTTTCTTCAACCCATCTATTCTCTTGCTGATTTTCTCGATCACCACATCCCAAAAGCTAGTAACCATAGGGTTTCCACCTAAGGGCATACCTAAATACTCCATAGGCCATTCACTGACCCCACACCCAATCTCAGCCGCTAATTTTTCAATCTTTCTGGAATCAACATTGACACCTCCCAAAGAGCTTTTCCCATATTGATTTTAAAACACGAGATCAATTCAAAACACCTCACCAATAAAACCAAATTCCTCAAATTATCTTCATTTGCCTCAGAGAAAAAAATAGTGTCATTTGTAAACTAAAGATGCAAAACTCTTAACTCTCTCCCTACCCACCTCGAAACCTTTCACCATCCCCACTTCCTCCACCTTAGAGATCATCCTACTAAGAACATCAACCACTAAGGTAAAAAGGAAAGGAGAAATGGGGTCCCCTTGTCTCCAGCCTCTAGTGGCCTTGAACCACCCCCTAGGTTTGCCATTAACAATCACATAAAAATTCATAGACGTGAGACAACCTCTCATCCAATTTCACCACCTCTCACCAAAGCCTTTATGCTCTAAAACAAAATCAAGAATGTCCCAGTCCACATGATCATAAGCCTTTTCAAAATCCAATTTGAATATTAAACTTTCTTTCTTTTTTTGTAGTCTTTCAACACTTCATTTGCCACCAAAACTACATCAATTATTTGCCTCCCTTTCACAAAGACACCTTGAGCTTTAGAGACTGTATCACTAAGAACCTCTCTAAGTCTCTTGGACAACACCTTAGCCACTAACTTGTATAGACTAGTCACAAGGCAAATGGGTCTAAAGTCTTTAATGCCTATAGACCTCTCTTTCTTGGGGATCAAACAAATGAAGGAGGCATTAGTGCAACTATTATCCCATTCCCATGGAACCTCAATGATATCTTTCTTAATCACCTCCCAACAATCTTGAAACAGAGACATATTGAAACCATCGAGACCAGGACATTTATCCCTACTCATCTCAAAAACAGCCTGTCTTAGATTGGAGCCCTGTCAGAGAGGATAGAGCGTAGTGGGTTGAGAAGCCCTTTTCTAAGGAGGATATTATTATGATTATTATTATTATTATGCACATGGTATGGACGCATATCACCCATATTTTTATGATTTTTTTTTTTTTTACCCTACAATTTCAATATTCATTGCCCCATACATGTCAAATTGGTAAGATGAGGAACTAATACAAATTATTTGCACTCTGATGATATTTTATTCTAGGGCAGTGTTATACCTCCCAACTCTCTTACAAGGGGCGGGACCCATGAGAGAGGCAGGAAAAAAGTTGGGAAGAGTAGCATTTTCCTTTATTCTCCATGACTTATGCAAATGTAAAGCGTGACCTGGACTGACTTGTTTATCATCAAATAGTATCATAAATTGGTTACAAATTGAGAAATCAGTGATATTAGTTTACAACCATAGAAGATATGACAGCAAACCTTTGTAGGCACTGATGTGTTAATTCTCCACTAGTGATGGCTCCTACAAAGAGAGATGGATCAAATCCAAGGCTTTTCATTTTTTCCATGGTTGTTGATGCACGTCTTGAGGAATTACTTATAATCACCATCTTGGTACCACTGGTTGCTAGCTTTTCCACTGGCACCCAAACAAAGAATTTTAACAATAACAAGCACTAAAACATTCCTCCTCTGGAAAGCAAGCAGTTGATGGCATCAGCTAAAAAAAGCTTACCAAAATGCTGAAACTAATAGATGAAAACATACATGTTGAGATTGCACCCGGATAAGGTTGTTTGCCATCATGAAGGACTCCAAACTGATCTAAGAACCACGCCTACACATGCATTACCATATTAATGTAAACATTTGATGTGTGTACATACAAACCCTATATATATGCACACTAGTTTTAAATATATCCATCTCTACGTAATTTTGGAATAATTACAAGGGCATGGTTGGTTTTCTGAACAATAAACCAAAACTGCAGGAGAATACTAAGGCAATAAGAACTCAGATCTGAACTTTATGGCTTATAGTTATTTTTTGTTTTCAAATGTTACTGTTGATTTAAGCATCTTTAGTTCTCTGTCCCAAACAACAAAAAAAATTAAAAGGCATCTTTAGTTCAGAATAGTGGAAGTACTTGCCTTGCTCTTCAGGGAAAAACTTGCTTCAATTTTTGCTCTCAAAAACAATAAAATGTTAAAATCAATTTATATAATTTTAAGTTCTAACACATTGATGCTGATCAAAATTGCATGCATGACAGACATTGTTTTACTCAGTGAATAAACCGGCAATTTTTTTTGTTTTTTGTTTTTATTTTTTGACAAATCCCTGACTTTATCCAAATTTATGGGAGATTTTGGACATTCCAAATTTTTATATTATTTGGCTAAATTTCACTGAATTATTCACATAGATCATTAGTCAAAGTCATTTTGAGAAACTACTTAAAAGGCTAACTTTTCCAAAAATATTGCCCAAATTTTTTCTATTTTCCTAACAAAAAATTCAAATCTATAGCCTTTTTTTTTTTTAATCAACATTATAAAATAATAAATAAATAAATAAATAAAGAAGAAAGACTTTTTTTTGGAGGAATGACTAATAGTCAAAAAGAAAATACAAAAGAAACAAGGATAAGATGACCTCACACATAACAAAAGACTCAACTCAAAAGAAAAGCTAAACCTTACAAACTGATACCTAAACCTTACAAAATGATACCCAATCACTCTTAATAAGAAACAAAGGCACCCCCAACAAAAGCTTTGGAAATTGAGGCCCAAAGAGAAGCAAAAAATTTACTTTCTCCAATTCTCCCACAGTCCATCAATAGACTCAAATTTATCCTCGAACACTCTAGCATTCCTTTCCAACCATATAACCCGCAAAAACAGCCATAAATGCACTTCTCCAAAGCATTATTGCTCTCTTATTTCTTCCAAAATCTATCTTAAACATATTAACACAAGATCTCAGAGGGACCCAACACAACTTGGCCTTATGAAAGAGCCTCTGCCATAACCCCTTAGCAATCAGACAATGTAAGAATAAATGATCCACATTTTCTTCCTCCCTTTTACACATAATGCACCACTATGGAGAAAATAAAGAAAAAAGGTCTCCTTCTTTTAAACATGTCATTAGTACTAATTTTCTTACAAGCTATGAACCATGCAAATACTTCTACTTTCAAAGGCACTTAGTCAAAGCCCCAAAGAACGACTTACAAGAAAAAACTCCAGAAGGATCAGCTTTCCACTTCAACAAATTCCCTATCATTGATTTTGAAAAAAATTTGAATCCCAACTATGAGGATAAGAATGAGAACAAAAAAGAAAAAAAAAATCGAAATAGAAGCATTATGAACCAAATATAAACTATCCAACCAAGGAAAGCAAATAGAAAAAAATGAAAAATCCTCCCAAAAACAAAGCAAATTACTATTTCCCATGATAGGAACGATAACCTCTGAGAAACGAAACAGGCCCTCAGAGATAAACTTCCAAAGACATCTGGCTCACACCCTATTACCTATAGCCAATTTTTTTTTTAATTCAATTTTCCAAATTATTTGGTTGATTGTCATGAAATTTTATGAATTATCCAAGCTACTTCGTGTCACAATTATGATATATTTTAACAACCTATTCTATTTTTCAGAAATTTTTCCATTCCTTAGCCACGTTTTTAAATAAGCAATACGGCCAAATTTGTTTACCATTCTGATTAGGGTACCCTGTCCAAAGCCGAATTTGCATTCTTTCTAGACGTAATAGAAGATGTTTCATATATTTGCCCAATTATTACCCCAAACATCAGAACATAGCAAATTCAACAATTATAACTCATCTATACAAGTAGCTCCTGCAGCTCGACTCAGTGATTCGACATTTAACCCCATAAAACACTGAATGCCTAAGGTAATGCTTTGGTAAGAATTATAAAAATACTTTGTTGCCTTTTAAAGAGTTAATATAAAATGCATCTTTTTTGCTTTCAAAAGCAAGAAAGTACTTCGAAATTGCTAACAACGCGATGCCAAAGACTTCTTCTCTATTTTACCGAAAGTTCCAAGTGGACCTGGTGAGTCAACAATTTTTTCCAATTTTGGGTTGTTAAAATACTTACTGAATCTTGAAAATGGAGGCAGAATAATGGGTCAATAAAATGACAAATTGACACTTTGGATCCGTTTGTTTCCACGTAACAAACTTTCACGGAAAATTTTTCAGGACAAAAAAGGTTTAAGAAACTATCTTCTCATTATATTTTCCGGGTAAATCTGGCACCTAGAATTGACGAGTAAGGAAGTTTATTCCCGATTAAAGAAAATAAAAACAACAGAAACAACGATAACAAACTCAATTTCAGGAAGTATTTTAGGTGAAAAGTGAAAACAAAAGCATTTTTTGGTACCTACCTTGAAATGACGAGTTTCAGCAAGTTGTTGAAGTCCATTCAAGAACTGGACCTCATTGGGCAGAATGGAGCATCTGCCCATCATTCTCTATCTTCCTCTTTTTGAATTCTGAATCTCTGTCTCTTTACAAGATTTCCTGCAAAAAAGAATGAACCCCAAGATGTGGTATTTGGTAGTTTGCCTCCTAACTCCTCTAGTAAGTCTTCGGTCTAACGTGATACCATCATGTGGTGTCATGAAACAACGAGGGTAAAGTAAAGGTCAAATGCAGAAAACTACCCCAAGTTTGGGTGGGGTGGGTTTCAGTTTGGTACTCAAGTTTAGAACTCGTCAATTAAATTAGTAATCGAGCACACACACGATGCATGTACAACATATTTTTTCAAGTTTCCACTCTATCAATAGAACTATTATGTCAGTTTCCAAGTTTTTAAACCGCATGTGTGTGTGGGAGAGAATTAAGGAAAAACAGGTTGTGGGTTTTTCAAAGTTGGTAAAATTACCAAATCGTCTCTTAGTTTTATTAACTTATAAGGATATTTTAGTATTTTCAAGTACAATTCAACCACAAAGGGAATTGGCTTAATATAGTAGTATAGATACTTAGACATTTGGTAAACAAAAAATATATAACGATGTTAATAGCGACCACGAAAGAATATTATTGCCCTTTTCTTGAATTACTTTTTTATACCTTCAACTTTGGGGGTAGTTTCAATTTATTCCATAAACTTAGAATCGTCTCAATTTAGTGACAACATTTGAACTTTTGTTACAATGTGGTTTAGGGACCAACGGCCGTTACATTTATGGACGGAAAAGACCATGTGAGTGGCACATGAGGCTGAGGTGGATCCAAGCTAGCGTCCACATGTGCATCCCACCCAAAATCAGACCACGTACGAAGCACATGATATGAAGACCAACTTTTTTAAGGGTTTTCACCGAAAAGGAAAGCCAGATCAGCTCTCCTTCTCTTCTTCACGATCTCGCAAGCCCCAAATCAACTCTCCTTCTCTTCTTCTTCACAATCTCTGAACCCAAATCTTCCCCCAAATCTTCCCGAAAAGTTAACTAGGGTATTAATCGTACAAAACCCTAGAAGCATTTTCTTCTAATTTTCTTCACCATTTTCATTTCAAATGGATGCTTAAGAAGCTACCCAATGCTACTATGGAAGAAGGGCAAACCTTTCGACTTCATGGACTGATCACAATCCTGGGCGTAGGTTCTTTGGTTGTCCAAACTACTCTTTGAATGGTTGTAGGTATTTTGGATGGTTTGATCCACCATTGTGTCCGCGTGCTAGGCAAATTATATTGAGGCTATTGAGGAAGCTAGATGTATACTGTGGAAGGGAGAAACTGTTTTGGGGATGCATCATAGTCTCATGGTTGATTACCATTGTGGTGATCTTGATTTGTTTGGTTATTGTATATAGTAAACCCAAAACTATGAATAGGGGTATGTTTGGCTTGCCATAAAAGTTGGAATGTTAGGGTGTTTGTAGGATGTCCTATATGTAGCCATTTGTTTTTTTTGCTGTGTTAGGGTGGATGTTGGATGTCATGTATTTGGGCAATTTTTGTTGTGTAAGACCCTCTTGTTGTGATATTGATCTAAATTAATGGGAAATGTACCAATTAGCAATATTTATGTTGAATGTTTATGATGAATAATTGCAAACCCTATAAACATTTCTAACCATGGCAATAGTTGGGAGCATTTAATATTGTGAAAAAACCCTTTGAATGAATTTAATGCTCAAAATCCTAATCAAACGAGTAGTTGTTATGTTGAATTCACACATATTATAGTCGACTATAAGCTGATCAAACAGAGAATTGAATTGATGTGGCACCATTGACTACAGTCGACTATAAGTTTTTGTACTCAGCTATAACAAACAAAAAATTCGTTTCAGTTACAGCAGCAGTTATAGTTGACTATAACCTGATTATAGTCGACTATATCAAACAAAGAGTTGAAGTGATAATTGACCACGAACTATAGTTGACTATAAGCACGTTATAGTTGACTATAACAAACAGAAAGTTGATTTCAGTTACGGGATCATTTATAGTCGACTATATCTGGTAGAAAATGTCCATACTGAATGTTTTGATGTAAAATAATCGTTTAAGTCTGTGATGTCAACTTAGGTCATTTCAAATAAGATGTTACCATACTAATATGATTAATGCATAGGTTGTAGGAAATCTAGATACACAATAATCAATGGAGTAAAAAATATATAAAAGATAATCATTAAATCATTCACTTCATTTTACATATTTTTATGTACACCAATATGGTAATCATTTATGCATCATGTACATCAAAAAGTGTTATATCTAACAAAAAGCTAACATCCAAAAAATATAGCCAACACCTGAAATTATGAACAGAGTTTGTAACACATCATCTAACATCCAAAAAATATATCCAACAAAAAGCTACTCATCAATAACAATGTGGTCAGCAAGAGTAGGAGCATTGTTCTCCCCTAGAGGCGAAGGTGGAGGAGGTGGTGGAGGTGGAGGTGCATTCTATCTTATATATCGCTCTATGCTAGTTAGTGAAGCTCGTACGATGCGAATGTCGGTCTTAGTCCGGGCCAAACGACTATCCACCTTGCTAGTGAAGATGTCTCCATAACGCTGGATGGTGTCCAAGTCGTTTTCTGTCTGAATCTACCTATCCTCAACAGCAGACAGTTGCCTCCCAACATCATGTAAACTCTTAGTCATGGAAGCTTCAACTTTAGCAAAGGCATTTAGAATAGTCTGCTGAAAGCCGAGTTCGGGATGAGGTGGTGCTACGGGCTCCCCATGTAGCTGCTGTGGATAAAAAATGGGAATGTGATCATGTCCCTCTGGGTGCTACCCCTCATCCTATGCCTTTTGGTGCTGCCCCTTATCCTGTGCCTATTGGTACTGCACTTCATTTCCTGCATGCACTGGTTCGCGGTAGATCCACTCATCATTTTCATTCTTTACAAATCCCATCATGCGTAATGTGGCAGTTGAGTAAGAATCTTTGTCCGTGGGCTTGTAGAAATCTATCTCATTGTCCAGTGGCACATTAAAATAATTGAAGATGGTGGTGAGGGCCATACCATAAGGGAGTGAACCCCTGGTTTCTTTCTTTGTGGCACAATTGTTGAGAATGTTAAGAATGATGTAGGCCAAAAGTCAAGTCTGTGCCCATTTAGGACACACCAAATGATATAGATCTCATAGAAACTAACGTTGCTTCTACTACCCAATCTTGGAAGAATATTGTAAGAGATTATACTATGGATGATATGGGCAGTCAATGTGAGTTGTATGGCCTTTGGAAGGGCATTAGTTGCAATATTTTGATTGCTACAGATTTGTCTTATGGCTTGTTCTTGGTCATATCCATCACAAACAACTGGAAAGTGTATGCCAAAATTCAAAATAGTGCCATCTTTTAGGACGTTGAAGATTTCGACAAGTGTGGCATGATCAAGTAAAATAGTCTTTCCTTTGGCCCATGTCTCATACTGATTAGCTGTCTGTTTAAAATGTGAATAAAAAACACGTACAAGTCGAGGGTACGAATTGCATTTAACTGACAAGAATAATACCCACCCAATACGACAAAAAATATCATGAATTGGAATATTATTATCAGTAAAGAATGGGAAATTGATCACCTTGCCATTAACCACGGATTTATTCTTGAATTTGTGGTTGACTATAATATTATTTATAGTTGACTATAACATACTTATAGTCAACTATAACATACCTATAGGTGACTAATTCAAATATAAGCAAATAGTCAGTTTTATCGGCGACTATAACATTCAATAGTCAACTAAAAGATAGGCTAATTACCATCTTCCTTTAACTTGGTTGATGTTTATACAATGCATATATTTTGCATAATATGGTTGGTTGAATTATGTAACAAATGGGGTCCACAACTTAAAGAAGTGAAGCATATCTTGTGCATAATATGGTTGGTTGAATTATGGGGCAATTGCTCATTTCCTCAATATTACTTACAAAACCTACCGAACGTATACTTCATTGAAATGGCTATGAAGTGCCACAAAATATACAACCATGTCCAAACATTACTTACAAAACCTGCCCAATGGTTATGAACCTTCTTACAAAACCTGTCCAAACATTATTTACAAAACATTACTTACAAAACCTGCCCAAATATACAACCATGTCCAAACATTACTTATCTAAACATTAAGTTACATAGTCAAATATGAACTTTCTAATGAAGTAAGCTATCCCAAAAAGTACAAAAAACTGTCAGCTACTAACAACTAAATTCTTTCAACTCATGGCTGTGACTTTGACATGCTACCACTTGCTTGACCACTGGCACTTGCTTTACCACTACGTTTGGTGTTACTTGTTCCGTCTGGTGTTATAAACCCACCATACCATCTTGTTGGGTTCTAAAATGAGCTTCTTGGAATGCATGGTGCAGGCCCTGTTGCTGATTTCTTGGTTGTGGATTCCTATATGGAAAGTGGGGTTTATTGTAACGTAAATTGTATAGGCAACCCTATGTCATGAATATGTATGCAAAAAGGCAATCCATAAGTTACTCTGTTTTGTTGGGTTCCACCAGTGGCAAAAGTATCCACTCTCAATTGTCCAATAATGGAACCTCTTTTTCTAAACTGCATAACAGCATTACAATATTCCATTAGTATTATTATATATAACCATTAATTATTAAAAAAGCAAAGTCAACAACATACTCTTTCTTGTGGGCTAAAAACATTGGTAGCAATGGTCCCCACATATCCAATATTGCCCATTGTTGTGCCAACCTGCATGACAAAATCCACATTAAGTTTGTCTTCATCGACGATTACACTTCTATAAGCAATTAATACCCGTATTGAAAACCTATACATTTTAACATACACTAATTGTCTGAGATATAGAACCTCTACCACCTGCCACATTACGCCCACCCACTGCATTCCCTTTGGAGGGTCGTCCTTTTTTCCTAACCTGCACATCACTTAGAATATTAAATGTCTTATTAAATTGATGAATTTCACATTATAAGTGAAAAAAAACAAAGTATATTTACCAACAAATATATATACGTACCGGGAGTTTTTGAGCCTTTTTTGCAGCTACTAGTGCTTCAGGTGGAAGTGGATTTTTGCAAGTGCTCCTATTGTGTCCATACTGAAGACATTTTTGGCACCTCATACGTACCCCAGTTTTGGACACTTTTGCCACTGTACTCCCATTTTTCCTTTTTGACACTTTGAATGGTCTTGCTATTTCTTCAAGATCCCTCCTCATCAGCTTCTTGGGCCTTCTAGGCATCCTTCTATGTGCTGGAGGTGTAAAAGGTCCATACCCACTATCATCCCAGTACTTTTCGCTTGCAACAGGGTATATAATGTGCTCATAGCTTCTTTTGTATGTTTCTACAGTGTACCAGTAGCTGATATAATCTTCAACAACCTCTTTCTTCAAGAATATAGTTGATATGGCATGTTGACAAGGCAAACCAGTAAGGTCCCATTTCCTACAGCTACAAGTGTGGGTAGATAGGTTCACAATGAACTTATTTGATATGGTTTTCACTTCAAATACATCATCAGCAGCCCACAAAGCAATACAATTTTTGGTCAACCCTTTCGTAACCTCAAGTTTTTTTGAATGTTAGGGCATAAGCGACCCTTATAACTGTTTAAAGCTTGTCTCTTTTCCTGTATCCTAACCATGAGTGAGTGACTCTCTTATCATCTCCACACAAGTTATTATTGGCTTATCCCTATTCTCAAGGATAAATGCATTGAAAATCTCGGACATATTGTTCAACAAAGAATTGCATTTGCTACGTGGGCTAAATGCAAACCTAGCCCATATGGTAGGGTCCATCTTCACTATTACCTTATGTGCATCTGGGTTGATAACACTGATTTTCTTCATATGATTCTTCCAGTCTGCAACCGTTGTTGCCTTAACTGCTACCCACATCTCATCTCTTAACTGCTTCTCCCTGTGTTTCTTTACTAGATTGCCATACAAGTGTCTCCAATAAAATCTGTGCTCAACATTTGGTAGCAATCCATCCAATGCTGGAATAAGGCCCTGTATACATAACCAAATTAAAACATTAAACCAAACATGCATGTATTTTCATACTCACAATAAATGCTATAGTTGACTATAATATTTTGTTTACCTTCTGCTGATCAGACATGAATGTAATAGGTTGATCTGTTCCAATATCGTGTAGCAGTAGCTTGAAAAACCATTCCCATGATTCCTTAGTCTCTCCTTCTACAACAGGAAATGCAACAGGGTACATTTGGTCATTTCCATCCCTCCCAACTGTAGCTAACAGCTGGCCCTCAGTTGGCCCTTTTAAAAAACATTCATCAACACCTATAAAAGGCCTATAACCAGCCACAAAACCCCTTCTGCAAGCATCAAGACATATATACAACCTTTGGAACACTGGAATTGCATTTGGAATTGAAGGTGTGTCAGTCAACAACTTCCTTTCTTAAACTGTTTCTTGTACTTCCCATGTATCATCTCAAGGGCTTTTTTCTTTGCCCTATATGCCTGGCTTCTACTAATACTTACCACAAAGTCATTCTTAACTTGGTTCCTCAATTCTTTAATACTCCAGTCAGGATTATCCCTCTATTTTTGCACATACCTCTTTGCCAGCCATGAAGATTTTATAATTGTATTTTTGAAGGTTCATGCACATAATGTATGTCTATGTATAACTTGCACTGAAAGTCTTCTCTATCTGCTTCCAAGAGGTATGGAAATAACACTCACATCCATCAGCACATTCTGCAGTAACTCTATCAGATGCATTCCTGGTGAACTTAATACTGTAACCTTTTGCAATTGCATAATTTTTAACTGTAGCTTTAGCCTCGTGTGAGTCCTTAAAGGTAGTTCCAACCTCTAACTTAATTTCCTTTATATCTGCAGGTTCAGTGTACTGTAGAAACCTAGGCTTGTGACTTAAAATCTTATCTTCATCACTATTAGCAGCACTAGGAGTTGTAGAAGAGTTTGCATGATCTGAATGTGAATGTTGTTCAAAAAAAACATTCCCTACCAGCTCACCATCACTGTCTTGCGAGGATTCACTTCCCTTACTCTCTCCTTCCCCTTCATTCACATTGTTTTGCTACTCCTCATCCTCACTATCTGATGATGGATCATTATCTTTATCATACTGATGTACCCCAATATCAAATAGATCATCATTATCAACGCATTCTTGGCATCCACTATCATCATCACCATTGTAACTTCTATCATCACTTCCTAAATTGATATCATCAATTCCCCATTGCTTTGTATTGCCCCCTTGCTTTGCATTGCAACCCACATCATCAAGGCCCCTTTTAGTTGCATTGGAATCATCATTGTCCATCATATCTTCAGCAACAACATTTTCTAAACTATTCATCAAGAGGTGTATAATTTGGGACCCATCATTAATGCCATGTTCAACATAAATATCTACAATTGTATCCATGGGCCCTAATGATGCCACCATCTCCAAAAGATCCCGGTCAGTCTCTAAAATCCTAAGACCATCACTAAAGCCAGTCCTAGGTAACAAATACCACATATTCTTCATATTCATGTACCCTAAAGATACAACACACTTTCTCATATGGGGTATTGAGAGGAAATCTAAATCCATATCAGGTATGTATTGAACTTCCCCGCACACATATGCAAGCTAAGGGTGCTCCACAAAGTACCCCCATGATGCAAAGCAATAGTAATGCAACCATCCATATTTTGTGCACAAATTTCTTCTTCAAAATATCAAAGACACACACCAAATCAAATTAAAAAATGGGTAAAAAGCATGTGATTAGTGATGAGCAAATAAAGTATAAAAAACAAACATAGTCGACTAAAACATTATACTGTACTTGTAGGGGACCATTTCGAATAAACAATTCAACACTCAATAAACAAACAATTTCATTGTTAACTATAGGGGACCATTGAGTGCGGTTCCCAGTTACATAGAATATTCAACTAATATATTCAAACAAATGACTTAAAACCCTTAAAATCCAAAACAAATTACTTAAAATCCCTAATACGATACACAATAGTCGTAAAAACATTATTGTGGTCCCGACAATCATACCTTTTTCCACAACGACACAAAATAAAGCACAATTATGGTCCTGGCTGTGGTCCTGGCAATTGTCGGCAAGCCCCCACTGTGATTTGGGGTTTGATAAATCTTATAGGTTTGATAAACACAGTGATTTGGGGTTAAATTTTTGCCATAATTTGTTGTAGAAGATTTAGGGGAAGATTTGGATTCAGAGATCGTGAAGAAGAAGAGAAGGAGATCTGATTTGGGACTTGTGAGATCGTGAAGAAGAAAAGGAGAGCTGATCTGGCTTTCTTTTTCGATGAAAACCCTCAAAAAAGTTGGTCTTCATATCACTTGTTTCGCACGTCGTCTGATTTTGGGCGGGATGCACACGTGGACACTAGCTTGGATCCACCTCAGCTTAATATGCCGCTCACGTGATCTTTTCCATCCATAAAAGTTCAAATGTTGTCACTAAATTGAGATGATTCTAAGTTTATGGACCAAATTGAAACTACCCCTAAAGTTGAAGGTATTAAAAAGTAATTCACCCAATTACCAAATCGTCTCTTAATTTTATTAACTTATAAGAGTATTTTAGTATTTTCAGGTACTATTCAACCACAAAAGGAATTGGCTTAATATAGTAGTATAGATACTCAGACATTTGGTTGGCAGAAAATACATAACGATGTTAATGGCAACCACGAAAGGATGTTATTTCCCTTCTCTCAAAACGGGTTGCAAACGGTGTCATTTTTCCTTATTTTTTTAATTTCTGTTAATGCTCCTCCATTTCTCCAACTCCTTTCTTCTTCTACCAAACCCATGCTCTGTTCATCGCTAACTCCCCTCTTCTTCCACCACCATCACTCCTCCTCTTCTTTTTTGTTTTTGTTTTTTTTTTTTTTTTTTTTGGGTAAGTCCAAATACAAAAGTGGTAAGGGCTCTAGCCCCACAACTATTGCATGGGTTTGGTGCTGATCAAAACCCATCTCGTGGGTCACATTCACATGGTGGTGGGGAAGGTTTCAAGATACCCATATTTGGCTAGGGTCACACTAGTGGAAGAGGAGAAGGGGAAGGGTTTAGATCTGGTTGGAGCAACCACCCCTTGTTGTTGCAGAATCTCCACCGTTGGTGGTCTTCTTCACAGCGTCACCACTATTGACGAGTTAAGGGTTTCTTCACAGCGGCATCATGAGGGTTTCTACACAGTGGCAATTCAAGAGTTCATAGTAGCGATTCAAGGGTTCACCTTGGTGGCTTTTCTCAGTGGTGATACTTAAGTTCCCCTTGACGACGTTCTGCGGTTGCGTCAATGGTTGAGGGTCTCTCACAGCAACACTCGCCGGTGTTAAAGGGTTTTAATCTTTGGTGATATAGGGGATTTCATGCTGTTAATTTGAGGGTCTTATTGGTTTCAATTTGAGTAGGGGGTTTGATAAAAGGGGTCAATCGTAGAAGGAGGGGAGAGGGCAGATCGCAAAGGGAGTGGGGGAGAGAAAGTTAACCAAGGAAAAAAAAAAAAAGAGGAAAGAAAGAAGAAGAGGGAAGACAAGAGAGAGAAGAGCATGTCGGCGACATCAGAATTTGGCTGGAAAAATGAAATAAAAATGGACAATTATTCCTAACACTGAAGAATAATAGAAAAATGAAAATGAAAATGAAAATGAAATAAAAACAAAGATCTATTTGAAAGGGGATAGTTGGAAAAAATTCTCTTTGGCCAGAAAAATAGAGTTGGCCAAAATTAGGGAGCTATTAGGTAAAGAGATCGGAATTGATGGGTATAGAAGACGAGAGATGGGGTCAGATCAATTGTGGTTACTTGGTTAAAAGGGCAAAAATGTCATTTCATTATGACAAATGGCATTTTTGTCTTAAAAGTCAATTAATAATATCACGTGCCTGTCACATGATATTTTTTTGTTACTTTCCTTAACAATGGGTTACGATAGGCCCCGTATTAAAACACATTTGAAAGTTTGGCTACCTAATTAACGCCTTTTAAACTTGGGGGTACCAAACTGAAACCTACCCCAAACTTGGGGGTAGTTTTCTGCATTTTACCCTAAAATAAATTAGGATTCAAAAAATATTACTCCGTATTACAATTTCACATTGCTCTACCCTCATTAACTCATAATACTCCCTCCGTTCCAAATTAAGTGTTCCCTTTGAAAAAACACGTTTTTTAAGAAAACCATATTAAATGCTTTCACATCAATGTATATGTTTTGAAATTCCAAATTTGCCCTCAAGTGTGTAAAACATTAGAAAAAGAGAGAATACTTTTTTAAGGGTATTTTAGGAAATGAATAAGAAAGGACCATTGACTTTTGAAATGGGACAATTATTTTGAAACATCCCAGAAAGGAAAGTAGGACACTTATTTAGGAACAGAGGGAGTACTTATTATATACTACTCAATCTATGTGGTTCTCTAAAACATGAAATATATATATATATATCCGTGTTTCCAAATGAGTAATTTATAGGAAAAATGACAAAAGGATGGGTTAAAATAGGAACAATTCCAATGAGAAAGCTAAAACTCGTATGTTCAATTTAAAATGGCAATAATGAAGAGTTAGGATTTGATGCTGAGTCATTAAAACTCGGCACCGCGCTAAGGCGATGGCGATGTTAGTTGTATGCCCTACAGCCAATCATAGAGATGATACTTTAGGAATAAAGAACAATCATTTGATTTCATTTATGCATATTACATTTATTATTAAATTAATAAAAGGGCTTATTCTATTATGTTTATATGCATCATTTATATTTACATGATATATCCATGGAGTTAGAGTTGAGAATATGGAATTATAAAGAGTTGTAATTTTGAGACTATCAATATATCTCTGTACTAAACTCCTAAAGCATTCCTAGTTGAAGATTCACTATGATGGACAATAATGAACCATAGGACTAGCACTTGTTAGGTTGACTCTTTAGGAGGATAGCTAGTCTCAAGCTATTTGTGTGAAGACACTACAACCAACATGTGGGTGCCTATTATAAGAATAGGTACATTGAATGTGACCAAAGATATGAGATCAACTGAGTGGAGTTTTAACCTACCTGTTAATCAGCTTCTCATTGTTATAGTGATACAAGTAATCCTTAGACCTGAGACACCATAGTTGTCTTATGTATATAGCCTTAGAAGTTTGATAACACTAAATGTAAATCCTTACAGGGGTCTACAAGGGTATTCATTAGTCCTATTGCTATGTGTATAAAGGCATGTGAGTAATCAACAAGGAATCCATCACTTTTAGGAAAAAGAGAAAGTCTCATATAGCACTCATAATATAACTCATTAAATCCATGGCCATGGTAGGATGAATATGGAAAGAGTTTTCATGAGTTCATCAATGAGTTGATATTCATGATTGAGTATAAAGTAATTAAACTAGGGACTTGATAGACTTCCATGTCCTATTAGTTTAATTGGAGACATTGTGTAGAAGAAAGGATGCAATTATAACCTATAAACTATAACAGAAGGATCCTATGTAAGATACCTATTTACCTCATTGAGGACCACACCATGAGCCATATGCTAGATGTTACTCATGGTTAGTAGAAGCCCTAATTGATATAAGTGAGTTATAATCAATTAGGGAATTGGAAGGAATTCCAATTAAACCCTTAATGGAAAAAGTTTCATTGTACACACTTTGTGCTATTCCTACTATTTAATGAAATGAACCCAATGGGTCACACACTGATCATGCATTGAGAGCTTTAAATTTTATGAGAGAAGGGGTATAAGTGAATAAAGAATAGTTCTTGAAGGCCAAGTTTGTATATGATATAAACAAGAGGGGTTAATGTGCAATTTAGAGAAATTACACAAAATCCAATTAGGAATTGGATTCCCCCTATGGCCAGCCCTACTAGTGGCTATATATAGTCACACATGTGATGTGTGACAATAATATCACACTCCTCACTTCAAGCCCTAACTGTCCCCCTTGGTGGTGGTTCTCTTTCTCTCTTCTCTTCTCCACTTCTAGCAAGAACAAAGGAAAAAGGAAGAAAGACTTGAGGCTCTTGCTAGGCGTGGATACTATTGGAGGCAAAACACTTGGGCTGCTCATTCACTGTTGTCCAGAATCAAAGCTTGGAGCAAAAGAAGAAAACAAATAAACTGTAAGTAATTCAACCCATTTCTAGTTAGGTTTTTGGTTTTGCATTATAGTATAGTTAGATTTATGGGCTATGGAATCGTTTAGGAAAAATTTTTATATTCCGCATTTTGTTTTTCCTTCTAGTTCAATTCCCTACAGGCAACCCTTATATAGGTTTTTGGATGACCAAGATTAAAAGATAAAAAATGTGCTATTAAAATGACCTTTATCACGACCCAAATTAATTAAGTTGTAATGAATAATAATAAAACCACTTTATTTCAAATAAAACATTTATATTTGACGAGAATAACACGTGTTGAAAACTTGAAAATTTTTACAAAAGTTTTGGTATGACCCATTTATAAATGGGACATACCATGATATAACTTGTTTTAAACGTCATACATAACCTATCATTCATTACGTGTCTGGGGTCCATTGGCCGAATAAAAAGTATTAAATATTGCATCACCATAATATTTAATTATCTGATACATAATATAAATTGTTCCACTAAACATAGCATAATATAATTAAACCGAATAAAAGCCTCAAGGTGAAGTCTCATCTGCTTTATAATAATCTGAAAAATGTTTATAAAAATAAAGGTGATCAAGTATAAAACTCATTAGATATAATTTTCATTTAAAATTAACCCAAGCATGATAATATAACCAAATAAATTATGTGATGACCCTTTTCATAGAGATACTAATCATGTTTTAAAACAGTAAACTCTAGAACACAAAAAGAGAAAAGAAGACATACCTTAGATACAATAATCCTCATACTTGTAATAATTTATCGAACCCACATGTTTATATTATGAAAATAACATCATGAATCATGTAAAATCATCACAAACAATTCATAATAATATCCTAGGCATGCTTGCATCACAACAATATCAATACAAGAGAAAACCCTAATTCTAGAGTGACGGGTACTTACCTCTTGCTGTTTACTTCTTTCTTACTTTAATACTGTTGTAGAACTTTCCTCTTGATGCTCTCTACCCTCTTGAAGCACTCCCTTAAGTCTCTTAAAGCTCACAAATTCGTAGTTCCCTCTTTCTCTAGGGTTTGGAAGCATGTAAAAGTCCTTAAGTGCTGAAAATAGGCTCCTATTTATAGGGAACCAACCTAATAATTCAATGGTTGAGATTAATCCTTCAAATAATGATCCAAGGGTTATTAGAGACTCTCTTGATGCTCAAGTAACTCAAAGTTATCCAAAAATATAAGGAAAGTCACCAAAAGTAGTAAAAAGTCGCACCGGAAGTCAAAAATCGGAAGGGGTCAAAAGAGCTCAAAAAAGGAAGTTTTCTTGAGTGACCGGTTAACTAAATGGTCATTAGAGGGCAAGCCCATTCAGGTGCTATTTTCAACCTTCTAATACTCCTAGGGGCATATTTTGTTCATTTTAACTCTTATTTGAGTGAAATGAAAGCCAAAACGATCGTGATTCAAAGGAGAATTATCCTAGAAGACTCTCAAGGTGAAAATCCTCAACCATTTTTAAGTGGTTGGGTTTAAGCATGGGGCTAACCGTCAAAAGTTCAATAAAAGTAGGGTTTTGACCTCTAGTTGAACAAATTCTCATTTTAAATCAATGTGAGACCTCAAGAAACATATTCCTACATAAAATTAGGCTTAAATAAATGTAAATGGATTTAGTTGGATGAAAACCTAAATACAAATAATCAGTGAACTTTAAGAGAACCAAAAAAAGGTCAATTAGCCAACTTGAACCATTATGAGACAAAACCAATCTCAAACCATTGAAGCATCAAATTGAACCTAAAAATGGACTCCATATGTTAATATGAGCATGATAAAACAATCTGGGATGAATTCGAAGGTCAATTAGAAATTATACAAGCAAAATGATGAAAGTGCCCTTAAAGTCATAAATGTTCTTATTAACCCTCAACACTCACTCAAATTGGAACCAAAAATTCATAGAAATTTCTCTCATTAACCTAAGAACTCAATGCAAAAGAAAAGACTTAGATACAACCAAAAAAAAAAAAAAAAAACACATGATAATAGCCTTTAACAAAGGGATAAAAAGGGTGAACATGCCATCTGAAACTCAAAGGCTACGAGTCTCATCAAAGACTTAACCAAACTCTAAGACAACACCTAGGAGACATTATGGGGGTGAAAATGGGTATCTACAACTATCAAGCCTATAAATTGAGCCTTATGTACAATGTTATTGAGTTATTTGCACTAACACTATTAAACCTATCAATTAAGCTTTATGTACAAGATTATAAAGAAATTAAATATCAATGGTTTTCCCGTTTTATATCTTTTTTTTTTCATTATTTTAATATGGTATCAAAATTTTTGACGCCAAAGAATGGCAGCGGAAGACAACCACAGTGACAGTTAGGTAAGAAAAAAGAGTTCCTTAAGAAGTTTCACATAAGGAAGAGAAAGAGAAGATAAAAAAATATTCTAGCCATTATGACAACGAAATGTCAATGTATATAGTCTCACACAAGGTCTCGATTCGCTGTATTATCTTTGTATTACCCATTTATACTAACACTATCAATCCTATTAAACGAGCCTCACGTACAATGTTATTAAGCCATATGTACTAACATTATCAAGGTTATAAATCATGTCTTAAATACAAGATTATTGAGAAATTTAATATTAAGAGTTTTCCCATTCTATATGTTTTTTTTTCAATATTGTAATATAGTATCAAAACTTTGGTTTTTAGGAGGTCATAGGTATTAATAAGTATCAATTTATCTATTTGTTTCACAGTTTTCTTCTATCTATTTGTCTTTCCATAGGTGGCATAAAGCCACACGTAAAGGAGGTTTAGGTTGATAAAATTGTTAACATATTCTCTAATAACTTAAGCTTTTAAGGTTAAGTAGTGTTCTAAAACTTGCAAATAAAACAATACCCTACCGATAGTCATATAAAGAATTTCACCAACCGTATTTGTGCGTCGCTAAGATATATATATTCTATATTTAAAATAGATTAAAAAATAATTAAAAAAAAAAAGAGCTTTGACCATCGGTCTTTTTTTTTTTTTAAGGGGATAGAATCTAATGACCTTGATAATTATCTTAAGAATAAGATTACTGATGATTTAGATAATAATTTTTACAGTTATTTTTATTACTAGTGTAAGACCCGTGCAATGCGCGAGATAAATTATTAAGTAAAAATATTTTATAAATTTTATTATAGTATATAAATCTATAAATATGAAATGAAAAAAAAAAAAAAAAAAAAAAAAACTTGTGTGATTGTATTTTTCGTCACAAAAGGTTGTCAAAGACAATGAAATCATACAGAGTTTGAAAATGGCAATTTCTATCCAAACAAAAAAAAAATTTCCCCAAAACTAAATTACACTAAACCATCTTGAATTGTAGGGGTACTTCCATTAACATATTAAGTTAATAAAAAAATCTTGAATTCAAATCTTATCCTAAAAGATTTAAGTTTATAGAAAAAATTATGAGTTGGGACATAATCTTGAGATTTGTTAACTTATTAATAAAAACCTTAATTTATATAGGAAAACAATTACGAGTTTATATATAAATGCAATTTAGATTGCATTCAACACAAAATCATCAAAGTCTTATAAAAATAAATTGTAATATTAGAATATAAATTAAATTAAATGAGAAGATTTTGAAAATTCAGGTAAATCATAGATATACCTTTTATGTAAATGAGAGAAATGGTATTAGCATTGAAGGGTTCATTTTCAAGCAAGAAAGATTGTAATCATGTCGAAGGTTTCGTTCTTAGAGGAAAGAAATGGAATAAAATAGTAAATAAGAGAATGAGAGATCTTACAGGCTATAAAGATTTGTTGGCAATGGCATTGGGAGAGAATGACGGTGGAAGACAACCACAGTGACAGCTATGTTACTAGAAGAAAGAGTATTTCAGGAAGTTTCACAGCTACAAGAAAGAGAAAAGAAGAAGATATAAAGCTATTCTTGCCATTACGATAATGAGATGTCAAGGTATATAGTGTCACTCTATATTTGGGTTCAGGTTCACTATACTATCTTCATACTGTCAATTTGTACTAACACTGTCAAGCTTATAAATTAAGCTTAATGTAAAACGTTATTAAGCCATTTGTATTAACACTATCAAGCTTATAAATAGAATATTACCTATAAGATTATTAAGAAATTCAATATCAAGAATTTTCGCATTCTATATTTTTTTCATTATTTTAATATGGTATCAAAGTTTTCGACGCTAGAGAATGGCAGTGGAAGACGGCTAGAGTGACGACTAGGTAAGAAGAAAGAGCTTTTCAAGAAGTTTCACATATTAGAGAGAGAAAGAGAGAGAAGTTATAAAACTATTCTTGCCATTACAATAATGAGATGTCAAGGTATATAATCTCACAATAGGTCTAGGTTAACTATATTGTCTTTACATTATTCATTTGTACTAACACTATCAAGCTTATAAACCAAGTCTTATGTATAACGCTATTGAACCATTTGTACTAATACTATCAAGCTTATAAATCAAGTCCTATGTACAGGATTATAAAGAAATTCAATATCAAAGGTTCTCCCGTTCTGTATCTTTTTTTCATTATTGTAATATTGTTTCAAGGTTTTCAACGCCTAAGAATGGTAGTGAAAGACTGCCATAGTGACAGCTAAGTAAGAAGAAAGAATCCTTTAAGAAGTTTCAAATATAGAAGAAAGAGAGAGAGAGTGAGTGAGAGAGATAAAATACACTACAAGAAAAAAGGCTTTTTTACGACACTATATTTACAGCATATTAGTGTGGCATGCCATTAATAAGAGTATATACGGCGTGCATAGTATAAATGCCATTAATATACCAAATCTGGACACTTTTAATGGCGTACACAGTGAAATGCCATAAATAGTGTCCATTATGGTGTTCATTTGAACGCCGTGTATAACATGACCCCACCCTTACAAAATACGACTTGCTCTAAATGCCATGAAAAAAATTACACAACCACGAAAAAATTAGCGGGTCTTTTTTCCCTATTCCCTCTACATTTTCTTTTTTCTTTTTCTTCTCCCCATTTGGCTCCTCATTCTCGACTGAAGAATATTAGGCTAGGGTTCTCCTTTTCTTTTTTCTTTTTCTTTTCCCCATTTGGCTTTCCCTATTTGGCTCCTTACTCTCGATTAAGGGGAATCAGGGTTCTCCACATCAAAATTGTTACAAAGTTGAACCAGAAATCACGATTCAAGCTTATGCGAAGTCACAACCCGCGCATCAAACCTAACACTCCATCTTCTTAATTTGGCTTTCTCCTCGTCTCTTGCTCAGATCTGCGTGCGTGATTATTGGAGAAGAACTAGGGTTTGTTTGCTTTTTCTGAAGCTGAAGATTTGGGGCTCTGTGTGCTCTTTTTCACGGTAATCTCTTTCTCTCTCTCTCTCTCTTATGCGTGACTATTAGAGAATCAAGCTTCCTCCTCATGTAGGGTTTTTTTTTCTTCTTTATAGAAATGGGTAGGGGCATCGAAGATTTGTAGCGTGATAAGGGTAGGGAAGGATTCGATGGATAGAGATGAAATTATGGAAAATGTTGCTGTGGCGATGGGTGGGGTTGTGGGGATTGTACCGAAGAAGTGGGTTGGTGTGCGATCGTTTCATTTGAAGTTTGCACAATCTCTAGCGTTGCCTATTTATCAGGCATTGCCCGATGTGAGGTTAAAGATAGAAGGAGTGAAGGAAAAAGAGGAGGAGGTGGTGAAGGAGGAAGCGGGTAAAGAAGTTGTTAAGGAGGAAACTAAGAGGAGTGGGGGGGAGAAAGATGAGAAATTGGGTAATAAGAAGGGGTCAAAAAAAGGGGAGGATTCATGAAGTTCGGTATATAGATAGTAATGCTGATGATTTAATGGATGCAAATGAATTTGGAAGCAATGATGATGAAGATATTGGTGAATTGGGTGGTGCTGAATTTGAGGGTAAGAAGCGAAAGAAGGGAGATTTGATGAAGGGACAGGTTAGTGAGTTAAACGGCAAGAAGCGGTCGAAAAAATTGGCTAAGATGGAGAAGTGAGATAGTGTGAAACAAAAGAAAGATGGGTTACAGATTTTGGTGATGATTTAATGCTCATTGTTTGTTTCACAACATTATTACTATAAAAAGTGGAATTCCCCGTGTTTCTGATTCTACTTTATTCTAAGAATAAGTAGTTTATTGTGAGTTTTATCAATTGCACTCTATTTGGTTGTTGGGAAAGTTGTTGTAATAAAAAGAAAATGAATTTTTGAATCCTATGCTATATGGTATTTTTGTTTTTGTAAAATGCCAAACTCATCTTAACTAAACCAGTTAGTTGTATTGACTCAGTTAAGTGGTAGTTTTGTTTTCACAGGTTCTGAATCATGAAAAACCTAGACATTTGACATTTCAATATCTTTTTTTCCTTTACATGTTCTCTGCAAAAGTTTAAATCTCTTTTTCCTTACATTATTTATGCAAGAAAATGTTCAATAGTTGAGTTTTTAAAGAAATAGTTTATTGAGACTTGAGGTGTGTTGATTGTATGTGTTCATTCTACTTCATCATTAATGGTATATACTTATACAAGCGGCACTTTTGGAATGTTAGTTTTATTATTTTTGTATTGATTTGTTGCAATAGGCTTAGTTAAGGGAGTTCCTTTGATGAATTAAAACTCTAGTTTCAAAATTTTAAGTTTTTTTAAACCCTTTCTTTTCAACCAAATGGACCATAAGAGATGTTAGGGTGTTGGGGTTTTGTGAAAAATTAAGAATAAAAAATATAAATTACAGGGGATTTAGGGTTTTAATTAGAATTTGGAACTTACATAATTTAATGGATATAGTAAAAGATTTATGATCTGTTTGGATGTCCCATGGGAACTGGGTCAGTTCAATTACAGAGTTTTACATGGGATTTGAAATAAGTCCACCTTGTGCTTTTGCTATAAATTCTTACAGAATCCATTTTTAGGGCTTGTTAGGAATTGAATGGATGACCTAATTTCTATTTTATTTTGGTAAATATGTATATGTCTCGACTGTTCACTATGATTATGTTTGTTGAGTTATGGAGATAGTTAGGAACATTAATTTATTGATGATTATCAAATTTTCAATTGATTGCCAAACCTTTTCTTAGTGCTAGCGAATTGAATGCTCTATTTTCTCAATCTTTGTGTGGAACTATTCTTTTCTATAGAGCGTCTTTACATCATATAGTATATTTGAGAGGCCCCAACAAAGCAATTATCAGTTCCTTGATTCATGGGTTAGTTTTATTAGAGATTGCAAGTTTATCAAATGCAAGCCATTAGATGGCATAATGCACTCTTCCTACTACTAGATGAATTGAAACCCATTGTTTAGTGCACCATGGCTAACTATCGCTGTAATTATCAAATATTATATCTCTGTAACTAGAACTCAGTGTTGATTATGTTTGTTGAGTTATGGAGACACTTGTTCTAATTTTATAGGTCTTTTCGCTTCATTATAATTTAGCTTCTCCTTAAGTTTTTAGTTTATTTGGTTATGTTTCAATTTTTGGAAACTGAATGAAGGTTTCTTTGTTGTTTACAGTTGGATGGAATGTCGTGCGAGTCATCACAGAAGTTTCAGTTGATGACATCATTAGCAGAGATTCTAAAGGTTTGAATCAAATTATTGTCACTCATCTGAATCTTTCTCAGGCAGTTAAACTCGAAAATGTTGTAGATAGTCTCTAGATGCAGAATTCAAAGCTTATTCGAGACCTCATTGAAAAGTTGATCAAGTAAGGAAACATTTCTTTTTATGATTGATTAATTATTCTAGATGTGGTAGAAGCCTCAGGGCATGGAATTGAAATCTCTCCATGGTGTTTTACATCATAGATTCTTTTTTTTATTTTTTTTATTTTTTTCTTTTTTAAATATCTCTCTCTCTCTCTCTTTCTCTCTCTCTCTCTCTCTATATATATATATATATATATATATATATTATATATATATATATAGCGCTTGAAAATAATTTTTTTAGAAGTACAACAAAATCACCATAGAAAAAAAGAAAGAAAAGAAATATAGCAAATTCTTATCTGTCCTGTGATTTTCCATCCTATTATATGTTTTACTATAGCATAGACATATTACAATCTTCTCAAAACATTTTTGACTCAGAACAAGTTTCTTTTCCCTAAATTTCCTCAAGATCATAGTGATATTCTCCTTGCTGGCATTGTAAAGACTAACAACCATGGTTTTTGTAGCTTTCTCCAAATCCTTTTTTCTCTTTCACAAACCACCAAAGAAATTTAGTAAGAGTAATAATAATCCTTTCACTTTATCTGCAAAATAAAATTTTTAGGTAGTGGATGAACTCAAATTGGAAACGATTCACTGCTTCCATCACATCTCAAATAGTTCAGTAGCCAACTCAAGTTTTACAACATGCTCAGCTCCATCAATGTAAGTTGTAGATTGACAGGGGGATTCACACAGTTACATCTTCATTAACTTGAGAAATTTATTTTCTGAATTAAAGACATCACATAGACAGCCAACAATAGCTTTGGACAGTGCCCAAAATATCTCCCCTAGTTGACTTTTTTGAACCAATGAATGACATTCAATCGGTACTTAAAATAGTAAATTCATTTGTTCTGTTGTGGTCCTTATGTATCATAATAGCATCTTTTAGCCTCTGGCTAGACAGAGCTGATATAAACAAATCATATGTGAATGAATTGCATGAAATTGTGCTTCGGGGCTGTGTTATCAATTGATTCGACTTGGTCACTTGTACAGAGGGTCATTTCTTAAGGTTATATGATTAACATTGTGTTACAAAGGGTCATTTCTTAAGTTTGCAAAGTCTTGTGTTATCAATTGTGCCAAAAATGATTGTATGTGTTCATTCTGTTAGAGTTATGCCCTAGAGCCAATCATAGAGATGATTGTTTAGGGATAAAGGAACAATCATTTGATTTCATTTATGTATGTCACATTTATTATTGATTTAATAAAAGGGCTTATTCTATTATGTTTGTATGCATCATTTATATTTACATAATATGTCCAAGGAGTTAGAGTTGAGAATATTGAATTACAAAGAGTTGTAATTATGAGACTGTAAATATATCTCTGTACTAAACTCCTAAATCATTCTTAGTTGAAGGTTCACTATGATGGACAGTAATGAACCATAGGACTAGCACTTGTTAGGTTGACTCTATAGGAGGATAGCTGGTCTCAAGCTATTTGTGTGGAGACACTACAACCAACAGGTGGGTGCCTGTTAATAGAATAGGTACACTGAATGTGACCAAAGATTTGAGATAAACTGAATGGAGTTTTAACCTGCCTGTCAATCAGTTTCTCAATGTTATAGTGGTACAAGTAATCCTTAGACCTGAGACACCATAGTTACCTTATGCATGTAGCTTTAGAAGTTTGATAACACTAAGTGCAGATTCTATTCATGGGTCTGTAAAGGTGTTCATTGGCCCTATTGCTATGTGTATGAAGGCATGTGAGTGATCAACAAGGAATCCATTACTCTCAGGAAAAAGAGAGAGAATGTCTCATATAGCATTCATAATATAACTCATTCAGTCCATGGCCATGGCAGTGTGAATATGGAAAGGAGTTTCCATAAGTTCATCATTGAGTTGATATTTATGAATGAGTATAAAGTAATTGAACTAGGGACTTGACAGACTTCCATGTCCTATTAGTTCAATTGGAGACATTGTGTAAATGGAAGGATGCAATTGTAACCTATAAACTATAACAGAAGGGTTCTTTGATAGATACATATTCACTTCATTAAGGACGACACCATGAACCATATGCTAGGTGTTATTCATGGTTAGTAGAAGCCCTAATTGATATAAGTGAGTTATAATCAATTAGGGAATTGGAAGGAGTTCCAATTAGACCCTAAATGGAAAGAGTTCCATTGTGCACACCTCGTGCTATTCCTACTACTTGATGATGTGAACCCAATGGGTCACACACTGATCATGCAAGATGAGCTTTAAAGTCTATGAGAGAAAGGGTATGAGTGCATAAAGAATAGTTCTTTGAGGCCTATTTATATTTGATATAATTTATAGGGGTTATTGTGCAATTTAGAGAAATTGCATAACACCCTAATAGGGTTTCCCCCTAGGGCCGGCCCCCTTGAGTGTGGACTATATAAGTCACACTTTGAAGTGATGACATCATCACAAGTTGAAATCCCAAGGGGCTGTCCAGATTTTCCAGCCTCCCTCTCTCTCTCTCCTCTCTTCTCCTTCACTAGCAACAACAAGGAAAAGGTGGAAAGGACTTGAAGCTCTAGCTAGGTGTGGATACCGTTGGAGGCAGCACACTTGGGCTGCTCATTCACCGCTGTCCGGAATCAAAGCTTGGAGCAAAAAGGAGAAGACAAAAATTCTGTAAGTGTTCTAACCCTCTTCATAGCTAGGGTTTGATTTTGTATATGCATAGTTAGATTCATGGGCTGTGGAATCAAAGGGAAAATTTTTATATTCCGCACTTCTATTTTTCCCTCTTGTATGATTCCCAACAGTGGTATCAGAGCCATGGCTATGCATAATACAAAATACATATGGGCTGGAATTTATGGTGTAGTTGAATGATTCAAAAATCTGGAGAATTTTTACTGCAGAATTGTTCTTCTCTCTGGCCGAACCTAGGGTTTGGAACCCTAGGTCTATTCTTCTTCTACTCCTCTTCTAAATCATGGTTAAGGGTAACCATTGATGCAAAGGTTGTATAGGGTTTGAATTGGAAGAAGAAGAAAAAGGAAAACTGGGTTTTCTGAAGAGGGTCGAATCTGGGTTTTAGAACCCAGAGGTTCTTGCAATTAAATTCAATCAAAGCTTCTGTATTTTTGATGCAAATCCATTGTAGGATCATTATATATCATGTGTATATGATTTTCTTTAAGTTTCAAAAAGGTTTTGATGGAAAAAGATTCAAAAAGTTTGAAAATTTTTCATGAACAGCATAGCAGATTTTCTCTGCAGAAAAGTCATCAATGGAGTTTTGATTAGAACTTGAGTTAGGGAACTCCAAATTGCATGAAACCAATTGCATTAGTTTCCTAAGACATGTAGGATACTGGGAAAATTCGTTTGGTAGCCTAATTCATTCATCTTGCTGGGTTTTAAATCAATTTCTGACCATGGACAGTATGCTGTCAAATTCTGGGCAGCATACTGTTGTTTTAATTGTTTAGAACAATTGGTGATGATTCGATCATCCAAACCTCTTCTAGAAGCTTAGTATTTCATGTAGGGACATGATACAAAAGCTGGTTTCAATGGAGGAGTCGAATTGATAAGGTTTTAGAAGCTATTGTGACCTTCAAGGTCTGCAACAATGGCTCCAGCAATGGGTTTTGGAAACCCTGATTGTTTTTGATGATGGCAGCCACTTCCACCACTCCTCACGTGTCCAGAGGCTTGTCCCACACCCCTAGGATGTTCTCCCATGGCTGCCCATGGCCTCCCACAGTCGTTGGTGGCCATGGCAGCCTAGCCAAGCTCAGGCAGCCCCCTGGTTGTGACGGCTGCATAGAGTTAAGGATGAAACCCTAATTTTGAGTTAATGATGAAACCCTAATTTCATTATGGCATTAATTAAAACCCTAATTGGAATATTAATTACCTTTATTAAGAGTTAATGATTGGTCATTAAATGACCAATCATGGTTATTAATTGTTAGGACATAATTAATACCATAAATGATGTCTAGGGTTAGGGTTTTGGAAACCCTAATTAGTGTAATTAATTAAGGGTAATTAATACCCTATTTGGCATTAATTAAACCCTAATCCCTTTTATTAAATACCATATGAACCTAGGGTTTTAATGATTGGACATTAAATGACCAATCATAAGGAATTTAATGATTAGGGCTTGCATTTAGGGTTTAGGGTTATGCGTTTAGGGTTTAGGGTTTTAGGAAACCCTAATACACTAATTCATCATTTAAATGATTTTATTTAATTCCCATGTTAATTATTTAATTAATATTGATTAATTTTATAATGTTTTAAATGGTTTAAAATACAATTGGGGATTAAATTAAAATCTGGAAATTCTTAATTAAATGAAATTGATTTGTTTAATTAAGGAAACCCTAATATTGGATATTAGAGTTATTTTAGGAAACTTTATATGTTTAAATTAATTTGATTAATTGAAACTAAAATGTCTTAAATGTTAAGACTTTATTTAATTCTGGATATTTTTGTTAATACCTAATAAGATTAGGATGCATTAATGAGATTAATGTAAATCATTCAAGAGAATTACCATAATGCCCATATGTTTTAATGCTTACAGTTTTTCTTTACATTATGCAATGAGATTGTATGTATGTGTTTGGATGATGATTATGGACTATACCCTTTAAACCAATTGTGATTGGCCATCTTATGAATGGGATGTTATTATTTACAAGAGTTGTAATTTTATTAAGGTGATGTAATTTATTTGGGGCTTGCATGCCACCTTCCCTCTCCCTCTCTCTCTATCATTCTCTTATGTACCCCACATTCCCCTTATGTATCCCTTTATTTAAATTATGTAAATGTTATGTAATCGAGAGCGCACTAAGGAGCATGGTGGACCCAAAGGAGCATGATAGAGCCCAACAAGCCAATGGTGGAGACCATCAAGCCAAGGGAGCAGATTGAAGGACTTGAAAGCTTAGAGAAGTGTTTCAAGACAGCATGCATGTTTCGAATGTGTTATTTTACGATCACCTACACCCACCTTAGATCTTGGATTCAATCTATTGGCTTGGATTGAATCCTCTCAAAGTCCATAATCATCATAGTGGGAGCTTTTAATGAGATTAATAGTGATAGCTCCAAATCCATAGATCGTTATATGTCTCTTCTTAGGGACTAATATCGATAAGTGGATTATTATTATTTTATGCTGTTCAATTTTTATTTATATGCATGAGATGTATGTTAATTTGATGAGACCCTTAAAAACCCCTCTCTTTTAATATTAAGTTGGAAATGGAGAATACATTAGGGAATGGATTCTTCATTGCCTTCCATCATTATAGGATCATCTAACGTCCCTTAATGTGGGTACCTGGCTGCAGACATGTAGGAGCTACCCATATTAAAGACATTACTTGAAACTATCACATATATAGATATCATGGGGTGCCTAAGCTGGTATATACCAAGAAACTAACATGTGAGGTATATATTTGGTGAAACATACCTGTGTGAATGATGGGCTTAACTTAACTAGGGAAGTATTCCAAGAAACTAACATGTGAGGAGTATGTACCCTAGAGGCAAAACGATTGGAATTTGCTTATGAAGCAATAGACAAAGAGTTCTCTTCTTACTGTGGGTTAGAAGTCAAGAAACTAACATGTGAGGCTTCTAGGTCACAGTGGGACCCCAATCCCCATTAGGAATGAGATTCCCGAATTCCATTAGAGGGTGTATGGAATTTGATAAAATAGTGGGAGGTACCATATGATTAAAGACCCGATCATTATGGATTAAAAATGAAATCTGATTTTCTATTTAATTTTCTGTATGTAGATCACCGTAATGGCTCACCGCAACCCGTTATCCAACATTTTGGAAACCAACCGTTTAACTGGACCTAATTATCTTGATTGGTTAAGGAATTTAAAAATCGTTTTGAATTCTGAAAATATTACCTATGCACTTCAAAGTCCACTTCCCAATGCTCCTACTGAGGCTGCAACTCGGCAAGAGAAAGACGCTTATCAGAAGCGCATGGATGATGATCTTATGACGAGATGCTATATGATGGTGTCTCTAAGTCCTGAGCTTAAGAAGCAATACGAGTCCATGGGAAGTGCACCCGAGATATTTATCCACATACAAGAGTTGTATGGCAAAGAGTTCTTGCTTGAATGTGATGAATGGGTTGAAGTTCCTGCTTCCAATTCTATACTCAAGCCTAAAGGCAAGGGAATAAGAAAGGGTAAGAGTACCCAAAGGAAGAGGAAAGGTAAAGGGATCTGTTTTTACTGCGGCAAAGATGGGCATTGGAAACGTAACTGCCAAGAGTATCTAGATACTCTGAAGAACCAACCTTCGGAAGGTATGGATTATGCTCTTATACTTGAGACTAACATGAGTGTTAGCTCTGCTTCCACTTGGGAACTAGATTCTGGTGCGAGTTCTTATATTTGTAATTCCATGCAGGACCTAGTGGGAAGCAGAAGGCTGAGTAAAGGAGAAGTAACCCTACGAGTGGGAAATGGAGCAAACGTTGCTGCATTAGCCGTGGGGACTTGCTGCTTGACTTTGCCTAGTGGGAGTAGTTTAGAATTATCAGGCTGTCTTTATATTCCAGAAGTTATAAGAAACATTATTTCTATTTCAGTATTATCTAAACAAGGATTTAGGTTTGTTTTTGAGGAGAATAAATGTTCTTTATTTAAAAATGAAGAGTTCATTACTTCTGGAGTTTATGTGAATGGCCTTTATTTTCTAAACTTTATTGCAAATGTTAATTGCATAGAGCATGATAGCTCTAAATTGAATGCAAACAAACCCAAGAGAACAAGAGATGAAGAAAACTCCGCATATGACTGGCACTTGAGACTAGGTCATATCAGTGAGAATAGGATTAACAAGATGTGTAAGGATGGACAATTGGGTCCATTGGTTTCTATGCCCTTTCCAACTTGTGAATCTTGTTTACTAGGTAAAATGACCAAGTCACCTTTCACCGGTCACGGTGAGAGAGCAGCAGACATATTAGGATTAATACATAGTGATGTATGTGGTCCTATGAGCATACATGCTCGTGGAGGTTTCTCTTACTTTATAACCTTTACCGATGATCATTCTAGGTACGGGTATGTGTACTTAATGAAGTACAAATCTGAAGCATTTGAAAAGTTCAAAGAATTCAGATATGAAGTAGAGAAACAAACTGGTAAAAGTATTAAAGCTCTTCGATCGGATCGAGGAGGAGAATATTTAACTGGTGAGTTTTTAGATCATCTTGTTCAAGCGGGCATTCTATCTCAATGGACACCTCCTGGAACACCACAGCTTAATGGTGTGTCAGAAAGGAGGAATAGAACCTTATTGGATATGGTTAGGTCCATGATGAGTTACACTGATTTACCATTGTCCTTCTGGGGACATGCCCTGGAAACTGCAGCGTATTTGTTGAACAGAGTCCCAACCAAATCTGTCCCTAAGACACCGTATGAGATATGGAAAGGGAGAGCACCAAGCCTTAAACATATTAAGGTATGGGGTTGCACTGCATATGTAAAGACACATGATGCAACCAAGTTAGAATCAAGATCAATTAAATGTAGGTTTGTGGGGTATCCTAAAGAGAGTTTAGGATATTATTTCTATTATCCTGATGAACAAAAGGTGTTTGTTAGTAAGTTTGCAGTCTTTCTTGAAAAAGAGTTTATTCAAGAAGGAGGCAATAACAGGAAAATAGAACTCAAAGAATTGTCTGATGAGACACAAACCGACAGTGATCCCACCCCTGTCCCTGATGAGACAGAACCCACTAATGTACCACAACCTCTCCGTAGATCGAGTAGGGTATCTGTTGCACCTGAGAGATATGGATTTCTCAACCATAATGTAGAGGAATTGTTCCTTGGTGATAGAGAACACCCAGATGACCCTACTACTTATGGACAGGCGATTTCGGATATTGATTCGAACAAATGGCTGGAAGCTATGAAATCTGAAATGGACTCGATGTATTCCAACAAAGTCTGGACTTTAGTTGATCCACCAGAAGGTATAGTACCTATTGGCTGCAAATGGATCTTCAAAAGGAAGATAGGTTCAGATGGAAAGGTAGAGACCTACAAGGCTAGGCTAGTGGCAAAAGGTTACCGACAAAGACATGGTATTGACTATGAGGAAACCTTCTCGCCAGTGGCTATGCTTAAGTCCATTAGGATCTTGTTAGCTATAGCTGCGCACTACGATTATGAGATATGGCAAATGGATGTAAAGACCGCTTTCCTTAATGGAAACATTGAGGAAGACCTTTATATGCAGCAACCTGAGGGTTTTACATCCAGTGGTGAGGACCACAAAGTGTGCAAGCTACAGCGGTCCATTTATGGACTTAAACAAGCTTCTAGAAGCTGGAACATCCGATTCGATGAGGCAATCAAATCGTTTGGTTTCCTACAGAATATGGATGAACCATGTGTGTACAAGAAAGTTAGTGGGAGTACGATTACCTTCCTGGTCCTATATGTTGATGACATTCTACTTATCGGGAATAAAGTAGAAACGTTATCAAAAGTGAAAGAGTGGCTTTCACAGAATTTCTCCATGAAAGATTTGGGAGAAGCATCCTATATTCTGGGAATAAAGGTCTATAGAGATAGATCTAAAAGGATGCTAGGTCTCTCCCAATCATTGTACATAGACAAAATATTGAAAAGGTTCAATTTAGAAGATTCCAAAAGAGGTCTAATTCCTATTAGGCATGGAATCAAGTTGTCGAAAAACATGGCACCTAAAACTCCAGAGGAGATTGCGTACATGAGGACGATTCCCTATGCTTCTGCAGTAGGGAGTCTAATGTATGCCATGTTATGTACAAGACCAGATATCGCTTTTGGTGTAAGTATTACAAGCAGATATCAGGCAGACCCAGGTGTGAAACACTGGGAAGCAGTCAAGGCTGTCCTTAAGTACTTAAGAAGAACTAAGGAACTTTTCCTTGTCTATGGAGGAAGAAATTTAGAAATGGTTGGTTATACGGATTCAGATTTTCAATCTGACGATGATGATAGGAAATCAACATCGGGGTATGTTTTCACCTTGAATGGTGGAGCTGTAAGTTGGAGGAGCTGTAAACAGGATGTTACAGCGGACTCCACTACAGAGGCTGAGTACATTGCTGCATCAGAGGCTGCAAAGGAAGCTGTTTGGATAAAGAAGTTCATTACTGAACTGGGAGTAGTTCCTGCCATTGAGAAGCCCTTGCCATTGTTTTGTGACAACAACGGGGCTATTGCTCAAGCTAAGGAACCACGGTCTCATCAAAAGTCCAAACACATTGAGCGTCGATTCCATGTGATTAGAGAGATCATTGGAAGAGGTGATATTAGCATACAGAAGATTCACACAACAGAGAATGTAGCAGATCCCTTCACTAAAGCTATGACCCAAGAGCAGTTGGATCACCACAGACAGGAAATGGGTATTAGATACATTGTGGATTGGCTATAGTGCAAGTGGGAGATTGTTAGAGTTATGCCCTAGAGCCAATCATAGAGATGATTATTTCGGGATAAAGGAACAATCATTTGATTTCATTTATATATGTCACATTTATTATTGATTTAATAAAAGGGCTTATTCTATTATGTTTGTATGCATCATTTATATTTACATAATATGTCCAAGGAGTTAGAGTTGAGAATATTGAATTACAAAGAGTTGTAATTATGAGACTGTAAATATATCTCTGTACTAAACTCCTAAATCATTCCTAGTTGAAGGTTCACTATGATGGACAGTAATGAACCATAGGACTAGCACTTGTTAGGTTGACTCTATAGGAGGATAGCTGGTCTCAAGCTATTTGTGTGGAGACACTACAACCAACAGGTGGGTGCCTGTTAATAGAATAGGTACACTGAATGTGACCAAAGATTTGAGATAAACTGAATGGAGTTTTAACCTGCCTGTCAATCAGTTTCTCAATGTTATAGTGGTACAAGTAATCCTTAGACCTGAGACACCATAGTTACCTTATGCATGTAGCTTTAGAAGTTTGATAACACTAAGTGCATATTCTATTCATGGGTCTGTAAAGGTGTTCATTGGCCCTATTGCTATGTGTATGAAGGCATGTGAGTGATCAACAAGGAATCCATTACTCTCAGGAAAAAGAGAGAGAATGTCTCATATAGCATTCATAATATAACTCATTCAGTCCATGGCCATGGCAATGTGAATATGGAAAGGAGTTTCCATAAGTTCATCATTGAGTTGATATTTATGAATGAGTATAAAGTAATTGAACTAGGGACTTGACAGACTTCCATGTCCTATTAGTTCAATTGGAGACATTGTGTAAATGGAAGGATGCAATTGTAACCTATAAACTATAACAGAAGGGTTCTTTGATAGATACATATTCACTTCATTAAGGACGACACCATGAACCATATGCTAGGTGTTATTCATGGTTAGTAGAAGCCCTAATTGATATAAGTGAGTTATAATCAATTAGGGAATTGGAAGGAGTTCCAATTAGACCCTAAATGGAAAGAGTTCCATTGTGCACACCTCGTGCTATTCCTACTACTTGATGATGTGAACCCAATGGGTCACACACTGATCATGCAAGATGAGCTTTAAAGTCTATGAGAGAAAGGGTATGAGTGCATAAAGAATAGTTCTTTGAGGCCTATTTATATTTGATATAATTTATAGGGGTTATTGTGCAATTTAGAGAAATTGCATAACACCCTAATAGGGTTTCCCCCTAGGGCCGGCCCCCTTGAGTGTGGACTATATAAGTCACACTTTGAAGTGATGACATCATCACAAGTTGAAATCCCAAGGGGCTGTCCAGATTTTCCAGCCTCCCTCTCTCTCTCTCCTCTCTTCTCCTTCACTAGCAACAACAAGGAAAAGGTGGAAAGGACTTGAAGCTCTAGCTAGGTGTGGATACCGTTGGAGGCAGCACACTTGGGCTGCTCATTCACCGCTGTCCGGAATCAAAGCTTGGAGCAAAAAGGAGAAGACAAAAATTCTGTAAGTGTTCTAACCCTCTTCATAGCTAGGGTTTGATTTTGTATATGCATAGTTAGATTCATGGGCTGTGGAATCAAAGGGAAAATTTTTATATTCCGCACTTCTATTTTTCCCTCTTGTATGATTCCCAACACATTCTACTTCATCATCAACGGTATATACTTATAGATTTCACTATCTATGTATATATGAACACTTTTCCCCATCTCACACACTTGATTTGGGTTTTCATTCATATTATTTTTACTTATTATTAGAATTTTATTTCAATTTTCAGTTAATGAGGATTCCTTATTAAAACTGTGACTGGCAATCCCTAACTTCTTGGTAGTGTTGGTGCACAAAGGGGTGAACTTGTTATTAGAATTTTATTTTAATTTTCAGTTAATGAGGATTCCTCATTAAAGCTATAACTGGCAATCCCTAACTTCCTGGTAGTGTTGGTGCACAAAAGGGTAACCTCGAGATTGATACCAAATGCAAGCTGATGCATTAGATGGGTAATGGAGTATTAGTTGCAAAAGCGTCAATTGCAGCAATAGCCCTTGATACACTTGTGTATCATGAGCTGTTAGGACCTCTTTGCTAGACAGTCTAGGCTGATCATGTAATTGTAAATGTGCTACTGTTTCGACAAACAAAAGAATTTTCAAATCTTGAAGATGCATTAACTAGTACGATAGCTTGGCCAGTAGAATTCGTCGTCTTTGATAGTTGACATTCATTGGAGCTAAAGGTTTTATCTTAAACTAACTGTGTAGTAGCACTTTTAAAATGATTTTATAGTAAATGTTATTACATATGAAACGAAATATAAGATTTATGGATGATAAGCATTTATGGTTTTATCTTAATCCAATGGTTCTGCCTTCATCTAATGTGATGATTAACATTTATTGGTTATGCTTTCTTTTTATCCATCCCAAAAGAGAATATAATAGATTGTAGGATTTATATAATTGGGTGACTTGTACCCATATATCTACTGTGTTGGTAGGTAATTGAGTAATTTTTAGGACCCCCCCTCCTTTTCTTTTTTCTACAAAGCTATTAATTTTTATTTAACTGAACTTATATAGCAGAATGCTTTAGGATGAGTATTGTTCTTTTCAAGTTATGCTTTCAACTTCCCAAGTACAAGCTATAGCAAATTAGTTTTGACATCTCAACTCTAGATCTTGTTTCTATTCTATTCTCCGCATTGAATGTGCTACAATTCCACTTCTTACTGATATTGACATGTGAAAATATGGTCTGATTCACAGGTGGATGCATCCCACTTCTTATGTTGACTGTCATGATATTTTGGTTTAAGGACAAGCTTGGGAATTCTGTAACCTTATTTGAAACCATAACCCTGATGAATTTAAAGCAACTATATGCTCATCAAAGTTTTGGAGAAAGATGATTTTCCAAAAGACTCCTTCAAATGCTGTACATTGAGTTGTATAGTTCTTTTTTCCTCTAATTTTAACTCCAGACAATTAACAATTGGTGACATTGTAGTTTCCGAAAGTCCAAACGGAAATCATTAAATGCATAGAATGCTATATGATTATAATTGTCTGAGTATATATTTGATTAGATTGTGTCGTAAGCTGGAGATTAAGGTAACTATTGAACTGATAATTTGTCATTAGTGATGTGAATGTTGAAATACAAAACCTTTATGGACTTTAATTTATTTTGGGACTGAGAAATATGGAATCAAACTAAAGACACCCTAGATGTGGTGAAATACATGGTTGAGACTGTTTATTCAGTCAGCCCCTTAGAAGAGATTCTTAAGAAAATTTTACTTTATTGAATTGCAAAAGACCTATTAACAAGGTCAAAAAGGAAAATGTATTAATGTATTCCTTAGCGAGTATGACATCTAGAATTATGGATAAGTAGGCAATTTATATGGGGTTGATGGACTTTACGTGCTTTAAATTGTGACAAATGCTGTAGTTATTTGTATTTCAAGATAGCTGGATAAGAGTCAATGTCAAGTTAGCATATACATTCCTTTGCATCCTAATGTATCCTAATGCCCTGCGAGTTCCCCCTTAGCCAATAAATTGAGCTTAGTCTGAATTCTTTCATACTTAAAACATTTAACTCATAGCATTTAAAATTTGGCATGTTGTGATTTGTTGAAATGAACTATGTTGTATATTTTTGCCACCATAGAGAACACACAATACACAATTTAAAATTTTCATCAAAAAAAAAATTCTAATTAAATAACCTTTATATTTTGCAAGTTGATGATTAGTGTCAAGAGTGCTTCTTTGAAAGTTTTGTTTCTACCTGTGATGGTGGTGATCAAGTTATGATGTCCGGTTTGGTTGATGGGTCGGTGTTTTGTTATTAATAGTAATATTTGTATGGATTCAATGGTATGTTGTAATTTGATAATTTCTTGAACGAACACTATTAGCAAGTTTGCGATAGAAGACTAATTAATGTTCCCTTTTCTTTGGATCTGATCATGTATTTGGTTTTTTCACTCTTTTTTTTGGAACAATTTCTCATTTAATTCAAGTGGTTTTAATGAAAAGAAGAATTGGAAGACTTAATTATGTGTTTTGAGAATTCATGAGCCATAGTTTTTGTTACAGGTCCCTATTTTAACACCATATATAGGTTTTACATTCTTCTTACAATTTATGCTTTAGTGTCATCAAATGCTTGCTATTAGGAAATAATAATAATAATAAACTCAACAATATACATGTCATGCCATAAAAAGTCTTTTTATGGCATGCAAGAAATGCCGTAAACATTTGGAAGTTTCAACATACTATTTAATGGCATTCAAATGCATGCCGTAAATAAGTCATTTATGGCATGCATTGGAATGCCGTGAATAATTATTCACAGCGTGCATAAAATGCCGTGAATATGTGGAAATCGATTCAGCATACCTATTTTAATGGCATTCAAGTGCACACCGTAAATAAATCTTTTATGGCGTGCAAGGAACGCTATGAATGACTTTTCACTTTGCACAGCGTCACATCTTACAGCGTTCGCCCGTATGCCATAAAAGCTCTTTTACGGCGTTTTTTGCATGCCGCAAAAGACTTTTTTTGTTGTAATGATCTAAAGCTATTATTCCCATTACGACTAGCAGATGTCAATGTATATAGTCTCACACAAGGTCTAAATTCACTGTACTATCTTTGTACAGCCCATTTGCACTTACACTATCAAGGCAATAAATCGAGCCTCATGTACAACAGTATTGAGCCATTTGTACTAATATTATCAAGCCTATAAATCATGTCTTAAGTACAAGATTATTGAGAAATTTAATATCAAGGGTTTGCTCATTCTATATGTTTTTTTCATTATTGTAATATAGTATCAAAACTTTGGTTTTTAGGAGGTATTAGGTCCAAGTATTTTTATTTGTATCAGTTTGTATATTTGTTTCAATGTTGTCTATCTATTTATCTTTTTACGGGTACCATAGAGTCACACGTAAGAGGAGAGGTTTAGCTTGATAAAATTGTTAACATATTCCATAAAACATTAAGCTTTTGAGGTTAAGTAGAGTTCAAAATTTTTTAAATAAAATAATACGCTACCAATAGTCATATAAAGAGTCTCAGTGACCGTATTTGTACATCACTAAGATATATATATTCTATTTTTTTTATTAAAAAAAAAAAAGAGCTTTGACCATGGGTCCTTTTTTTTTCAAGGGGATAGAATCAGATAATCATGATAATATCTCAAGAATAAGATTATTAATAATTTAGATAATAAATCATCGCTAAGATATATATATTCTTATTTTTTAAATCATTTGCATTATTTAGAGAGACCTTTTTTGTAACTTGCTTCTTATCGTGAATCACTTTGGTCTCTCACATTGAGTATGGGGTAAAATCCATCCCTTTAAATAGAACTGGTAGAAAAGAATGTTTTTTTTCTAGGGCTAGGGAACTAGTTCTCCTGTGTTAAAAGAATGTTTTTTTCTAGCGATGGATTTTACCCCATACTCAATGTGAGAGACCAAAGTGATTCAAGATAGGAAGCAAGTAACAAAAATGGTCTCTCTTAATAATGCAAATGATTTATAAAAGTGAGTGGGCAAGATCTATCCCTTTAAAAAGGTTGAGTGTGGGAACATCTTCAAAACGATTATAAAAGCTGCCCCTTATGAACAGCGTCAACGGATCGAAGCATCTCCTTCAAGCAGAATGTAGAAGTGCTCCTGCTCATTATGAAACGGTTGAAGCTAAGTTGAAGCACCTTCTTCTTAGCTGTCCATGCTAAGAGGAAGGATCCTTCTTAATTCTGAACAACCACACCAAGAATAGAGAAAGTGCACTGCATCTAATAAAAGCGAGGAGGTGTGACTTCTTCAAGATACCATCGGACTTGACTTTATACCAAACTAATAACTTCGTCTTCTATGCTCTTTTCCTTCTATTTTTTTCTACATATTCTATACTCCTTTTTCTTCTGTTTTTTCCATGTATTAATAGAAAAATCGTTGTCAATGGACCCGACTTCACACCAAACTAATAACTTCATCTTCTATGCTCCTTTTTCTTCTATTTTTTCCACATATGAATAGAAAAATCATTATCATCCCAATGTTACACAATATTTGAAACACTACCCTCACCCGCAGAATAAATTCCATTTTTAAACAAAATTTCAGCTTTGGGAAGACATAGTGAAGCTGTCGTAGATTGTGTTACCGGATATAATAGGGTCCAAAGTCACGTTGGATGGTTGAGTAGATATGCGAGTAGCTTTGGTTCTTTATAGCTTTAACATCTCTCCATCATCTTAAATATAAGAGTCCTTCATCTTAAATAAAGTAGCTAAAATAGGGATTTTGTGTTCAATGAGTTGGTTGAAGTAGGCTTCCCTTTCCAAAAGGCCCTCATACACTTATAGTTGATAGTTGTACTTAATGATGCAACCCTTATTCGTCTATCCCTTAAATATTACTTCTTATTAAATATCAAGAGAAAAGAGAAAGAAATTAGGGCAAATTATTAACTGCAGATGGGATAGGCTAGTGATGGGGTGAGAAGTCACCCTCACTTATAATTGTCAGAGAAAAAAATCTGTCAGAAGTATATGCAATAAGGCGATGTTAGAGGAGATTAAGTGGTTATATGACAAACCTACTCTATCCCATCAAAACCCCATTTTTATTCATCTCACCCATTTTTATTCATCTCACATCACTCCAATAAGTTTGAACACTCTGCACAACATATGACATTCTACAACTATGTTTGCTTGCGTTAGGAAACTGATTCCTAAAATGCAAGAAATTCCAAACACTACCCATGATCTGTACCCAATACCCCTCTTAAATCATCTGCAACCAATAACCCCTCCTCACCATCGTTACTTCTCATTCAACTAGCAAACCCTCTGCCTTCTTCTTCTTCTTCATTTTTTTCTTTTTCCAGAAGATGGAACAGAATAAAGAAAAAATGAAAAAATTTACAATCGAAGACCATTCCCAACTATAAAATTTAATTTCAAAAACCCAAATTGCAATCGACCACCATTACAATCGAACTCCATTCCCAACTATACAATCGAATAACATTAGCATCTAACAGAAAGCAATTAAATGGGGAAAATATGAAGAATGAAGATGATGAATCCTACTTGTGGATCTTTGAATTCACAAATTTCGTCCATTCCACATTTTTATGCTTTCCAAAATCATCACCTGAGAAAGAAAAAAAAAATCAAACCCTAGACATTAATCCCACATCATCGAGTGTAAATGAAAAATCCTACCTAAAATATCGGTAATGGAAAAGGAGCTTCTCCGAAAAGGGTGACGAGCTGGTGCTACTTCCGTCATCGATGAGGAGAGAGCTCTAGTTGCCAACGCCATTGAAATGTATTCTTAGTCGCCAACGCCAAGGGGTAATCACACCATTGAAATGTATCTTTTGTCACCAACACCAAATGGTTATCACTTTGTTTGATAAACGCCACCACGTTCAACAAGACTAATGGATAAAAAAGCTTCTAGAATCCCCTTCCATATTCTTAAATTATGGAAGTATTAAGCTAGGCCTGGTTTTATATATTACATTGCCTTGCTCTTATGTTTTGCATTATGTAAATCATGCGACCATATTTAGTTATCTAGGTCTCGCGACCTATTTTAAATGAATGCTCTCGACAACAATTTTCACAGTACAAATCACGAACGGGAAAATATCAATTATCATTACAGCACATGTAGTATATAACACGTTTTCTCCCAGTGTTCATAAAAAAGGAGTACAAATATACCAAAACTTACACACATCAAAAAATATTTGAGGGATTGTTGTAAATGTATTTGACTAGTATAAACTTACACACATCTAAAAAAATTACAATTTTTTATGTTTAATATATTACACATTTAAGGCAAAAATCATGTATTTCGATTTTATTCATGTAAATAGATGAATAAAATATATATAAAATCATATATATTTCGAAGTACTTCATGTTAATATATGAACAATGTAAACTCAAAATGTGTAGATTTCGCTATTAATATTGTTATTTTGTGTACTATTGTTAATTTGAATAAATAAAAAAAATATCCTCAAGCACTTTTGTTGAATGACAAATGAATATTAATGCGAACTAAAAATTAAACACAATGGAATTCAATTTGTTTATACCATTTGTGTTGTAGAACTGTTTGGGAGCTTTAGATAAAACTTATGTTAGTATGACTATGCCTGAGGTTGATAGACCTAGGTATCGAACACAAAAAAATGATATTGCAACTAATGTCCTCTGAGTTTGCTCCCAAGACATGCAATTCATTTTTGTTCTGCCTAGTTGGGAAGGATATGCCACTGATTCGTGAGTATTAAGAGATGCTGTTAGTAGGAGACATGGTCTTAATGTCCCTCGGGGTACATTATAAACGGTTGTTACTATAAATTATCTTACGTTTTTTGTACATTCATACATTAAAATCAACATTACTGGTCTTAGGGTTTTATTATCTTGTTGATACTGAATACCTTAACAGATAGGGTTTTTTTGCCCCAAATAGACGCCAGTGATATCATCTGAATGATTGGAGGACCGGTTACTAACCTACTACTCCACAAGAATTTTTCAACATGAAACATTCAAGTGCTAGGAATGTTACATAATGATGCTTTGGTCTTTTAAAATCGAGGTGGGCCATTTTAAGGAGTCCGTCTTTTTATCCAATAAAGATACACAACCAGATCATTATCGCATATGTTCTTTTGTACAACCACAGAACCCGATAGATGCCGACCAACCCATTTGCTGAACTACCGTTTACTGAAAATTGTACTCTACCACATGTTTAACCATTAGAATATGTTGATGCCTCTGATCAATGGCATAATTGGAGTGATACAATGGCAAACGAGATGTTCAATGAATGGAGGGCATCTAGAAATGCATAGCGTGTAGTTGTTTGTGGGATATTGTACATTTGTTTGTTAGATAATTTTAAATTTTGTTATTGGTTTGTAAGAATTTTATAAGATGTTAGACTATATGGACAATCTTCGTATTATGCTATGTGATTGTTATTTGTTTAATTGTTAATTACTTTGTATGTGATTTATAATGTAACAATTTCTGGAGAAGGCACTAACATAGTCTTACTTGTATATATTGCAATTATATTTGCATACGCATTGTCTTGTGTTGAATATACAGGATGGCATCCTTCAATTCAGCTTCCACACCCGTTACAAGGAATTAGAAGCATCAATGGACTCCAAATGAGGATGATAAACTGGTCAAGAGTCTATATGAGTTGTATACTATGGGTACTTGGAAATGTGACACCATATTCAAATCCGGATACTTGGTTAAATTGGAGAAGATACTGGAAGAGAAGACACCTAGATGTGGGTTAAAAGCGATGCCTTACATTGAATCATGAGTGAAAACGTTGAATAAGCAGGTCATGGCTATCGTTGAAATGTTCACAATTGGAAGCGGATTCTCTTGGAATAATGTAGATAAGATGGTAACAACTGAGAAGGGAGTGTTCGATTTGTTGGTTAAGATAAATTATATGTTTATTAATTGGGTAAATTGCAAAAAACCCCCATGTATTGTTACCCCTTGTGTAGGATACCCTCCTCTAAAAAAAAAACTCAACAAAAAAGCCCCCATATTGTGCTAGGGGGTACGGCGTTAATGGCGAGATGAAATGACCGTTATGCCCTTGTACGGAAAATTAATAAAATAATAGGTTTTGACATTTTAAAATGGTTTTAAAAAACCAATTATGCAATTACCCTTATACCCCCGACTTAAGGGTTAAGCAAAACCTTGTTTCCTCCCCCCCCTCCGTGTTCAGTCATCCTCAAACCAGTTCAATATCTCTTCAGACCTCACTATCGCGTCAGACCCACACACCCACCATCGCCGTCGTCCAAAGCCGGTCATAGCATCCAACGCCGGCGGTTGTGGTCAACCAACGCCAGTCGTGGTCCAGCGTGGTTTTTTCACAGCCTCAAACCCATTCACTATCGCGTCAGACCTCACACACCCATTGTCGAGTCAGACCTCATACACCCGCCATTGCCGTCGTCATCTAACGCCAGTAATCATGTCCAACGCCGGTGGTTGTGGTCAGCCAACGCCGGCCGTGGTCCAGCGTGGTTTTTTCACAGTGTCATCGTCCTTCATCCTCGCTCACCGTCGTACAAAGCACACGAGTGAGAGACGCTGCAAGGTAAACTTTCTCATCCCGTTTTTTGCTGATTTTTAAGACGATTTATGAATGGATACTTGAGGTTTTGTGATATTTGATAAATCCAAACTTAGGGTTTTGGTTGTTAATAAATTTAGGGTTTTTTTAATTATATATGAAATTAGTGATTTGTTTGTGCATGGGTTTTGGGGGTTTTGTTTGTTATGTGATTTTTGCATGGGAATCATGGGTTTTCTTTGTTGAAATCAAATTATTGCATGGAAATCAGTGGTATGTGGTCCCCAACAGACAAAAAAATTCGTATATGTGGTCCCTCAACAGATAAATCCTTCATGTATGTGGTCCCAAACAGAGCATATCATATAATTGCATTTCTTATTTCTCCATTGTTAGTGGGGAGCAGCTGGGGACCATACTATTATATACAAAATTGTTATTACTGTTGTAAGGGAGTATTATTGGACCAAGTGACAGCTCACCAGATGGCACAAGCTCTCAATTCTTTATGCCTCTTTTCTTTTCTTTGTTTTTTCCAATGCCATGTAGCTCCTGATTGCTACAAATGTAAAATTTGGTTAGGCAAATATGTAAAATGCTGAAATTTAGGCAAGCACGCATGCATGTATGTTCGAAGGAATACACCCAGTAGTTGCTTAACTAAAAATATGCTCAGCACATGACAATTATGAGCAAAAATGTATAAAGTAACACACACACACACACACACACACACATATATACATGTTTAGAATTTAAGATCTTTTATAAATGATTACCATTTTTTTTATCAATGTTTTGTGAATATTTCTATATCTAATCTTTTTTATTTTATTTATTTTTTGGCTAACATATATATGTTGCATTTGAATATACATACATGGACTACTCTTTTACTTTCATGTCTTTGTTATGTAAATACTTTTAAACAAAAAAGCAAGCCAAACTTTCATAAGGTTTTTTCATATTTAATTTTTAGGATTGAATAACGTCCTTGGATTTTTTAAAATTATTTTCTAAACTAAACTTTTTACTCCAAATTCTTTATATATATAAGGATTATACTGTTGTTACCCTAACAATAATTTAAGACAGTTTTTTTGCTTTATTCGAATTAAATTTTATATGTCATGCATTCTAGAGCTCATTCTAGTAGGGAACGATTTTTTTTTCGTTTAAGCTGGCCACCCCAACTCAAAGTTCGTGGTTCTTTTATATTTGTACTTATCAACTCAAAATTCCTAGTTATTTGAAATTATAGGATTTGTCCTATTTACTTCATCCTTTGTTACCCTAATATACACTTTGTTAAATGTCTATTCATACTTATCTTGATATTTGCAGATGTCTACCAAGTACTACACTATCGAGATTCATCATGGGAGTTATTTCCGACATCATCCTCAGAAAATGTACTGTGGTGGGAAAACTGACTACATAGAGACTGCCTGAATTGGAATGATATGCTAAAAGAGTTCAGAAAAATTGGGTATCATGATCCCAATAACTTTAAACTATACTATTGTGTACTAATGAAGGGCATGGGTGATGGATTGGTATTATGCTATGATGGTTACTCCCTGATGGGCATGTTTGATTGTCATAGAAGATTTTGTTTGGTTAAAATGTTTGTAGAGCACTTTAATATGAAGATGGGTGAAAGTGTTGGTTCTCGAGAAGAGTTTGTTGCTAAAGGGGTGGTTGATGGAGGGGTCGTTGATGAAGGGGTAGGCAATGAAGGGGTGGGTGATGAAGGGGAAGGTGATGAAAATGCTACAGCTTATAATGATAGTAGTAGTAGTGCTGGAACATTATTTGGGGACTCAGAAGAGGATAATTTAAGTGATCTTGATTTTGTAGTGAAGAAGGATATAGAGGCAAACATTGACATTAATATGAATGCCAATATGATACCAGAAGAAATGCAAAAGGATGCGGATGTGGCTGTAAGTGGGGATGAAGTTGTGTCAGAATATGCTGATTCTGATGATCTTATTAGTCTTAATAGCTCCTCAGATGATGAAGGCAGATTGAAACCAATGAAGTAACCTAAGTTTTGTAAGGAACAAGACATGTTGTCACCTAAATTGGTGTTAGGTACAATATTTGTAACAGCTCAAGATTTTAGGGATCTTGTGAGAGAGGTGGCCATTCGTAAGGGATATGATTTGTTCTTCATAAAGAATGATGGTGATAGAATTACTGTTAGGTGCAGAGATAATTGTGGGTGGAAGGTACATGCATCTTATGTTAAGGAAAAGGAAAAATTCCAGCTAAAGACTTTAAGGCATCCAAAGCATAGTTGTAGCAGGCTGCGTAAGAATGACCAAGCCAAAGCAGGTTGGCTAGCAAAGAAGTACATAGACAGATTCAGAGATGATCCTAATTGGAGTTTGGAAGCCTTCCAAAATACAATTGCGAGGGAGTTGATACTTAATGTTTCGAAACACAAACTCTATAGGGCAAAGAAGAGGGCCCTATTGGAAATTAAAGGGGATCATGATTTGAAATTCAACAAGTTGTGGGACTATTGCAATCCAATCAGAACAAAGAATCCAGGCAGTGTTGTGCAAATGAAAGTGGAATCAACCCACCCAAACCAACCAGCACATTTTATGAGGTTGTTTATCACATACCATGCAATGATCACTGGCTTTTTGGGTGGTTGTAGGCCTTTTATAGGCTTAGATGGCTGCCACTTAAAAGGGTCTGTTGGTGGACAAATGTTAAGTGCTGTTGCGAGGGATGGGAATAATGGAATTTTCCCAGTTGCTATTGCTGTTGTAGAAGCTGAGACCAAGGAAACATGGACATGGTTCATGTCAAACTTATTGCAAGCTATTGGTGGATTAGAGGAGCATGGCTGCACATTTATCTCCGATAGACAAAAGGTAGTATGTTTACTAACAAATTTTATGCAAAATCATTACATTATGTATATGTATTTTTTTTTTTCCTTTGTTAGTTAATTGTGTTATTTATGTACAGGGATTAGTTGCGACATTTGATGAGCTACTTCCAAGAGCTGACCATCGGTTCTGTGTGAGGCATATGTATGCCAACTTCAAGGGGATATACAAGGAGAGAATATTTAAGGATGAGATTTGGATGGCTGCAACATCTTACACAGTCCATGAGTTTGAACAACACATGGAGAAAATTAAGAGTTTAGACCAGGGTGCACATAACTGGTTAAGGACAACTCCTGCCAGTTTATGGTCTAGATCACATTTCAGCACAAGATCAAAATGTGAAATGCTATGCAACAATCCTTCTGAATCTTGGAACAAGTGTATATTAAAAGCAAGAGACAAACCAATCATTACAATGTTAGAGATGATTAGAAAGATGTTGATGTCACGGATTCAAGCAAAAAGGTAGATAATGTTGAGGGCTGAAGGGCTGTTGTGTCCTAAAATTCATGATAAGTTGGAGAAGTTGATTGAAGATTTCCGTAATTGTATTGTGACATATGCTGGTGAACAAATGTATGAAGTTGAATGTTTCCCACGCATATATATTGTTAATTTGCAAAGACGGACTTGCTTGTGTAGAAAGTGGGATGTTACTGGAATTCCTTGCATTATTGTGGTTGCTTCCATTTTCAAGTTCAATATGAGACCTCAGAATTATGTTGACCCTTGTTACCATAATGAGACATATCTTCGATCTTATGCCAATATGATATATCCCATACCTGATTGTAGTCAGTGGGAGGCCACTGGAAGCAATCCCATTGCACCCCCTATATAGGATCCAACCTGGAAGGCCTAGAAAGGCTAAAAGGTGGACAGCTGATGAGCCAGAGAAGAGAACTAAAGTTAGAAGATATGGGATTAGCTTAAGATGCAGTAATTGCAAGCAATATGGACACAACATATCAACATGTAAAAATCCACATGTGGAAGTTGTTGAGAGGAGCTGTAGGGGTGGTAGGCCTCCACTAAATGTTGGGTGTATGGGTGCATCTGGTAGAGCAAGGGGAAGGGGTCGTATGAATCCAGTAAATGATGTGGGAAATGATGTGGGTATGGGTGGAAGTGATAGTACTGGGTTAGGTTCCAATGGAAAGGGGGAAGGCTGAGAGAAGAGGTGCCACTGAAAGAGGGAAGTCTGTGGGCAGAGGTGCCACTGGAAGGGGTATTGCTGTGGGAAGAGGGTCCGCTGGAAGGGGGAGGGCTATGGGAAGGGGGAAGGGGGAAGGGGAAGACTGGGGGAATAGGTGCAACAACTGGGGGAATGAGTGCAACAACTGGGGGAATGGGTGCAACAGCTAGAAGGGGCTTAAGTGCTGAAATGGGTGCAGTTGTTTGGGCAGCTGCAATGGGAGGTGCTACACCTTCAAATGCAATGGTAGCTGCTAGGGGAAAAGTTTCGGAAAGGAGTGCATGTGGAACCCAAAATGTGCATACTATCAAGTGGTTTGGGAGTTCTAGTCAGGTAAAATGTGTTAATTTTTTTTGGAGCTTACTTATATTTTTATCGAAGCTTACTTATATTTTTACAGTAGTTGTTATGTTATCTTATTAATTTATTTCTTCTTTTAGGCAGGGGGAAGTGCTAGTGCATCTTATACCCAGCAAACTGTGCAATCTGCCCCTGCTGGACCTCCAACTCAATCTTCACATGAATGGTAATGACTCATTAATCAATATGGAGGTGTAAAGGAAACTCATTAAGCTATTGTCCCATTTAACTGTTAATATTTGGTTGTTTTAATATTTAGCTTGGTGTTACTTGAATCCAATAAGTCCCATATTGCACATATATTTTAAAAACTTTTCTTGGGAAAAGATGGAGTTTTGGGTTAAAATTATTTTTACTGTTGAAAATAATTCGGGTAAAACATTTCATGTTGCAAAGCAAGCTTAGCATAGGGTAGTATGGTATTTTAAGTCTTTTTAACTCTGACTACAATATTACTTTTACCGTTGGTCTATGGGTTTAATGCTAGAACCTGGAAACTTGGTGGTAGCATAGTTGGTGGTAGCATGTGCCAATGGAAACTTGGTTTTAAAGCATAGTTTGCATTTGGTTTTAAAACACAATCGAGTGAATATCAATCGAGATAGGGTGCAGGGTTCTAATTGTATTCTATGATGTTTTGACGCACATGTACCCCCAAAAGAAAAAAAAAATCAATCTTATATATGAGAGTCCTATCTCAATTTTCCTAATTTCTAGTCCATCTATCTAGTGATTCATGCACGGGAACCTTTCTATACAATCTTGAAGAGTCCCAAAGTGCCGAAAGTTATCTTTCTTCTTGCCTTGCCCTTAGGTTATTAGGGAAATTAGCTTAGTGAGATTGTCAACACAACCTTATAGCTAGCCAACTATCGAGATTTTAGGTCTTCTTTTCATTTATAATGGTTTTGCTCAAGGTTCACTCTAGTTGTTTCAGCCTTATGCAAACACCCATCTCTTTAGTAGGTACTAATCTTGTTTGTGAATTTTGAATTCTATCTTCTTCTTTTTTTAATATATATATAAAATGATTAAGGTATCCTAGGCCTTGCTCTCGTTTAATATATATATAATCTGTGATTGTTAGCTGTGTGAGGCATAGTAAACAACGATCATGAGTTATTATATCTAGATAAATCTCTACTTCAATTTGACATTAGTGGTTTTGCAACGAATAATGAATGGCTTGTTACCTATCCAAAAAAGAAAAAAAAAATATGAATGAATGGTTTATTGAAGGTTTTAAATCTGCATGAGATATATTTATTTGCTAAAGATTTTTCTTCCTCGTTTCTATAATCAGACATGTGGATATATTTGATAAATAACTAAATTGGAGCTCTACCTCTCAAAATGGGTAATGGGTTCAATCTTTAATGGTGGCAATGCAAGGTCACTTAGGAAGTTTACAATGAATGCTAAGAATCAGAGGAGAGTAATTTATCATTGATAGATAACTTTCAAGTCATACATTGGCCCTGTTGGTGATAACAGCCTGATTTTCAAGGCAATTCCTTGTAATCTGGAAGCAATATGGATCTTGCTGGGAACTTGTATTCACCAAGTAGTCCCTTTTTGGGTTGTGAAAAATTTAGTTAGTTTAGTTATAAGGAAAGATAAACGAGGGATGCATCCCTTGTTCTCAAAATTAGTGAAATGCACACTTAAATCACCTGTAGACATAGGCACAACTTGGATAATGGCATATGTAACTTTTGCATTTGAAAAGTAATTTAATGTGACTTGCATACATAAAGATATTTGATAACGTTGGAAATGGCTATCTTATAAGGCATTATCATATAAGATTTAAGTTCATTGACTGTTGAACAGTGACAAATTATTATGCCATTTGTAGATACTAAGAATGCTCAAGCCAGCTCAAGATTCCAAAGTGTGCGGATTGAAGGGGTTGGCATTGGAGACCATCAGCTGTTTATGATCATTACGTGGATTCTACTAGCACTACTTGCTGAAGCTACTTCTATGGGCAATAATGATGACTTTTCGGATGGTTATTTGCATGAGACCATGATGTGATGGGTTGATGTTTTTTGTTATGTAAATATATGGCTTATTGTTGGTCCCATCTGATATGTATGCTATTTTTGGGTTATGTTTTGAACAACTTAAAGGTAATAGGTAGGTTGGGTGGTTATTTGCATATGCCCATGATGTTATGGGTTATTTTTGGACAGCTTAATATATGGGGTGTTGTTGGTCCCATCTAATATGTAGCCTATTTTGGGTTATGTTTTGGACTTCTTAATATGTAATATAAGTATGTTGGATGGTTCTTTACATGAGTCTATTATGTTATGAATGCAGCAGCCTTTTAAAATTTTAGAATTTTAGAAGGAAGCTCATTGGGTAAATGTGTTTTCAAAGATATGTCTCTTAATAGTGTACAGTGTAGAGCAATCAATGTGCTTTTTCCCCTTCCAGGTTTCTTTGTGTTACAGGCTAATGAAGCTTCCGATGTGCTTTTAACCATGCAGATTCCATCCAACATACTTAGGGTACTTTATCAAAAATGAAGTAACACTTTGTGTTAAAAGTCAAGTCCTCTATTTTACCAATACAAGGCACATAGAAAGTGCATTAACACAAAGTCAAGTCCTCTATTTTACGAATAAAAGGCACATAGAAAGTGCATTAAAGTTAACAAATTGTTGCCATCAAACATGAACATTTGGTGCTATCTCACCACGAACTTACAAGCGCTAGAGTTACAATACTAACAATAACTAATAGAAAAGCCAGATACATGGCCATTTCATATTCTTCTTCAACTCATCTTTATTTGCACGTTCCTTTAGCTCCAACATCTGTCTTTGCAATTGTATAACCTGGTTTTGCAGCTCAATTATTTTTAAGCTATCATTCAGCCCAAGCATATCATTATTTTCTGCACTTACCCTATCTCCCAGAACCTCCTGTTGGAACTTTTGAAGTTGCTTACACAATTCTTTGTTTTCCTTATACAACATCCACGAGACCTCTTTTGCAAGAGCAGAAAACTCCTCATCGTGCCAATGGAAAAATTCACAATTGCTTGTTGGAAAGTTCACACATCCATAGAATCTTTGGCCCGAGTTGTCCATAGTCCAAACTGTGTTCAATGGAGCTTCGACTCCACAATAGCAATTCCCATATCGCCGAAAAAATGAAAGTTGTTGACAAGAATTCCTTGTATGTCTTGAATCAACCGATGATGACATCATCCTAGATCTGATGCCATGCAAGAAACCCACTACTACAGTACGCGAAACCCAGACCACACCTATAGCTGCTGTGCGAGAGGTACGCCTCGAGGTTGTGCAATAGAGATAGCCCATGTGCGCGCTCTAGAGAGACAGGCTGTGCGTGTGAGAGAGAGGCGATGTGAGACTGGGATGTTCGCGAGCTTGGCTATGCACGAGAGAAGGGCAGTGCGCGAGTGTTGGAGGTACTGTGCGTGAGCTATGAGCGAAGGAGCGAGAGAGCGAGGGGCTGTGCGCAAGTTGGAAGTGCTATGCATGAGCTGTGCGCGAGGGAGCGAGAGAGGAGCGGGGGAGCCAGAAAGCGACGAATTACGAGAAGAGCGAGGGAGCGACGAGAGAGTGACAGAGTAATAGAGGAGCGAGGGAGCGAGAGAGGAGCGAGGAAGCGAGACAGGGCTGGAGAGGGATACCATATTTGAGATCCACCCCCAAACCCGTTGCATCTCAAATCTTAAAAGAAGAGGATGAAGGTGAGGGCATTTGCGTCTTTCCATTGAGTTTGGTGAGGGTATTTTCATCTTTTTCGAGTGCTGAGGGTATTATAGTCATAAAATCAAATTTACTCATCACGTGCCAGTCACGTGAGTTTTGGCTGTTAATTTTGCTAACGGATTGTGAACGGAAGGGGGGTTTTTTCAACCCTAGACAATATGGGGGGTTTTTTGTTGAGTTTTTTTTTAGAGGGGGGTATCCTACACAAAGGGTAACAATGCAGGGGGGTTTTTTGCAATTTACCCTTATTAATTTGTATTTATTAGTTTGATTAATTCCAATACATACGTTACTAGATATCAAACACATTTGTTTAAATATTTACTAATTGAAAGTTTTGAATATCTTGTAGAGTCATCTAACTGCTCGTGGGTTGTGAAACAAACCTTTCCTGCACTACGACACTTTATTGGAAATATTTGAAAAGGATCATGTGAATGGCTTGAGAGCTACTACCCTAGTTGCAGAAGAAGAAGCCATTGAAGCAACCAGTGGAAATGATGTCGATTAAAGTATGCCATTTGAGGAAGGTCTCGATGGCATTGATTTTTCCAGCACTCAAGCCCAACCATTGCCATCTGGGACTTCACAATAAAAGAATTGAAAGAGCACAGATGGCTGGACTCATGGTATGCTTGAAGTATCATCATCTATCAATAAGCTCGTGGATGATACCATGGTTTATCTTGACAAGATTGGCAATGCTTTGACCAAGGAAAGTAATTCCAACAAGCAGGTGGTTGAGGAGTTACGAAAGATAGATGGCTTAATATGGGTGAACTCATGCTAGCTAATGAACGCATTATTAATAGCTCATCTTTAAACACTCTCTTCTTATCTGGCATAAGTGAGGAGCATAAGGAAATGGTTATAGAGGTGTGTCAGAAGTAATTAGTTGGAAGTTATTTTAAGTAGACAATTTGTAATTTATTTTGTTCTAACAAGCAGACTATGTAGTTTTATGTTGTGTCCGTCTTTTGGCCTTACACTCAAGGTTGTTTTTTGTTTTTAATTTTGGATAATTATGATGACGATAAAATGAATGATTTGTATTGTAACTTATATATTGTATTGTACATTGAACATGTTGGATGTGATTTATCCTAGGATATGGATGGATATGGTTGATATAGGAGGATACTATCCCCACATATAATATTTACTCATATATATGATAAATAGTTGGAACTATCCGCACTAAAGTTGCTGAGTTTAGTATGGTCAACTGTAGAACATTATAGTCGACTATATTGTATAATGATTAAGCTCAATAAAGCTAAATAGCTACTGTCTTCAATATGGTCGACCATATTGGTCCATAGTCGACCATATTGCATAAAGATTTTTCTTTAATTCTGAGAAGCTACTGCTTTCAATTTGGTTGACTACATTTAGTATAGTCAACTATTTCAGTCGGTCTAAACAAGCTAATGCATTTGATTTGGTCGACTGTAGAACAATATAGTCGACTAAATCACTCGATTTGGGGTTCTTAGGTTCTAGGATCAATTTAATCGACTGAATCATGCAATGGTCAACTAAATCACTCGAATTGAGGTTTTTTTATGTTATTTTATATTGTACAGTAGGTATTTGAAATGTGCGTTTTTGTGGGGTTTTCAACTATAGAATTTAAATAAAATCCAAACAAACTCTAAACAATTACAAGATCACTCACTCAAAACCCAACAAAAAGTCACCTTCTCTAAATTCTCTCTACCCCAATTCATCGGCAAACCCAATCGTCGTGTCTATACCAACATCCACCATCCCAAACGGCGCATCTCTCCCTAACATCCACCATCCCCAATCGGCATTTCTCTACACCCGATCACTCCAAGACCAAATTATCATATTCTCACCTTTTAAATATCGATTTGGTGTAACCTTAGCCATGGCATCCATTACCAAATATCCAAGATGATGACGAAGAGAACCAAGAAGCTACTTCAAGCTTCAATTGACGCCGCAAAGGGCACAAAGGGAAGCAAAGGCACTAAAGGCACATCATTGAAAGCGGAGAAATCGAAAGGGAAAGGGAAACGCAAAGTGATTGATGATTAAAATGATAGTGTATCCGACAATCCACCACCACCACAAGGGAATCTAGATTCATCCGAACCACCAACGGAGATAACCTACACAATCAAAGCAATCGAAGAAGCGTCATAAAAAGAATGAGCATGTAACCCCGACAAACCAAGATGGTGATTTATGCATTAATGATGGCATACTTATCAAGTACAATTCGGAGTTCAAGGATCACAGCATTTAGTTTGGAAGGGTTGTGGACTTCAATTTCTTCCCAAAGTATAAGTTTCGGATCCCCTTATTGTTTCGGGCTATCGGATAGTATGACTTTCTCCACCAAAACAACTCGATGTACCCTCGATTGGTTCGCTCTTTTCACGCTGGATTTAACTTGGATAAATCTACCTTACAGTGCACATCATATATCAAAGGGGTACCAATTACGTTGAATTGTAACACTATTAACCAACTATTTAGTTTAACCGAATTTGATAGTTTCCAGCAATTCTACACACACCACTGGGTTAAGCATGATGATTTTAGCGGGAAGAAGGTATTCAGACAGATTTGTGAGAGACCAAGAGACGTCCCCAAGGAGAAGCCACCATTGTGCAAACAATTTACTGTTAAGGCTAGAATTGTTAACATGATCCACTGTTGCATCTTGCCGAGTATCGGCAGTCGTAGCCATGTAAGTTATTTTGATGTTTTCATTATGTGGTGTATCATGAATGATGAAAAAATTGACTTTGCACACCTTATCATTTACCATATGAATGATTGTATGAAGAGGAAGGGTGTACTAACCTATGGGATGTTACTCATCGCAATCTTTAAATTTTTCAAAGTCCCATTGGATGATAAGACAAATGTAGTTGCGCCAAAGCTGACTGATGTGTATGGTGAGGTAACCTTAAGGCGGATGGGGTTTGAGTTGGATGAAGAAGAGAACACATGGGTAAGGAATGAAAATGGAGATAAAGAAGATGAAGATGAAGAGGAAGATGCAAGTGGAGATGACGAGGAGATTAATGAAGGTGAAGGGCAGCCCACATAGTAGGAGCAGCAGCAAGAGCAAAGTACTGATACTCATGCACCTAAGGGGCCCACACAGCAATTAGATTTACAGCAAGTTATTGAGGCTATGAAGGTAATGGAAAAAGGGTTTATGGAATTTGGTTCTCGTTTAGGAGGGTTGGAGACAAGGATTATGGGTTGGAGAAGTCCATAAAGACTGTGAAGGCTGATATGCATTTACTGAGTTCTTATGGAGGGGAGGTGTACCAAAGTGTTAAAGTGATGCAGGAGCATATGATGGTTTACACACATGTCCTAAAAGGGAGACTAAGCCTGCCCATTTGAAAGACTATTAGTATTAGTTACCTATTTTATTAATTTCCTATTAGTATTAGTTGATTAGTTATTTTCCTATTAGAGTCTTTATTTAATCAGGAGATTCTCTTATATTATTTTTCATTTTATTGGCTATTTCCTTTTTTTAAGAATTCTAGTTATGGTAGTATTCTATTAGGGTTTCCTTATGCTTTTCTGTATAATGGTTGTAAGGGGGCTAGAGAAGGGGACTTTTGATTGATTATTAATAAATGTTATTTCATTAGAGTTGCTTTACACTCTTTTATCATTCTTCTCTTTCTTTGTGATCGTGGTAAGACAATCCACTTGTATCTGAGATTGAGTCATATTTTGCTCTACTTATTTTCTAATAATTTCCGCTACATTGTTTTATTGTGATCGGGTATTCCATCCGCATCATAAAGCAATGAGTAATTTATTCTCGGGAAGGCAAAGTAGAGATCCACCACCACCACCACCACCAAATGGATATAGCCGGGCATATCAAACTTCTTACCCGCCCATGGTTACTTGGGAGTATCGCTATCCACCACCTGAAGGTGAAGGATCGTCATTAAGTGGACCGCCAGAGTTTATTGTTATTGACTCATAGTCCAAGAGCTTTTATTCTTGTTATGGATAATCATTTTGTAATGTCTTATGATGACTTTACATAAAACAACCAAATTAAACAATTAATATCAGTTCCAACTTAAACTTATTCAAACGAGAATCGTAATCCAAGTCATGGATTCTCAATTCATCTTGGTTAGTAACACATAGTACATGAAACAACCAAATTAAACAATTAATATCAGTTCCAACTCAAACTTATTTAAACATTTGCATAAAACGGACTCTAAACAATAAATCAATTTATGCAAACATTATGGTTAGACTTCGAGTTCAATGTTATTAACTGGTATTCAAAATTTTGTATTTATGTGGGTGCATTTGCTTCATTTTTGTCAATTAAGTTTTCAAATTGTGCCCAACACCTAATGGGTTCTCTTTCTTTACAAAATTCCAAATTGTTTATGCACACAAATATTGTTCATTGTTTGCAAAAACATGGGTTTCAGTTAAAACCCATAATCATTGAGGGAATGTATAAAATTTTCATCAAATATACTTTGTTTTACTTATCTGCAATGCATCATTCCCTTTGTTCTATTTTATTACAATTTCATATTACATTTTTTATTAAATTAATAAAATAAAATACAAATTATTTCGATTAGACACATACCTAGGTAAGTCCAGGGCAAGATCGATGTTGATGTTGAATGCCAACGGTGGAAGATGTTCGTTTCTACAGCCAACTGATCGTCGAGGAGAAATAACCTGGGATTGTCGAGGTTGATGTGAGAGTATCGGATCATCAACAAGTTTGAAAATGTGGGATCTCCAACAACGTAGATGGTGGTTTACAGCCCAAGCAATCATCGACGAGAGAGAGAAGGATCCTCAATTCCTCCTAGTCGTATGATTTGAGCAATAGGAGTTAGGGTTTGTATGATTTGAGGAAAGGACATGTGTGAGTGTATTGTGGGAATTTGATCCATATTGGGCATCACTTTCCTGACTTTACCAAACATGGAAATGGGAATGGTAGAGGGAATCTTATTTTCTATACCCCCCAACCAAATGTGGGAATGGGTTTTAATATCTCACATTCCCATTCCCAAGTAATGGCCCATTCCCAAGACTTGCATTTCCAACTCGCAAACCAAACGCCCCCTTAGAGATTATTTGCAGCCTATTAGAAGTAGTGCACCATCTTGTATCATTTTTCCTCTAAATGCTAATAATTTTAAGGGTAAAATGCAGAAAACCCCCCTCTATTATTACCTATTTTGCAGGATACCCCCCTCTAAAAAAAAACCTAACAAAAAACCCCCTATATTGTGTAGGGTTGAAAAATACCCCCCTCCATCCATTTTCCGTCAGGTAAATTAACAGCAAAAACGCACGTGACGAGGTTAACCAAATTTCATGACTATAATGCCCTTCAACACACCATAAAGACGAGAATACCGTTATCCAGCACACTAAAAATACAAAAATACCCTCAACTCATTGTTAAGTTATGATGTTTGGGTTTGGGAATCAGATCAGATCTCGCACGCACGGCCTTGCCCATTAGCTCTCTCGCACAGCCGTGTCTTCCTCGCCATAGCCATGGGTTTCGCACGCACAGCTTGCCCATCAACTCTCTCGCACAGCCGTATCTTCCTCGCCATAGCCGTGGGTTGGGTTTATCACACAGCAGCATTGGGTTGGGTTTCTCGCACGCACAGCCGTGGGTCTCCCTTCTCGCACAGCAGCAGCAGCTGGTTTATCGCACAGTATCTGCAATGGGTTTCTTGCACGCACAGCCGTGGGTTGGGTTTCATGCATCCACTCACAAATCAACTTAAAAAATTGTAAAAAGGGATGAACTCTTACCCTTGTACTGGAAGATTGAGTTGTGTGCAGTGTTGGCCGACGACGATGGCCAACGGTTGACTCGCGTGGACTGTGGTGTGTGAAATGTGAAGAGAGAATGGGGGTGAAGAATGGATGAACGGAACAGGGTTCACGTGGCCAAGGCAACGATCCAATGGCTAATGTGAATTTTTATTTTTTCCTCTTATTTTTCCCTAAAACACTGTTGTTTAACGACTTTTCTCTTCCGACGAACCCCTCTTCTGGTGAAGATCTGGTTGTCTTGCTCTCCGAACTACATCTCTGTCAGAATATCAATCAAAGATCCCTAAAATCTCAAGTTCAAAAACACTGTTTTGTGAACTGTGTTATTTTCTTGAATTTTGACACCAAAAACTGAGTGTTGGTGGAGGAAGAGAACCTCTAAATCCATGGTGATTACTGAGGCAATGGATTAAAATGAACCTAATACAAAAACAATAAATCCCAACCCACCACTCTCCCCTGTTTTTTCCAAAAAAATCTGCCAACATTAATTGTGGATTCGGCTTGTTATTGGAATGTTTGGGGGTTCACACAATATATATCTTGTTCTCATACCCACCATGGCTTCTCGTGCACCCAGGATTTAGACCTTGGAGAGGGAGAAGTCAATGGTTTTGGATCTTGCTAAAAGAGGTGTCTATGCCTTCGCGTCCATGGCCGGAAGCAGAGTCGATAGAGGTAGCTAGATCTCTGTTCTGGAAGCGGGAGACACTGTCTTTTATCTTCAAGGAAGGCAATGCCAAGGAGTTATGGATGCCAGCGGCAACCATGAAGAAGAAGAAGAAGAGGAGGAGAGGGCTAAACGACACAGTTTGGAGATGTGGTTTTGGGAAGAAAAAAAAAATCTAGTGATTTTGCTCCATTGGATAACCTCACCGCCACGTGTCAAGCCATGGTTTAAAGCATTGCAAGATCCTCCCTACCATGGTATGGCAGAGGATCCTGTTCTTGGACGAACACGGGTTGAAGAGGGAAAAAAAGGGTTTTGGTTAGTGATAAGTCAAAGGGTAAAAGGGTCATTTCATATATAGTTTTTAAAAACAATTTAAAAATATCAAATACTAATATTTTAATATTTTTCTGTACAGGGGTATAATAGACCTTTAACATCGCTGTTAACGGCGTACCCCCCTAGCATAATATGAGGGGTTTATTGTTGGGTTTTTTTTTAGAGGGGGGTATCCTGCAAAATGGGTAATAATAGAAGGGGGTTTTCTGCATTTTACCCTAATTTTAAATTTAAGCCTAGCATGATTCCATTGCTACCTAAATTCTATGGTTTAGAATATAAAAACTCATATTTGCACCTTAAGGAATTTGATGAGGTTTGTGTAACCTTCCATGACCAAACTTATAGTGAAGAGACCATTAAGTTGAAATTATTTTCCTTTTCTCTTAAAATAAGGTGAAAAATTAGCTTAATGCTTTAAGACCTAGATCCATTGGCACATGGCAAGAGATGCAAACTGAATTTTTGAAAAAACACTTCCCACTTCATAGGACTAATGCTCTCAAAAAGCAAATAATAAATTTTTTACAAAAAGAGAATTAAGACCTTTTACCAATGTTGGAAACGTTTTAAAGATTTATTAAATTCCTGCCCATATCATGACTATAAAACTTGGCATAACAATAGTTTTTTCTATCAAAGTTTAACTCTTAAAATGCGACAATTTATATAGATGATATGCAATGGTAAATTTATGAACAAGGACCCTGATAAGACTTTTGACTATTTTGATCTTTTAGCTGAAAATACCTAATTTTAGAATACAACTGACACTTCAGATAGATCCAAGCCTTCTATCAAATTCACTATGGTAGTACTAAATTTTCAAGAATATATATATATATATATTATTTTTTTATTTTTTTATTTTTTTATTTTTTGGTTTGGTGGAGGTGAAGGGGGGAGGGGTGAAGGATGTTGAAATTCGCACTAAAAAATGGGGGAGATGGGGGAATTATTAAAGCTAAATTCGCATTTCATACCATGCATAAATCATAATAAGATGTCAATAACTGTTAATTTTTTGCTACACATCCATCACTCACACGCAACACGCAGATGAGGAAAGCCCACACATATGTAACAGAGACCAGGAGAGGACCAAAGAACCCATGTCAAGAACTGTTATTGCATTTCATACCATGCTAAAAAAACCCACTGTCTTGTACCATCTAAAAAGTGAAAAACCACTCCAAGCTGCATAATCGTCCACAAAGAGAAGGGGCTTTAAAAAAAAAAGGCTTAAACAAAATGAATTCTAAATTGAACTGCAAAGGAACAGCATGTGTACTAAGTGACAAAATTTTGTTATCATATCCAACACTCTTGTTTTATTCATCATCTTCCTCTTCATCTTCATCATCAGCTCCAACAGCTGAGTTCAGGGCATTCAATCGTTCAACCAACTTAGCTTTCCTTTCCTCGTATGTAAGCTTCTTCAAATTGTACCTGCAATACAAACATGCAGACAATTAAAATAATTTCCTAAATATGAATTCATTTGCTCCATCCATGCAAAATGGCCTACATGGCTGCCCTGTCGCAATAAGCCAGCCTATCAAAAACCCATTCGCAGAAAATGCATCAAAAGTGAGTTTCATCGTTCCATCCAAATACAACAAAAGTAGAACCCTCGTTCATGTTTAACTGAATTCCTAATAAACCAAGCCCCCAATCCATTCGATAAAGCAAAAGGTTAAGACCATAGTTATTAAACCCGGACTGGTCATTGACTTGGTCGAAAGACCCCAGGTCACTGGTTCAACCGTCAGGTCACTGGTCAGACCGGTCTTATAATTAAAATAATTATAAAAATAAAATAAAATCTTACTTAAAAAGGAAAAGTATATATGTAATTTTTTTTTAAAAGAAAACATACTAAATACACAAAAAATTTATCACATTTGCATATTAACGGTATAATCAAACTAATAAAACCATTAGATCATCCTTAAAAATTTTTTATCTGTAACAAAGTTGTTAAATAATATGTATTGTAACATTACAACACAAGACAAAGTATGGATTGGTGGTAAGGTTTCATGCTGTGTTGTGGGTTGTGGGTTCAATCCCCACAAGATGCGTGTTTTGACGTGCATTTTAAATAAAATGAAGTCCGCGCCAATTGTTAACCAGTCAGACGGACCGGTTTGATCCGGTTTTGAAGTAAAAATCGTTAGGTTTAACCGGTTTATTCCGGGTTCGAACGGTTCGATTGCTTAAACGATCCGATGAAGAAACCAGACCGATTGAGGCACCTGGTCGCTGGTTCACTAGTCCAACCGACCGGTCTAGTTCGGGTTTAATAACTATGGTTAAGACTATGTAAGTAGGAAATTGCACAATCATACAGCCAATCTATGAAGCACGGATACAGATACGGTGCAATATAGATACGCCGATTCGGCAAGTCTTAAAACATCTAGGATATGATACGACGGGTATACATTAATAAATATATATATTTATATTACTATTTGGTCTAAAATATCAATAATAAACATCAAAAAAAAAAAGTTTGAAAGATCTACAAAATCAATTAATATGCAAGAATAGATGTACAAAAACACATCCATACGTACCAACCACGTTCATCATTCATAGAAAAAAAACCTAAGATGACATTAACATTATGAAATAGCCATTTAGCTCTTGCTCTACAATGGTTACCCTATGAGAGAGATAGTGGAAAGAGAACTTAGATGAGAGAACTCAAATAGGTTTATTGTTTCAATCAAAATATAGGGTATTATGTATTTTTAAATTTACCGTTTATTTAAAAAATAAATAATTACAAACTAACGCTAAAAGAATCCCAAGCATATCCGAAGTGTATCCGATGACGTGACAATGTCTTATTGTCCAGATATGTATGGAGAGTATCAGATATGTATCGAGGAGTATCCTACACGAATCACATCCGATACGGATACGATACAGGATTCGTTGGGGGTTTTGAAGTATCAATGCTTCATAGCAGCCAATATATCAAACAGTAACAAGAATAAAATAATGTTTGTCATTACCTCTTGTGCTCCTTAGGCGGCTGCTTCTCAGACTTCTTTATAGTGGGGTTAGCACGGATGGCAGCATGAACTTTCTTGTACATCTCCTCAATGCCATCTGGCTCAATTCCTCTCTTGATGTATTCACTGAAATGAGACTGATACTTCTCAGGCTCATCTTCCATCAAAGTCTGGAACTCAATAACATTAAGTATGTTACTAAAACTGACTACAGATATTGTAAAGAAAGCAACTACTATTTTTGACATCAAAGATTATCTGACAAAATATAAGGGTGACTTCAACCCTATAGCCTTACACTCATATATGCAGCAACATGGCCTCCAAATATGTACTTGCGGTGAACCTCAACATCAAGCTGCTTATTGTCCTTAGAAAATCCAGCAAACCTCTTATCACTGTGGGGAATATCCAAACCACCATCCAATGCTCCCTATAATTGATGACAAGTCAGTTAACATTTCCAACTTCACAATAAAGAATAAAATGGACCCTCCATTTGCCAAAAAAAAAAAAAAAAAACCATTTCAAGTTCAAGTAACGAGTGGTGAATAGTTCAATTCATTTATCTTTAGTCATAAACTCAAAATCAAGAGACTTTGGGGGTATGAAATCCCATTCAAAGTTGGAATTAGGTGACCAATTTACGGCTTTTGCTTGGATCCATAATAAATCCCCACACATTATCAGTAAAACAAAACTATTATAAAAAGGTAAAAAAGATGTCTCAAGTTAGTCATAATTACAATTTAGTAATGCATCATTAGCATGTAATAGAACTTTTAGACTTAGACAAGTCGGTAGCTTTGAAAATGAAATATGCTACCATATGATAACCACATAACATAAATTCAGAGCAACTATTGAAGAACTGTAACAATAAATACACAATATATAAAAAGGGATGAGCCACGTTAACATAACATTACATGCAATTTGACTACACTGAAAAAAATATAATCACATTGAAATATACCCTGAAGCAAATAGCACAAAAAGAACCGTTTAAAAGAAACTACATACAACTGTATAAGGAGAATGTTATGATACCTTAAGAGCACCAAAAACACGGTTACCAGTTGTTGTTCTAATAAGGCCAACATCAAGGAGAGCACGGAATGGCCTCCTGCTCTCTGCTGGTTCAACTGAAAAATCCTCCCCAGTTGCCTACCAATATAAGTACTTCGTCAGGGTTAAATCTGGAAGCAGCAGGAGAAGAATCCAAGAAAAATTTTATGTAATCATAAACGAATACCTCCACATTTCCCTGGTACTCATCATCCATCTCAAGCATTTTCAAAACACGGCGAGCCAAGAGAAGACCAGTACAATAAGCTTTTCAAATTTGATTTATGTTTACAGTGCATCAATACAGATATCAATAGTATCAAACACACACACACACACACACACAAACCAAAAGAAAGAGTTAGAAAACAAGAAATATATATATATATATATATAGAGAGAGAGAGAGAGAGAGAGAGCAATTTCCAAATCTAAGATGAGATACCTGCTGCATAGTTTGTAAGACCTACTTCAAGCCCATAGTGAGGCAGCTCATGGGCATAAGCCGAGGCAAGAACCATATCACCAGCAATACTAGCAGATATTATTTGTGCAATAATATCCTTGTTAGTCTAATAACAAGGTTAAGGCTTAGAGCACAAGTAAGACAGCAAACTAAGCTCAACAAACCTGAAAAATGACTTCTTCACTATGAAACATCAATCAGCAACTCTTCAAACTACGATATCAAAGGATCAAGAACACTCAAATTCTTCATGCATTAGAAGGAAAACACAAACCATTTCCCAATTCAACACTTGCAAAGGACACAAAAAGGAGATCCTAATAATTATATCCCAAGTCCACAACAGTAATGCTGACACAAGTACTTATCATGCTACTTGTCAATGCCAAAAACTTTAACATTTTTCTTAAGATAACTAGAAACTAGGCATGGGATGTAATTTTTTTGTTTCAATTTGATGACTAATAATTGACAATGCCAATGTTTTGGATAAAAGGTTTTTTGCCTTAAAAAATGCTACGCTTTATGATTAACACAGATAAAATGCTAATGTTCCAATAAAATGTCTTTTGCCTTCAAAGATGTTATGCTTCATGATTAACGTAGATAAAATGCTAATGTTACCAATAAAATGTCTTTTGCCTAAAAGATGTTATGCTTTATGATTAACACAGATAAAATGTCAAAACATGGAAAAAACATGAACTTCTACCAGATGCTATCCTTAACTACAAGAGTGAATAGAGGGGGGCAATGGGAACGACATCATAAGTATAATGAAAAGACAAAACAACGGATACAAATCGGACCACGAAGCGATATTTTGAAGTGTTGTACTTATTCTTGTCTTGGTTGATTAGGCGAATTCTGGCACGGTAGTCTGTTTTCCCCTCTGCATATTTTCACAAAAAAATACCATCAAAAGGAAACTGATGTAAACTTTTTACAAAGGCATATTCATGGACAACAGAATATGAACCAATACCTCTCCTTCTCTTAAATTTAACCTGGAAACGCTTAAAGTACGCCTTCGACTTTTGAGCTTTCACAAAAACCTAAAATGAAGAATAAAATCGTTTTAGAAACTTCTTTACCATACCAAAAAAAATAAAAAATAAAAAAACCACACATCATATATATTAGTTAGGTGGTACCAGTGAAAATCCTCAAAATGTCAAAATAAATTGATCACAAATGACCAATCAAGATCAATAATTGAACAAGACAATTAAATAGCCAGAAAATAAGAGGCAAATGGCTAGTAATTAAAAGAAAAATAAAATGATTTAGTATATTGCCCAATAATAGTATGAAATGTAACAAGAGGAACACTAGAAACAATTGGTGACTGTTTACATAACCAACCAAACTTGTATCAATAGCAACCTCATTCATATACTTACAACATAAATATGCAAATGAACACATAGATATTACAAAAAGGACCATGCCTGAAAACAACACCTAAATAACGAATCATAATTCTAACTAAAAACAATTTTCTTTGCAGGAAATGATGTAAAGAACCCTAAATACATTTGTGTTAGAGCAGGGGGGAAAAAAAAACATATTTTCAGAGTCAATAACAGTGCAACTTCCTTGGGAGAGAATGATTCCTTGGTATGGCACAAGGATGCTATAGGGTTATTCTTGGTGAAATCTTTCTATTATTCCTTGACTCATTGCAATCCTAATTTTCTTCCCGTCAACTTTATTTGGATTGCTTCGGTTCCTTCCAAGGTTTCTTTTTTCACTTGGTTGGTGAGTGAAGATAGATGTTTGACATTGGATCACTTGAAAAGCAAAAGGTGGGAATTGGCTGATAGATGCATACTTTGCAAGAAAGAGGAGGAATCGATTAATCGTCTTTTTATTAATTGTGAGGTCGCTTGGAGACTTTAGACACTTGCTCTTAATCTTTTTGGGGTCCATTGGGTCTTGCCTTCAAATTCCTACAATCTTCTCATTGAGTGAAGGACCAAAGAAACTAGAAAGAATAAAAGGGTGGTTTGGGATATGGTTCCTCATGCTCTCCTTTGGTGCATTTGGAAAGAGAGGAATCGTAGGACTTTTGAGGAGAAGACATCATCCATTCTTGAGCTCAAGTCTCTTTTTGTTAAGACAATTTTTTGGCAGTTTTGTAGCCATACAAGTGACCACAATTTGTCTTTTGTTAATTCCTTAGATCTGTTTTCACTATAGCCTTTCTTTTGATAATTTTAAAAAAAAAACAAACAAACAAAAAAAAATGGCCTTTCTTTTGGTTAGCTTTTGTGTATGTCTTATGTACTTAAGCTTTGCCTTTCTTCTTTAATATAATGTTTACTTCATCAAAAAAAAAAAAAAAAGTGCAACTTCCAAGGTGAGATAATCCTACATAAAAATATTCGAATAAGAACTCATGCTCATTTTGGTTGCTAGAAAATATACGGAAAATATGCTATAATGCCTATCTAATAATTTTCATTGAATTATACCTGAAAAACAAAAACAAAAAACAAGAAAAAACACATACCCCTCAAATATAGCCTCGTAGAACTATATAGCTTAGCTGAGCAGGTTTTATATTTCATTTTAAAATTTAAATAAATAAATGATAGATAAAGAAATAACCAGCAGAAAATGTGAAATAAGATTTAAAACCATTTTACTCTTTGCCTTATTTGATTGGTAACCAAACGAAATACCATAACATTTCTGAAAAAAAAATGAGATTATAAACAAACCCTAACACACAAGAATATGAGGGACATGCAAACAACGTAACTCGCAATGTACAGAAATATATGCACATATATATATATAACAATATATATAAGCCCTAGTTTATAGATCAATGCCAAGTCTACAAAGTTGAACATAAAATGGACCAAGATAAGGTTCATAATCCCTAAACCTCCCTTTGGTTTCGGAGAAAACGGGTGAAAAGAAAAGAAGTATAATGAAATTAAGCAAGAAAAAATGGGAAACACTACTAAGCCAAATAGTCCTATTAGGCTCATCAACTAAACACGCCATATAATACCAGCGAAATGTAACTATATAATCATATATTCATATAAAATAAAATAAAAAACCCTGGTTTGAGATTCTCACCATTGTTGGAGCTCGATCTACTGCGATGCAGAGATAGACGTGGGGAGAAGAGAGAGGCGGCAATGCGTCGAGAGATACTGAGTTAGAAGGGATCTGAATATAAACCCTAGATCCACCTACGTGACATATGGATCGACGGCTGGGATTGAATCTCACGACTTCGCAGGATTATTATTGAAGGGTGCACCTTAGGCTGTGAATGGAATGAATTCCCATGTTCGATAAAGAGTGAGAATGGAATGAAAAGTATAGGTGAGATCCATTTTTAATGATTTTTACTCATTAAAAGGTGAGAATAGCCCATTCTTTTTTGGTTTAGGAATAAATGGTTATTCCTCATTAGAGGAATAAACCCCCCCATAAGGGAATAACCATTCAATTATCTTGTGCAATAAAACACTCAACTTTTTTTTAAAAAAAAAAATTTGAATCATTATTTCATTCCCTCCCTCACTCCTTCATAACAAACATAGCAGTCTATTGCCATGGTTAAACCAAAGCCTTGGCCTACCTTTGGTCTAGCCATAGCCTGCATTGGCTCGGCCAAGGCAGCTGAACACTTAGGCTCTTAAGTTATCTTTGTCTAAAGTTGCTAAGGTTAGTTTAGTGGTAAGAAATGGTGAATTAAATGTTAGGATCAAGATAGGCTACGTGTTCGAAACCTTTTAATTGTTTAAAAAAAAAAATTACCTTGATCCAATTTGAATGAAGAAATTAAGAACCGATTTCCATTGGGTTTGATTCTGGAATCAACTAACCCAAATATTAACTATACATATGGGATTAAAATCAAGAGACATAAGATTTTACACATTTTTTAACACAAAGCATAAACCGTTGGACCACTTTACCCTCCAGAATTCTCAAAAAGGCATATAAATAAATAACCCCATTTTCATTTTGACTCCATGGAATTCATGCAACCGACCTCCTTCCAATTATAGCTCCAACACACTCCAAATTCACCCCATTCCAATCAGCAAGTCATCTCCCACATCTAGGGGTATAAACTGAGTTGAGTTGAGCCAAATAGTAGCTTACTCAAGTTTGACTTGTTATTTATTTTTTATAAACAACTTGGCTTGTTAATTTAACGAGCTCAAAATGATGTTTAAAATTAGCTCATTTATTTCATGAACAGGCTTTTTACCGAACTGATCTTGGGCTGAGCTCAAGTAGTTTGGTTGTTTAAAGCATTAATAAGCTTATCGAACCGAGTAGTACTCTACTCGATCAAGCTTGACTCAATAAATTAAGAAGCTTAAAATGATATTTGAGGATGTTTCATGAACGAGTTCGAGTGAGCTTTTTACCGAAACAATCTCAAGTAGTTTGGTTTTTACAGCCCTGCATCAACTCTCATTCATTCCATAAAAAATCCATCCCATGAATCTGGAACTTCCAACACCAGACCTCTTATCACAATGAGAAATATCCAAATCACCATCCAATGCTCCCTATAACTGATGATAAGTAATTTAACATTTCCAACTTGACAATAAAAGAATAAGATGGACCCTTCATTTGAACTTTGAAGCATGAAAGAAAAACAACTATTTCAAGTTCTGCCAACAAAATCAAGAAAAATGGGGTATGATCCCATTCAAAGTTGGACTCAAGTAAACAATTTTTGCAAGTTCCCCTTGAATCTATAAGTTGCACCTTAGATAAATCAAGAAGCCTAAACTATTAAAAGAGGTACAAGAAAAATGTACAGAACCCAAATTTAGAAGAGCGATTGAGGGGCATTTGCCATCATACACCGAATTAAATTATTTTTGAAATTTTTTCGTTTTCTCTTTATATTCTTAATAATTTATTCGAGATTCTTTAACTGATTTTTTTTTTTGATAAATAACAAATTGTATTAATTAGAGAGAAAAATACATGCCAAACAACAAAGAATCACAAACAACCCTAACCAAGACACCTCAAGGATGAGAAAAAGAAGCTCCAATTGCTCTAGTTTTTGCAGGCTTCAAAGCACAAATCTCTTTCCCGTTTTTAACAATAAGAAACAAAGGGATACCCTTAAAGGATTTGTCCACCGAAGCCCATAAGGAAGCAAGAAAGCACACCTTATCCCAAATAGTCTCCAAATCCTCATACACATCCCTGGAAATTATAGCATTCCTCTCAATCCAGATCACCCATAAAATGGTTAAGACAGCACTATTCCACAGGATCTTCATCGTCTTAGAGCTCTCAAAACCTCTAAAATCCACCTCAAGCATTCTAGGAAAATGCTCAAGTCTAACTCATCTCAAATCAACAATGGCAAAGAGACGTTGCCATAGAACAAACGATATCTCACAATGAATAAATAAATGATCCACAAATTCACCCTTCTTTTTGCAAAGAACACACCAATCTGGAGAAAGACACGAAGAAGATCTTTTCCTTTAAACCCAATCATATTAGTCCTCTTATGAGTAGCTAACCAAGCCAAAATCTTAACCTTTAAAGAGACAATGGCTTTCCAAATCTTTCTAGCAGGAATAAAAATAGGGACCAAGAGATCGTCTCTCAAAGAGTCAAAGAAAGATTTAGAAGAGAAGGTTTGAGAAGAGTGGCTAATCCAAAGCCTTCTATCATGACTCGAAGGAACAAATGAAACATTTTGGATAGTAGCCAAAAGAGCCACCATCTTTTCAGATTCTCTATCATTAAGATTATAACTTTATGAGAAATGAAAAAATTCTAATTCAAAAAACTCGAATCCAAAGAAACCATATTAACAATGACAACATCTTTAGCACAGGAAAGACAATATGATCTAAGAAATAAAGCATGTAAAGGTCCCTTTCCCACCCACGCATCCTCCCAAAAGCGAATGCGAGCACCATTACGAACAAGTTTGATATGGTTCAAAAAGCAAGGAAGACCTTGAGAGATAAATTTCCAAGGACAACGAAAGTTCTCCCTTTCAATCAAGTTAGAATCCCACCCATATTTTCAATACTATACTTGCTTTTGACAATAGAATGCTAAAGAGAATTATGTTCAATGGAGAACTCCACAATCATTTACTAGTAAGAGCAACATTCCTAAGAGTGATATTACTTAAATCAAGCTCCCCTTTGTCCTTAAACTTAGTCACCACATCCCACCTAACCCAATGATCTTTTTCGTCTTCCCCACTACCTTCTGACAAAAAGTCTATTTTCATCTTTTCAATTCTAAGAGCTACTTTCTTGGAAATCTTAAAAAGGGACAAATAATATGTGGGGATACTACTGAGAACAGACTTCACCAAAGTTAACCTCCCACCTCTAGATATATAAACTTTTTTCCAACCATTCAATCTTTTTCAAATTTTCTCTACCATCCCATCCCAAAAATTCATAACCAAAGGATTACCTCCGAGAGGCATACCTAAATATTTCATAGGCCACTTACAAATAGAACAACCAACTTCAGCAACCAATCTCTCAAGCTTAACTGAATCGACATTGATTCCACCTAAAGAATTTTTGGACAGACTAACCTTCAAGCCAAAGAGAACCTCAAAACCTCTAACCAAAATAGTTAATAACTGATTTATAAGTTGTTTTCAGGCTGCTAGCATAGTTTCCACTGTATTTTATCCGCTATAAAGTTGCAACCAGTTGCAATATTTGGTATATAGTAGCTGCATTTTGCTGAAATATGTTCCATATGTGCACTCCCAAAAATAAAAAAATAAAAAAATAAAAAAATTTATATGTCTGCAAATACCTGACTGATGGTTGTTGAAGCAACACTATCCAAGTGGTCGTTCTGAAGTTTTTAAAGGGTGATAATTAACTATGCCGAAAATCCAACAATGTATTCTAGGATTGAGCTTGGTTATTGGTTATGTGACGTGCTAAAAACCACACTCTGGTAACCATTCTTAAAGGTTGGGATTTAAAAACTTGATGCCTTCTCTCTCTCTTTTTTTTTGGGGGTAGTTGTGTTGGAAAGCAGGAAACACTCACCAAAAGAGAATTTTCCTCCAAAAAAAACCAAAAAAAAAAAAAAAAAAAAAAAAAAAAAAAGGCCAGAAAATAGAGGAACTCGTCGGTCAAATGTCAAAACCAAAATGGCGGCTCAAACAAAACAAAGATTTTTTGTTTTATTTTAATTTTTTTCCACCGGTTGCATAAATATGTTTTAAGCTTTAGCATAACTCGGCAACAACTTCTCATTCGCTGTCGGCAACCAAACCAGAAGTAAACCCATGAGGACTGAAGCTTTCAAGTTTCCCGCGAAAGCCAAGACCACTTTCTACATTCTAACCGCCACTGGCGTCGCCGCCGGCCTTAGCTCCCAATCTTCTTACCCTAATTTTCTTCCCTTTTCCCGCGATTCTTTGCTTATTTCCTCCAATTTTCACGAGAAAGTTAGGTCAGGAGTCAACGGCATCGTTCGCTCGTCTCGTGCCATCTTCACCGTACGATTCTCCTCTCAAGTTGCTTTACTTTCTTCAAGAATTGCGGTATATGATCATTCTTTTTTGTTATCTCAATGTCGCAGATCGCTTCCAATGTTGTAGACTACAACTATTCTTTACGCGGGCTGAACCCGGGTTCTGACGAGTATCATCGTAAATTATCTGAGGTTTGTCCTTTTTTTCTAGTATGATACATTTGGACTATGTTTGGTTCCAAGAAAATGTAGGAAAATTTCTATTTGGTTAATCAAGATGCAATATTGTTGTTAAATAAATTGTAAAAAACTGCTGGTTTCACTTACGAATCTGGTTATGGAACTAAGGGCACGTTTGTTTGGCCAGAATCGGGGGAATCCAAATGGAATGGAATGAGATTTCAATGGTGACTCGTCGCGCCCACCATAGAAATCTCATTCCATTCCATATATTCTGATTGTTAGAAATTAAATCATGAATATCATACTAAATTAAGCGGAAGTTTATAATTACCTCCGGCCATTGTTGTCCAAGTAAAGTTGCACATACTTTGATGCAGAAATTGAGAACCATGAATACGTACAATCCTTAGATCACCAACCAAAAGAAGTCTTCTAGTCGATCCAAATCTCTCTCTATGCATGAGATTTGATGGAAATCACATGCTGTATATTCTGGTAGACTAGGGACCCTTTTGTTCCCAACGTTAATTAATATAACTTCCTCTCATCAAGGAAGTTATTAGATGATGGGAAGTAATCCACTAAAAACAGTTATGGGATTAAGAGTTGTAACTTCTCAATAACTACTCACTAATTAGAATTTAAATTCAAATGGGTTATTGGATGTGGGATTGTGGCATGTGGGCCACAAGGTTTCCTAAAGGAAACATCTAACATTCTCTCACTTGGCCCATATGACACACAATTGGGTAATTAATACTTTAGACTAAAGTATGGCCATATTAGCTAACTACTTAATCCCTTTAAGTGAAAATACCGTATACCCAAATAGAGAGTTTCAACACATGAATTATGGCGGTACATACTGTAATTAGTGAGTATTTCCTTCCATGTATTACAATGCAATCAATTCCCTCCAAGTGAGTGCTTTATGTAACATTTATTTCTATATGAATGGACTTCTTATAAGCCATTGAGGTTCCAAATTTATAATTCCAATGGACATTCTGTCATATATAAAATACTTGGCTACAAGTCTGGCCTTATATCGCTCTACATTGCCTAAAGAGTCCCTTTTGGTCTTATAGACCCATTTGCAACCAATGACTTTGACTCTATTTGGCAACTCAAAGAGATCCCAAACTTGATTCTTGGCCATGGAATCCATCTCCTCTTTCATGGCATCATACCAAAGTGTGGAATGTTCTCCACTCATGGCTTGTGAAAACGATACAGGATCATCTTTAGGTCCAACATTAAAGTCAGACTCCTGTAGGTATACAACATAACAGACGAAATTGCTGGCTTCTTTATTCTTGAGGATCTTCTTAAGTCTACTGTCTCATTCTCTGTTTCTTGAATAGTAGCATCAATGGCAATTTCTTCTTTATGGAATGGTTGTTCTTAAGTTGTCTGTCCCTCAAGGATATCACAAGGATTCCCTTGAAAAACATCCAAAGGCTCTTCATGTACAGGTGGTATAATTGGAACTTGTACTTCCTCAAATTTTGTTAGTCGAGGACGTTCACTCCCATTGATATTGCCATCCTCAAGAAATTTAGCATTTCTAGCCTCTACGATGGTAGGTGTGTGTGAGGGATAATAAAACTTGAAACCCTTAGACCTTTCTGCATAGCCAATGAAATATCCACTGACTGTTCTTGGGTCTAACTTTTTCTCATGTGGATTATACACCCTGATCTTCTTAAGTCTACTGTCTCATTCTCTGTTTCTTTAATAGTAGGATCAATGGAAATTTCTTCTTTATGGAATGGTTGTTCTTGAGTTGTCTGTTCCTCAAGGATATCACAAGGATTCTCTTGAAAAACATCCAAAGGCTCTTCATGTACAGGTGGTATAACTGAACCTGTACTTTCTCAAATTCCGTTATTCGAGGACGTTCATTGCCATTGATATTGCCATCCTCAAGAAACTTAGCATTTCTAGCCTCTACGATGGTAGGTGTGTGTGAGGGATAATAAAACTTGAAACTGTTAGACCTTTCTGCATAGCCAATGAAATATCCACTGACTGTTCTTGGGTCTAACTTTTTCTCATGTGGATTATACACCCTGATCTCAACTGGACAACCCCATATGTGTAGGTGACCTAAACTAGGCTTCCATCCATTCCATAACTCAAAGGGTGTCTTAGGAACAACTTTAGATGGAACCTATTTAGGATGTACACTGCGGTTTTTAAGGCCTCAGTCCACAAGAATGAAGGTACATTTGAGTTTGAGTTGCTAAGCATACTTCTAACCATGTCTATAAGGATATGGTTTTGCCTTTTTGCTACTTCATTTTGATTTGCTGCAGAGCCAAGCAATGAATACTAAGCAGCTATTCCTTGTTCCTCTAGGAATCTTGCAAATGGACTTGGCCCTGCTTCTGTGAACCTTCCATAATATTCCCCACCCCTATTGGATCTCACGATCTTAGTTACCTTCCTAGATTGTTTTTCTACTTCTGCCTTATAAGTCTTGAAAGCATTTAATGCTTTAGACTTCTCAAATAGAAGATAGAGATACATGAATCATATATGGTCATCAATGAATGAGATAAAATATCTTTGATCATTTTGACAATAGGAAATGGTCCCCAGATATCTGTGTGTATGATTCCAAGAGTCAGTACTTCTCTTAGCTCCCTTTTTGGTCTTTTTAGTTTGTTTTCACTAAATGCAGTCTATACAAGTTCCAAAATCAGAGAAGTCTATATCTTTTAGGACTCTACTATTAATCAATCTTTTAATTCGCTGAATGGAGATGTGTCCCAATCTCCTATGCCACAACATAGATGATTTTTCATCAATAACACCACGCTTTATGCCAATATTATCATGCACAGTCAAGAGGTTATATTCATAGGTAGGATCTAAATGCAATTTATACAAACCATCAACTAAGGTTCCACTTCCTACAACAATAGAGTTTTTAACAAGGTTAAAGGTAGAAGTAGAACCAACAAAATTACAACTAAAACCCAAAGGCATAAGTTTGGAAATAGAAATTAAGTTCCTAGAAAATGAAGGAATATAAAAGGTCTTTTCAAGGTCAAGAGTAAAGCCAGATTGCAACACCAGTCTAAAGGTTCCTATACTTCCACATGTGAACGCATCCAGTTTCTGAATAGATGCTTCTTTCACTTTCTGTCGGTTTCCTTTGGCTGAGAAAACCTTGCATGATATCGGCAATGTGAATTGTTGAACCAGAATCAATCCACCAAGTGTTATGATGAGCATCGACAAGATTAGATTCATAACACACACAAAATATGGGGTTACCTTTCTTTACGAGCCAAGCCTGAAATTTGTGGCATTCTTTTCTTCGTGTGTCCTTTTTTCTTACAGAAGAAGCAAACACGATCATCCTTATTGCCAATATGCTTCATTGACACATTCTTATCCTTCTTCTAAGTAGGAGCACCTTTTTTCTTTTTGCCATGTTCTTTTCCATGAGTGGCTAGATGAGCACTCGCTAGCTTCTCCTGCTTCAACCTCCCCTCCTCTTGAACACACATGGTCAAAAGTTCGTTAATAGACCATTTATCCTTATGTGTGTTATAGGATATCTTAAATGGCCCATATTCAGTAGGTAGGGAGTTGAGTATGAAATGGAGAAGAAATGACTTAGAAATCCCAACATCCAAAGATTTAGTTGAGCAACAATGTCCCTCATTTCCATAATGTGCTCACGCACACCTTTAGTACCATCATGTTTCATGGATGATAGTTTACCCATAAGGGTTCTAGCCAGTGCTTTGTTTGAACTAACAAACTGTTCCTCAACAGCTTGCATGAATTCTTTTGCCTTTTCACATTGTGGTATTGAATCCCGAATACTTTTACTGACATGAGATTTAATGAGCATCAAACTTAAGCGATTAGATCTTTCCTACTGCTTAGAAGTAGTTTTGTCAGTTCGCGTACTTAATTCTGTGGGAACGGGTGGTTCATTTACATGAAGCGCCAAATCAAGGTCCATACACCCCAAAGTAAGGAGAACTTTCTCCGTCCAGTTTGAAAAATTTTCACCATTCAGCATTGGAATATGAGATGATTCATTACCAACAAAGGAAGTAGTAACAATTGTAAATAAACCATATGAACTCACATTAATGCTATGAAACATAAAACTTTATTTTGAATTAAACCAATGTTATAATTTAATAGCAAAATCTAAACTAGTGTTACCGGGATCACTTGACCCCCCTTCGAATTGTGATCTCGGGTCCTGACTTGAAATGCGATTCATTTGCGATCTATATCTCAATTTTTAGCGTCCCGAAATGTAAAGGAGACACACACACACACACACACGTGCTTTTGTTTGCGTTACAACTTTAACTCCCAAACTAGAATTATTTGCAATTGTTTAAGACTCTCAAACTACTATAAAATGTTAGTAAATTCTATATATAATTCAATTTCCAATCATTCAATATTTAAATTTAATTAAAAATTTCAATTTTCATATTATTTCGAATGAATCTCTCTCAGTAAATGGGGAATACATAGTTATACATACATACCCTCTAACGTACCTAAGCGAACCAACTAAGCCTATCCCCTAACGTACCACATATCAACAAAGCATCGTACTCGTACCCGTACTGCATGCCACATACCAGAACGAACCACTCTCCAGGTAACATTGATCTAAACCTTCTTGTGGGTAGAGGTTGCATCATGCATTAGATTTACTAATAACTTCATAATAAGACTAATGAACTCGACACCAAAATGAAAGAACCCATACTTGCGGGCCTAGGAATTCTCCCATCCTGTTGCCTAGTCCACTATCTTATTCCAATTATTTTACAAAAAATAATCACTTCCCTGTGGGGCCGGGTAACCATTTTTCATAACATAATTTCAATTTATGATGTCATTAATATTCTAAATGCAGTTTAATATAGCCATAGACTGTATATTTAGAAACTACTCATCATTATATCTTAAGATGCTTTGGCCACTCCCAAGATACTTTGATGCTATTTCACTTAAAAAATGACATCATTCCATAAAAACATATCGATCACATAATATCACATACGTTAATGGGTTGGGTTTAATATAAGGCCATAAACATTTATTGCCTTATAATCCGCATTCTGGACATGTTAATGTTTATATGAATCAATTACTAGCATGCCAAAATATATCACACTATAACACATTTCAGTTAATGAAATAATTAGAAAAATAATAAAGATTTCATGGCCTTTTACATTGGATGCCATTAAAATTTTGGTATAAATAATAATTACAACCTATAAAATCCTAATACAGATTCTCTAATTAACCAAAAATAATAACAAATTACAACTGAAATTAAGGCCATGAAAGCTTTATATTTTTCTGTCATCAAAATAGCATATCTCCATGAAAGCAATATAACCACATACTAATAATTACTGTACTGTACAAAAGCATTAACATTGTTCCGTACAAAAGCATTATAAGTTTCATATTTCAGGATGTAGTAAAAGTGACGTGATGTCACTATGACATCACACTTATAAAAATTAAAAAAAAAAAAAAAACCCATGTCTATATTTCATGCCAAGAACTTGTAAAAGAGACCAACATGTGAAGGAGACGTGATGTCAATTGACATCATCATCCATTATCTACCAATGGTAATTCAGATGGGTTTGGAAACCCAAACAAAGAGCCGTACAATACAGGTGTTCTTTCTTAAACAAATTCGTACATTAACGCTGGTGACACTAAACGTACGTACAATCCTCATATCACCAACCAAAAGAAGTCTTCTAGTCTATCCAAATCTTTCTCTATACATGAGATTTGATGGAAATCACAGGCTCTATTTTTTGGTAGACTAGGGACCCTTTTGTTCCCAACGTTAATTAATATAACTTCTTCCCATCAAAGAAGTTACCAGATGATGGGAAGTTATCCACTAAAAACAGTTATGGGATTAAGAGTTGTAACTTCTCAATAACTACCCACTAATTAGAATTTAAATTCAAATGGGTTTCTGGATGTGGGATAGTGGCATGTGGGCCACAAGGTTTCCTAAAGGAAACGTCTAACACTGATTCCCACGCTTCTATCCAAACAAACAAGACATAAAAGCCAAACAGCCGTGAGTTATTATTACCTAAAAGGGATGACTAAGGTATCCTCTGTTTTCAACCGAGTCACCAGGCAAAAACGCCAATTGGAATTTTTTTTTATTTATTTTACCACATAACTACATTTTACTCATGCGTGATACTATATTGCAGTATTTACAAATGAAAAAAAAAAGAAAAAAAACCTCGGTGTCTGTCTAATTGTTATTTAATTATTTATTTTTGTCAAGCATGTTGCTAGAGTTTAGAAATTATAGTTGATTAAAAGGAGGAAGTAACCTCCGTCGTTGTTATCCTAGAAATTGGAAAACTTACTGCAAAGTAAAAAAGAAAAGTTCTAAAGGGTCTGGCTGTAGCCACAAAGGTATTTTGTTTTTTGCTATTTGTTAAACAACCATATTGCTACCCCTCAGTTTGTTGTGAGTGTTTATATCTTATGCTGGATCAGGTTCATCTACGCTCAGCAAAGAGAATTTTAAAATTATGTGAAGCCAATAGAGGTTTTTATGTGAAAGCTGGTCAATTTGTTGCAGCCATGGGGCAAGTCCCGAAAGAATACTCGTCAACTCTTTCTTCTTTACAGGACCAGGTTTTTATCATATTTTTATGTTTATTTAGATTAATTTCTCTTTCTCTCTCTATACTAGCGTGCGCGCGCACACACACATACACACACTTATATGGAGGGACATCATATTGGTCCTAATAATAATTTTTTATCATTAATGCCTTAGGCAGTTCCTTGTCATTTCCAAGCTATAAAAGAAGTACTAATCCGCAATCTGGGACAAGATTTATCTGAGATGTAAGTTTTTTTTTATAGAAGAAACACACACACACACACACACACATAAATTTATTTTTTGGCACCTTTACCACATTTGTGTTTTAACAATTAGTATACAATTTTGTTTCTTGGTGTACTTACCAGTATCACAACTAGCCTCTGTCCCAGATGGTATCATGCTAACACTTTATAGTGAATATATGCATGTTTTGGATTATTTCTTTACACACATATATATAAATTTATTTTTTGGCACCTTTACCACATTTGTGTTTTAACAATAAGTATACAATCTTGTTTCTTGGCGTACATACCAGTATCACAACTAGCCTCTGTCCCAGATGGTATCATGCTAACACTTTATAGTGAATATATGCATGTTCTGGACTATTTCTTTTTCCTATTGAGAACAATGAGTGTTAAGGATTTTATCATTTATTTTACACTTATGATTGTACTCTTTTTGGCTTCCATGGTTGGAACTATTTTTCCCTTGATTATGGGTACCTTACACTGTCATATATACCTGGCAGGACGCCTCGTTAGTGTATATTTCATATCAGGTATTTTTTTTCATACTTTGTAACTGCGGTAAGCCGGTAAGGCGGTAACTCATATTCTCATCTTTGATAAAAGTAGATGAAATATTCTTTTTTCATTATCAGAAAGAAGTTGGAAAATAATGCAGTGATAATTTTATGGACATTTTGAGATTGGTTGTGAGAGCGATGATTGGTGGTTCTCACAATGAGGCTGAAACTTAGGTTACATAGGAGGATTAACATTTAGGAAGCGAATTTGGGTGATTATTGACTAGTCAATGGCCAAAGTAAAAATTCTAGAAGGGTTTTTTGAGGGGTTGTAAGGATGATGACTATTGGAGGATGAATAAGAATGCAAATATGCCTTTGGAATTAGGAGGATAGTGAAAAGGAAAAGAAAAAGTGATGCAGGACAACCTCAAAAACCTTTAAAAAGAAAAAAAGAAGTAGAGAAGGAAAAGAAAAGAAGCTAGAAAGAAGCAAGAAAAGAAGCTAGACCCTAGGAGTCGACACTTAGGGGGGTTTGGAGTCAGCACTAAACCTTGGAAAAATCCAATTCTTAATTCATCATAAACTGAAAATTAAAGAGTTATCGGAGCCTTTATATAGAGGCCCCAATTACATTGAATATGGTAAAAACTTGGCCCCTATGTCTAGGAATTTAGAAGGCAACAATTTATTATTCTAAATATAAAACTAAATAACTATGGTAAACCCTTGGTCTTCAAATTACTAGGCTGAATTGAATCACCTTGTCGAACTCTATGTTTGCTGTCCCCATAAATTCTCCGGGGTGGGAGAAACTCAACCTTGAGTTTGGGTCAAGATATTGAAGCTGCCTTTTCCACTGAAACAAATACTTCGAATAATCTGCTGCTTTAAGTGAGCCTCAAATTATGCAACCCGACTTAAAATCTTCAATTTAGCAAAGAATTTGAGCAAACAGTGGTCACATGTCAACTCAAAGTTGTTAACACCAAGAAAATCTATCCTTTGTACCTTGAGCAATTCAGTTTCAAAGACAATATCATCTGCTTGTGATGGAACTGGACTGTCTTGTATCGAACCTTCTTCCTCAATAGTCAGTACTTTTGGGGCTTCTATACTCTGTTGAAACTCTTGCACAACCACTTCCTCAACTTTCGAATTATCAGTGATGACTTCAATGTCCACATCCAAATCTTTTATAGCTAGCACAGGTTCATGGAATGAATCAACTTGTTGCATAGGTTCAGGCTCATCAATTGTTGCTTTATGATCTTGAAAATTGGAGCACGCTTCTAAAGAAATAGTATTCTTAACATACCAATTTTCGACGTCAGGCTTTAACACAGGCATAAGGCGCTTCATTCTTGTAATTTGACTGTTGTCTCTGGATGGAAGCTTCTAGCGCCTTGAATTGAGTGTTAGTGTTGTTTTGTCTAACTTCAGCAGTTAGGTCTTGGATGAGTTTCATTATGGGCTCCTATAGTGATGAATCGAGTGGCTTCCACGCTATTTATACTAGATCTTTCTTTGCAAATAGAAGCAATGATTGAAGCATAATCATTTAAAATAAAGCCCAAGGATTGCACTACTTCCATGAGATAGGGCTTCAATTTATCAACACAATTCGGGATGACTTTTTCAGCCAATTGCCAAGATAGAGATCCAACATTCTTGTCATCCTTTCTTACACTATCCAAGAGAGGATACAGAAGCTCCCTTGATATGTTATAACTTTCCTCCAAAACCATAATGGCAGGAATCGTATTGGCACCTGTCGATACACTTATATATCGTTGATATGTCCCCAATATATTCAATATTTAAGACCATGCCTATGTTGTACATATTATTAGTTAATTTTATTCTACACCTTGTACCACTCATTGGGCTTCAGTGTTGCACATCTTGCGTTATGTTAGAGGTACCATTTTTCAGAGTTTACACTATTATCATCTACTTCGTCCTTGACTTTTAGAGCTTATGCTGATGTTGATTGGGCAGATGATGTTATTAACTGCAACTCTGCAAGTCCACTACTAGTTTTTGTGTTTTCCTTGGTGACTTTCATTGCTTGGAAAAGCAAGAAATAGTTGGTTATTGCTCGTACTACGGCTGAGGCTGAGTATTTCTATGCTGAAGTTGTTTCGCTCCATCGGCTTTTATCTTATTTGGGCATCTCCATTCCTCTCCAACTGCACTTTATTGTGATAACAAGAGTGCTATTTAGATTACCTATAATTCAGTCTTTCATGAGCGCACGAAGCACATAGAGATTAATAGTCATTCCTTGCGTCAACATCTTCAGCTAGGCGCTAACCATTTGCCGTTTGTCTCTTCTTCTTTGCAGATGGCTGATTTCTTCACCAAGACTTGTACTTTTACTTGGTCTCGTTTTTTACTTGATGCGGGTTTGCATCCTGAGGGAGTTGGGGGTTGTGAGATGTACATATTGTTGTTTCTTAAGGGTGGTCTAGTCTTTTACTTATATTAGCGTTTAAGTTTAGTTTAGCTTACATATACCTTGTAATCTTATTTTTTTTTATTAATGAATGAGAATTGTAGCTTTCTAGTGCAAAGCATGTCAAAAAGAAAGGGAAGATTATGGTTTATTTGAGATATGCATTGTTTACAAGGACTTAAATATCGGTATCGATCGGTATATCGATGGTCCCAAAATACGGATATATAAAAAATATTGATATCGATTTATAGATATGATGGATATTATTATTAGTTAAACATGGATATTTTTTTATTGAAACTCTTGGAAACAATGATTTCGACTCTAATACACAATCTAGCATCAACATATTGCAATTTAAATGTGTATAATACAAGTATGTGTTGGGTAGGGTATAAACAGTGTGATACACTAAGAAAATAAATAATAGAAATTTATGCCAATTCAACATCTCACATGAGATTAAAATTTGTAAGTACATATCATTTACACAAATAAATCAATACATCAATAGATTAATGTCATACACTAAAATCAGTACCATATGGAGTTCCTAGGTGGCTCAAAATCGTCATTCGTATCCCTATCCTTGTTATGCCTTGATCTCATAGTGGTAATGTTAGCACAATAGTTAGGTCATGTCATGAAATCAACATAATTAAAAAGGAAATTTTGCACATGACAGTCGTAGTCTTCTGGAGAAGCATGCTGTAGGATTCCTAGTCACGGTAATTCACTAGTCTTAGGAGGTAGTCCTTCTCCTTCACTTGACTCCCATTTTGATGATTCCAGAATTGTTGGGACCAGAGGTGGTGGGGTTGGTTGTGCTAGTAGATATGGTTGTGCTGGTGGATATATTGGCTATGGACTGACGCAGCGGAAAACTAGATGATATGACTATAACACATCAATAGCGTAGGGTTCTCAAATCCACAAGAAAAAACACTCGAATCCACGAGAAGTAACACAAACAATAGAGAAAACTCTCAAAGAAATATTTTTGATCAGAAGTCATTGTTATTGCCCATAGGGCTACAAGCCTATTTATAAAGAATTAAAGCTATGGATTAGGAAATCCTAGTTCTAATAGAACAAGTTAAATTGAAAAGCAAATAACAAATTATACTAAACCTAGGAAAACATAAAATAGGAAAGGAATAAGCAAAATAAGAAAATCTAGTTATGAACATAACTGGATTTGGCTGGTGTGCAACTTTTTTGGGTTTTGCCTTCTCCGGTGCGACTTTTCTAATTCTAGCTAGATTTGCCAACTGTTAACTAGATTTTCCTAGCCTTTGTGAGGACTTTTGATATCCAACGATGCCCAATGGTGAAGGCCACAAGTCTGGGTGACTTGTCCTACATCAGTACCCTCCACTTGAAAACAACTTGCCCTCGAGTTCGTTGTATGAGCTTGAAGTCTTCCATCCCAAACAAATAAATACTTGGAGTATTTCAATCTCTTCAATCTCTTCCCAAAAAGAATCTTCACGGCAGACTTCAATTTATTGATAAGGTCAACCAAATAAGGAAATAAAATTAAATTCTTTGACTCCTATAAAATCCATGTGTCGTACGGTCGTACCCTGTCGTTCAATGAAAAATCAATCAAACTTACAACTTGCTCTTCCGATTTGTCATCTTTAGAAAATTTAACAAGCTCATTAAACTTTTGCAAAGATTCTTGTACAGGAATAACAACTTCCTTAGGCTCTGGCTCTTCCACCACAATATTCTTAACCTCTTTGACATCCGTCATGAACTCAACCTCGAACTTACTCTTAGGTAGTAAAGATTGCAGGCACTCCACTTGAGAAGGTTGGTCTATAGTAATTGGCTTAGCATTTTTGTTGCCTATAAAAAAAAAAAGTAATTGGCTCAGCTGCTAAAGAATTTTGCTCTTTATGAACTCCTAGAAAAACCTTCTCTTCAACAACTAAGGTAGCTTCTGGCTTTAGGTCTTCAAAATTTTCATGAACTTCTTGTTTTGGCAGTTGATCGTGAAACTCCATCGTATAATCTCGCAAAAAATTATTTACTAGATTTATAAATTGTATCCATATGAAAAAAAAATTCTTCATAATTATAAGGATAAAATTCATATACTATCATCCTTTTCATTCATGTCCATGAACGAATACGAGATTTACCTTGCCATTGTTTTTCCCTTTGCAATTAATCCCACCATGTTGCAGGCTTGTAGCCTCACCTTTTTTAATTTGAATGCGATGAATTCCACCATCTCGTCCTCTTGAATATCCCTCCTTGCAAAGTACTGCTCTAATTTTGATATCCAATTGAGGAACTTTTCTCTACGAAAATATCCATTAAAGCATAGAATATTTGTCTCCAATCAGTAATCATCAAAATAACTTTGTTGTCTTCTTTTGTATTGAAACTCACCCTCGATATCTGTGTGATGCAGGATGCTCGAAAGCGTTTTGATTAGCAGGTTGGCCTCGGGCAAATCCATCAGTGTGTCTCTTGTTAATGTTTGGTTGCTTGTAGTTGACGTTGTTATACAGTTCGGCGATCATTGCATGAAGTTCATTAAACTTTTCTTTTGACTTCAAAGCTTGTTCATCAAATTTTCGCTGTTGTGCTTCCAACTCTTCCCTAAAGGCTTCCACCCTACGATCAACGTCAATAGGGTTGCGTTTTTGTACTCCTTCGTTAGCCAAGCCAGATGAAACCTAGCTTTGATACCAACTGACGTGGCAAAAAATTAGATGATATGACTACGACAAACGTCAATAGCCTAGGGTTCTCGAATCCACGAGAAAAAACACTTGAATCCATGAGAAGTAACACAAACCACACAGAAAACTCTCAAAGAAATATTATTGATCAAAAGTAATTGTTATTGCCCATAGGGCTACAAGCCTATTTATAAAGAATTAAATCTATGAAATAGGAAATCCTAGTTCTAATAGAACAAGTTAAACTAAAAAGGAAATAACAAATTATACTAAACCTAGGAAAACATAAAATAGGAAAGGAATAAGCAAAATAAGCAAATATAGTTAAACTAGATTTGGCTGGTGTGCGACTTTTTTAGGTTTTGCCTTCTCGGGTGCGACTTTTCTAATTCTAGCTAGATTTGTCACCTGTTAGCTAGATTTGCCTAGCCTTTGCGAGCACTTTTGATGATCCAACAATGGCCAACGGCGAAGGCCACAAGTTGGGGTGACTTTTCCTACATCAATTGGGCATATAACCAAGTAGTTCATTATATGAATATTTCTACCCATAGTAATATGCCCCTAAGGGATTGTGTTATAGTTATATGTGTTGGAAAGTGTTTATTATTTTCTCTCTATTTCTTATGTTATTGTTATGTAATAAGCTAAAGGGGTATTTTTGTTTTTGTACACGTATAAGTATAAATACAATGCAACAAGGAAGAATACCCTAGCTTCCTATTATTAAAAATTACAGTTTTTCTCTTCTTCTTCTTCTTCTTTTTCTTCTTCTATTCAAATCCACTTGGTATCAGAGTAGTGTTTTTCTTTGATTCACACTCCAGAGATCACACTAGGCCAAAAATCACTATGTTGCTGATGTCATCTGCTGCTGACGTCATTTGTTGATGTCATACTGATGTCATGATGATGTTAGCAGGTTTTTTGACCCTGCTATAGTGCTCGAAAATCATAGGGGAGTATGCTGGTGAAGTTTCAGCCCATTCTGACAAGATTTGCAGTGGTTTTCGAATTTTTCTTTATTTTTCTGGAAAATAGAGATTTTTTTTCAAAAACGTAGATTGGTGCAATATTGTTGAGATTTGATGGGTCAGATCACCACACCATAGATGGTGCCGACTAGGAGGAGACAACAGTGTTTTGGAGTTGGTTTGAACTGCAACCAGGTTTTTTGATTTTTTTTGAATGATTTCTTGACGAAACCAGCCAGTTCCAATCAGTTTTTTCATGTTGCTTGCCATTTGCAATAAGTTTTTTGATGTTTTTGATGATTTCTTGAAGAAACTAGCCACAACACAAGTTGGTTGTTGTATTTGGGACTCTCATTTGCCTTGATTTGATGGTACAACAATGTTTAGGGTCTGTTTAAGTTGTGGTTGAGACAATCAGCTTGTGTGGAAGTGTTCTTTTTCCCCTTTATTCTTGCTTTGTTGTTGCCTGAGGTGTAGTAGTTGTGGTTGAAGCTATATTTGTTGGTTAAGTGTTTGTTCACCAGATGTTTGAAGTGACTTAAACTGCTGAAAGCTAGCAAAGTGGGGGAATGGGTCAGAGTGTACCCATTAGTGACAACCCTACTCTTCAAATCACAATAGTAAAGTTGGATGGGCTTAATTATCTAGCTTAATCAAAGTCAGCAACCAATTTAAAGAGTAAAGGGAAGATGAGATATGTGAATGGTACGGTGATGGAACCTTCAGTAAATGAGCCTTTATATGACAAATGGGATGTAGAAAATTCCATGGTAATGTCTTGGCTTTTACATTCAATGACATCGGAAGTTAGTGATGGGTATCTACTTTTGGGAACTGCTAAGGAGATTTGGGATGCCGTTGTTCAGACTTATTCAAAAGTAGGTAACATTGCTCAAATGTTTGACTTAAAGCGTCGAATACATGAGACCACTCAGGATGAGGATATGCCCTTATCTACTTACTTTCATAAACTTCGGACATTATGGCAGGAGTTGGATTATTATCAAGATTTTCGAGCTGAGTGCCCTGTTGACACTCTAAAGTTTAATAAACTTGTTGAGCGGGAGCGGATATTTGAGTTTCTTTTTGGGTTGAGACAAGAATACGATTAGATTCATATACAATTTTTGAGAAAGGAGCCTCTTCCTTCTCTTAGGGAGGTATATGCATATGTTCAGAGTGAAGAGAGTAGAAGGGGTATAATGCTTCGTCCTGCTCCAAAAGAGAGATCTGCACTTGTTACTGCTTCTCAGAGTGACAATAAAGGACTTCACTAGGGTCATGATGGAAGTAAAATGGAGTCTAGACCTGATGAAAAGGATAAATTGTTCTATGACTATTGTAAAAAACCGAGGCATACACGAGAGACTTGTTGGAGACTTCATGGTCGCCCTACTAGAAGCCGAGGAGGTCGTAATGGTGGCTTCTCTCAATCTCGAGCCCATTACTCTACAACGGTGGAGAATGTTCCTCCCATTCATTTCATCAGCTACTGGGACTCTAGTTTCAGAGATAGTGACACTTACTAAGGCAGAGGTTGAGTTTTTCCAACGTTTTATGTCTCAAATAGAGACACCCACTGCATCCACCTCCTTTGCTCACTCAAGTAATCTTGTTACTTCTTTTAGTGCATCCTGTAAATCTTTTTCTTGTCCTTGGATCTTTGACTCTGGGGCTTTTGGCCATATATGATTGGTTTACCTTCCTTGTTTCGTTTTTATAACACTTGTTCAGGCAAGGATAAGGTTAGGGTAACTGATGGTTCTTTATCATCTGTGCTAGGGAAAGGTTCAATTTTTATCACTCTTGATATCTCTCTTTCTTCAGTTTTGCATGTTCCCAATTTTTCTAATAATTTATTGTCCATAAGTCACATTATTACTGATCTAAATTGTAGTGTGACTTTTTTCCCTTCTCATTGTGTTTTCTAGGACCTTATTATGAGGGGGACGATTGGTAGTGGTAGATTGAGGGATGGTCTTTACTTTCTGGATCCTATTATCACAGAGGATGATCGGATTAAGCATGCACATCAATCTGGGATATGTGATGCTTCTGAGGAAAAGATTTGGCTTTAGCATCAAAGATTGGGACATCCATCTTTTTTTTTTACTTCAGCGCATTTTTCCTTCTTTGTTTTCTGGAATAAATGTTTCTCAATTTCATTGTGAAGTGTGTGAATTTGCAAAACATCATCGTACTTCTTTTTCCACCTAGTTTTAATAAAAGTGATTCTCCTTTATAATTGTGCATATTGATGTATGGGGTCCTTCCCGAATTACTACATTATCTGGTTATCGATGGTTTATCACTTTTATTGATGATTGATGATTTCTTTAGAACTACTTGGGTGTATTTGCTAAAAGAAAAAAGTGATGTCTTATCTTGTTTTCAGACTTCCATCGAATGGTGCTCATTTAATTTAACACCTCTATAAAAATTGTTTGTTTTGATAATGGGGGTGAATACATATATGGGGGTCTTAGGTCCTATTTTGAGGATCATGGTATTATTCATCAAACTTCTTGTGTGGATACTCCTCAGCAGAATGGGGTTGCTGAGAGAAAAAACCGTCATCTTCTTGAGATCGCTAGGGCATTAATGTTCTCCATGCATGTTCCTAAATCCTACTGGGGGGATGCAGTGTTTACTGCAACTTATTTAATATATTGGATGCCTTTTAGAGTCCTTGCCTACAAAGCACCGATTGATCTTTTGTCTCCTTCCACTTCCTCTAGTTCCTTTATAGTCCCTCCTTGTGTATTTGGGTGTGTTTGCTTTGTTCATATTCCTAACCAGGTTCGCAGTAAGTTGGATCCTCGAGTTCTTAAATGCATTTTCTTGGGATACTCACCTACTTAAAAGGGGTATAAATGTTATCATCCTCCCTCGGGGAAGTGATTTGTCTCCATGGATTAACATTCCTTGAATCTGCGCCGCACTTTTCTCCTTCCCAAACTTATCTTCAAGGGGAGACGAGCAGTAAAGAGAAGTTACAAATGCTTCCATCCTTGATATTGTTTTCTGATTCTACTCTGGTTATTGTCCCATCTCAATGCTTGGAAGAACATGGAGACCGAAGGATTGACAAGGAGCTCACTCCTCAAAGAGAGTTGAAGGTTTATTCAAGGAGATAGAAAGATAAGACCATCTCATCCCTATAGCCAACCGTCATCCTTGGAGCTAGGTATTGACATATCTACTTCTGTTCTTCTTGTTAATGATTCTGATATTCCTATTGCTTTTCGTAAAGGAGTTAGATATTGCACTTAGCACCCTATTTCCAACTTTGTCTCCTATCATAGTCTCTCATCCTTTTTCCGTACCTTTATCCCAATTATCTTCAGTGTCTACTCCTAATAATTTACAGGATGCACTTGGTGATCCAAAATGGAAGGAAGCTATGTGTAAAGAGATGATAGCTCTTCAGAAAAATAGAACTTGGGATTTAGTTGAGTTATCTAAAGGGAAGAAGACAGTTGGATGTAAATGAGTGTTCATAGTGAAGCATAAGGCTGATGGCTCTATTGAGCTATGTAAGGCTAGATTAGTAGCAAAAGGTTTCACACAGACCCATGGCATTGACTATCAAGAGACATTTACTCCAGTGGCCAAAATGAATTCTATCTGGGTCTTACCTTCTTTGGCTACCAATTTTGGATGGTCTTTCCACTAGTTTGATGTGAAAAATGCTTTTATCCATGGAGATCTAGAGGAGGAAGTCTATATGGATGTGCCTCTTGGTTTTGAATATTCTACAACTAGTGGGAAGGTATGCAAATTAAGCCTTGTACGGGTTAAAACAATCCCCTCGAGCATGGTTTGAGAGATTTACTCGAGCAATGTTGAAGTATGACTTTAAACAAAGTCAAGGAGATCTTACACTATTTATTAAACATTTTTCACAAGGGAAGTTTACAGCTCTTATTGTGTATGTGGATGATATTGTGTTAACTGGTGATGATGATTAGGCGATTTAGAAACTAAATAAATATCTTGCCAGTGAATTTGAGATAAAGGATTTAGGAAGTTTGAAGTATTTTCTGGGCATTGAGGTTGCTAGATCCAGTAAAGGCATCTTTATCTCACAGAGAAAGTATGTCCTAGATCTTCTTAAGGAAACAGGGATGCTAGGTTGCAAACCTATCAACACTCCTGTGGAACAGAATTACAAGTTAGGAGAAGTTACTAAAGGCATATTGGTGGACAAAGGCAGGTACCGACAGTTGGTTGGTAGATCAATTTACTTGTCCCATACTCGCCCAAATATTGCCTATGCGATTAGTCTAGTAAGCCAGTTCATGCATTCTCCTTGAGACTCCCATATGGAGGCAGTTAATCATATTCTTCGCTATTTAAAATCTTTTTCTGGAAAGGGATTGTTGTTCTCCAAGCATAGTCACTTGAGAGTTGAGTTTTATACTGATGCAGATTGGGCTGGCTCAGTTACTGATCGTAGATCCACATCTGGTTATTGCACGTTTGTGGGAGGAAACCTTGTAACTTGGCGAAGTAAGAAACAAGCAGTTGTGGCTAGATCAGGCGGAGCTTAGAGCTATGGCTCATGGACTTTGTGAATTATTGTGGCTAAAGATATTATTGAAAGTGCTTGGTTTTCATTCGAATGATCCTATGAGATTGTATTGTGACAGTAAAATTGCAATTAACATTGCTCACAATCTGGTACAATATGATAGGACCAAGCACATTGAAATTGACAGACACTTCATTAAGGAGAAATTAAGTTCTAGGGTGATTTGCATGCCTTATATTCGAACAGGGGATCAACTGGCCGATATCTTGACAAAAGGAGTAGTGAGTAGAATCTTCCATACTTTCTTGAGCAAGCTGGGCATGTGTGATATCTTCTCACCAGCTTGAGGGGGAGTGTTAGAAAGTGTTTATTATTTTCTCTCTATTTCTTATGTTATTGTTATGTAATAAGCTAAAGGGGTACTTTTGTATTTGTACACATATAAGTATAAATACATTGCAACAAGGAAGAATACCCTAGCTTCCTGTTATTAAAAACTATAGTTTTTTCTTCTCTTCTTCTTCTTTCTTCTTCTATCAAATCCACTATATGGATCGGGGTAGCTTTGTTGATCGCCATAGGTATCTTGGCTTGAGAATGTTCTATACCCAAAATAACTCTGCTCAGACCTTATACTTAGAGACTTGAAGTTTGAGGAAAGGAAATCTACTTCTTGTTGACTTGTTGTGTCCTTCCCCGATTTTTTTTATTTTTTATTTTGGAGTGTACTATTTTCCTAAAGCCATGGTCTACTTCCTACATCACATGTGTAAAATCTACTTTGCAGGTAAACAGTCTCAACGGCCTTTGACTTTCTCCACCTATGTGATTTCCTCTCCTAGCATTGTTCCCATCATCATCTCCATCACTGTCGCCTCCTAAAGAGTAAGAATGCACTTTCATTGCATCATCCAATGAATTTTCATTACTTGATAAAACCTCTTTAGCTATAACTTTTTCGATGTTAATCCCAAGGTTTTTAGCTTCTTGTGCCACCTGTGGATGAGGTTCACTATCTAGCCTATCTATATGTGACGGTCAAATCCATTGGTATAGAGGATTTTTATCCTCCTCTCCTAGCTCAACCGATATGTCAAGCAAATTTAGGGGCTCTAACTCTGCTACCCTATCCCTCTCAGCTTCCAAATCTTTGATTCGAAGCCTCATGTTATAATAGCAATATACTAGCTTTTGGAGCTTTTGGTAGGCTAGGCTATTACGTTGCTTCGTATGTATAAGGGAAACGTGCTCCAATTCCATTCACAGGTTGAGGAGGATGCTATTTGTGAAATTATCTTCATAGGCAATGATCTTAATGTTGGAGCGCAAGTCCCATGCATACTCCACCAATTAGCTGTCACAAAATAAAATGGACTCATTAGTGATGGTGATATGTCATAAACTCATAAGAAATCTCTTTAAAGTATATACGCACCAAGTGTCATGGTTTCCTTAGATACAACAGTGAGTTTTTCTCCAAATTTACTCCTTGCTTCTCGAAACATTATAATCTACAAGTGAAACTTTTTCATCAGCCATTTTTGTAGAATAAATTTTAACTAAAGAATTGTAATATTTATTGCTATAGCCTATAATGTTACCTCATTTCTAATATGTCCAGCCATTAGAGAATTTGATTCCAACTTTTGGTATAAAGTATTGCATTGGTAAGGGTTGGTCCTCACCAATGTTGTTTTTATATTGGTACCTTCAGTTTAAGTAGTATGCCAGCATTCAATTGAAATGCAATGGAAATATGGAATTAGTTTCAATTTGAGTTTTTGACCCCAAAAAAAAAAAAAAAAAATGTAATTTAGATACATGAAGTTAAACGTGGAAGCTATAAAAATTATACTTGTCAACAACAAGGGATGATCAATTGATTTGTCCCAGCGATCCCTTATTGCTCTTAAAACCCATGCCACGTTTCGATTATTTTGTTCGATGGTTTGTTTCATTATGTTAAATGCTTCATAAACCACACCCAATTTCGGATGAACCTTGCTATCAACAAGGCACAACAGTTTGCATACATGAATTTGATACATGAAGTCAATTTGACTTTTCGACGAAAAAAAAAAACATATAATTTAGATACATGAAGTTAAACATGGAAGCTATAAAAATTATACTTGTCGACAACAAGAGATGATCAATTGATTTGTCCCAGCGATCCCTTATAGCTCTTAAAACCCATGCAACATTTCGATTATTTTGTTCAATGGTTTGTTTCATTATGTTGAATGCTTCATAAAGCACACCCAATTTTATATAAACCTCGCTATCAACAAGGCACAACAGTTCGTATAGAGGTTCATAAATACCACAGACCTTTACATCCTTGTCCCAGAAATTGTGGTTTAGCATCTAGGATTTTATATGACGGCCTATTTCTGTTCGACTCAGGGGATGGTCATTCCATTCATTTGAAGTGAAAAGAGACTTCAATCTTGTCTTTCTCTTTATTAGGTTGTAAAGGGCAGTGTAATTCGTTGTGAACCAAGTAGCACCAGGTCGCACAATATCCCCTCCACAATAGTGCCTCATCGTAGCCAACAACAAATTGTGGTTGTATATAAAGTTTGTGATCGCCTTCCCATCTTTGATCAGGTCTTTTGATCAGGTCTTTAATGCTATCTTTTTGACTAATCTTCTCAAATATCAGGTTAACACAATGCGTAGCATAGGGTGTCTAGTATAAATTATATTTGTCCATTAACTTCTTCTCTGCCTTCATATAATTGCTACCATTATCTGTCACCACATGCATTATATTTTTTCTTACAACTTCTTGCATAACATTTTTCATTAAACCATAAATGTACTTTTGGTCCTTAATTTGATCTGAAGCGGCGATCGACCTCAGGAAGATTGTATTCTCTTTAGAATATACCATAAAGTTGGTGATGAACATTTTAGTAGGACCTATACATTGATCACACATAATCGTGCAGCCATATGTCTTCCACAATGGTTTGATATTGTCAACATATGTATCCATTTCACCCACCCTTGGTAGCCCAATTGGTAAGGGCAAACTTGTGATTGTGTGTTCGGTGCACGGTTATGAGTTCAATTCCCCGCTAAGACAACCTAAGATTTAAGTGGGGGCTGTGGCAGTGGGTTGTTGCACTAGTCTCCTCGGGGGTTTAGGTTCCATGGGTGGGTCCAAAAGGCCTTGTTGTGGGATGGTTCAACTGTTATCACCAAAAAAAAAAAAAAAAAAAAAAAAAATTGTATTCATCTCTGCCACTAGTAGACATGGAATTTAAGAAAAGTCAAATGAACTTGTCAACCCTAATGTTGAATAAAAATTAGCAGTTAGTAATTAGTTTGTAATTACCGCCATATCTAGATATTTAGTTCCGATCTCATATGGGGTAGGAGGTTGAACACCCGTTCCACTTTCTTGAGCTCCAGCAATCACATTCTTGAAGTGGTGTGAACATGCCTACTCCTGCGGCACATTCTCATGTATAAAGAATTTTAAAACTAATCTACCAAGCCCTCCTTTATCTTTCCTTGACTAAACGCATCCTTAATAGTCCGTTGTTTTGCTTTCGCTGTTTTGTAGAGCGAAGGAACAACGGGAGCATGAGTTTCTGGTTCCTGAACTCTATGACGGCTTTTAAGTAGAGGTCCTTGACTTCTTCTAGCACCTAACCACCAGCACTAGAACTACCAAGGCCACCTTGTGATTCAAATCTTCTCCTTTGATCTAAATCCCATTTAGTAGCTCGTGACTCGTGATATGCCTATTTGTAGGAAACTCTTTCATGCAGACGCAGATTGTCTGGGTATATGATGATGTCATCATCATCATTATCATCATTGACTGTTTGTGGCATTAAGCCTCTCCTTAACTCCTCTTGAAGGGCCTCTATATTCCGATTTTTTTTCTGCTTTTCCTACGGATTTTCCCACCAAAAGCCATTTAACCTTATCTTTCATCTCTGGAGGCACACAATAGCAAGCTGCTACATTACGTTTTGGATCTAATCCCGATAAATGGTATTTTAACCAGTCTGCCATGTCCTGTGACAATAGTTACATGAAATGCCACCTACTGTCCCTAATAGCCGAGCTCCATGGCTCCACACATGATCAACTTGCTTTCCTTTCCCTGAAGACATTCTTCCTGCAAGTCTCTAAGGCTTTTACTCTCTAATGGCAATATATAATAATATAAATACAAACACAAAATTGTATATTTATATATATTATACTGATGGCTTACTCATATAAAATTATATTACACATATGTTCTGCGAATTATTATGTTACAAGTTTACTAGTCTAGATAAAGGGTGTAAATATATTTAATTTACTCACTACACATATAAAATTAAGTGCATGACTGTATGACTGAAAATTACGTGTATGAGTGAGTGTTATTGACTCAGAGTAGGATATGCTCATATACCATATATAGTCATATACCAATTAAAGGCGAGTGCATGGATTTACTTATTTGCATAATAGAAAATAGTTACATGCATACATACCTGGGATGGATTTCAAGCTTTCGTTTAATTTTGATTGTGTGAGTATTGTGTGAAGCCTGGTTAATCCTTGTTGCGCTCGTTGGTTCCCGACTTCCACCTGAATTAGTTGCTAAGTTTCAAACTTGCAAAGCCTTAAGTACTTAACTAGGATGGTATGTAGTATGCCTTGACGTCTTGTTGCCTGAATGTGTCGGGGTGCGTGTGTGGTATTGTGAGAGTTGAAGTCATGTATGATATATGTGTGTCAGTGTGTGTGTGTGAAATTGCGAGGGGTGAAGGAATAATAGAAAAAGCTGCAAAATTGATTGAATGTTGGTGGCAGCCATTTAGCCTTTTATGTGAAGGCTCAAAGCTTGAATTTGAAAATCATATAAATATAGAACACATCAATACAAAGACTGAAAGTAAAAAAATCAACTACAGAAATCAATCATACAAAAGTTTGAAGTTAAAAAAGTAGCTGAATCATACAAACCAGCCCCAGCCTTCACATGCCAAAGCTGCCAAAAGCAGCTGAAACTATAAAACAACAAGAATGAAAAGCTGCTGCAAGCCTTCCCAAAAAAAAAAAAAAAAAAATGAACTAAAGGAAACAGGTGAGGAAAATATCGCTGATATGTATTGATATATCGACGATACATATCATCGACATTATGACGATAATCTGGCGATAATATGGATATTATTGATATATATCCATATTTTCGATATATTGAGAAAATCTGTGATTTCTCAACAATAGACAATATTCATGCTTCAATGAAATCAGAAGGGAATTTCGTATCGACATGCACCGATACATGGATATATCGCCAATATATCACCAATATTTAAGACCATGATTGTATGATTAAGGGTATTTTAGTGATTTTAGAGGCTTTCTATTTTAAATGCTTTCTAGTTTGGTCAGGCTTTCTATTTTCTTGTTTCCTAGTTTGAGTCCATTAAGAGTTTAGAAACTATTTATTTTAGTAGAGCAAAGTCCTAGTTGGTTTTCATATTGGTTAGTGTTGTTTTTAGGAGATTTTTCTTAGTTCTCTAGAGTCTATAAATAACGGCTATAGTACCAAAATGAGTTTAGACTTTGATTAATGAAATATTGAGTATTTTGGTTTGGTTATTTGAAGGCATGTATGCCTCGGTTCTTTCTTCTTCTTCTCTTCTCTTTTCTTCAATTCTCTATGTGCTGTGTTTTCCAACTTATCCACAACCAGCCCCTATTTTCATTGTCTTCTCAACCCAAAACCCTACTCTGATAACCCTAACCCTATTGCCACACCATAAGCCTTTGTCCTAACATCCTAAACCTTTAAGTAGCTGCTGTCCATAAATTCCAGCAACTATTTATTGAAATTCCAGCCACTTAATTACCTTTAAACCTTGGCCTACTGCAACCCTAGTTCAACTACCAAGCCTCTAGCCTTCAAAACCTAAAAACTCAAGCCTTAAACCCACCATAACAGCCACATAAACACTATTCTAGTGTTGTGCTGCATCACTTTCTCTAAAATGGTTACAGTACCTAGATCTAGTGTTGAGGCTGAGTTTACAGCCATGGCTCACTGAGTCTGTGAATTACTGTGGTTGAAGTCCTTTTGAGATTGTATTGTAGCAATAAAGTTGCAATTAACATTGTTCACAATCTAGTACGACATGACAGGACCAAGCACATTGAAGTTGACACTTAATCAATGAGGAATTGAGTTTTAGGTGATTTGCAACTTCTGTTCAAATAGGAGAGTAGTTGGCAGATATCTTGACCAAAGGAGTAGCAAGTAGAGTCTTCAATACTTTCTTAAGTAAGTTGGGCATGCATGATATCTTGCTCCAGCATGAGGGGGAGTTTGGGAAATTTTTTAGCTTCTTATATTTTTTTTCTCAGTAGTCTCTAAATATTGAATGGGTATTTATGTCATTGTACTTATGTTAGTATAAATATTAATTTACAAGGGAGTGACCCGTAACTCCGTAAGCTATCTCATTATTTTCTCATCTGTTTCTCCCCTCTTTCTCTTCCTCCTCCTCCTCCTTCTCCTCCTTCTTCTATTTCCTCTTCTTCTTCTTCTTCTTCTTCTTCTTCTTCTTCTTCTTCTTCTTCTGGTGCTTGTTTACACAAATCAACTATGGCCAATCAAACCTCTGCTGCAAAACTGCCTGAACCCATCGTTTTGCATGGAATTGAGGTCCAATTAGCTTCAAAGTTTTCGATCTATGAGTTCAATGATGAATGATAGTTTTAGGAGCCTTCCACTTAGTTTCTTGAGTTACTCGAGTTGGATTACTTTGAAGAATGAAACTTACACCCAACACAGCAAGAAGTTGGCAATAGCAACATATACCCTTATCCTATTGTTACTTGGTGGATCTTCCATGTACCAATCCATAATTTGACTGGGTCAGTTCAAATGGTATGCTAGATAAGCTTTTTGAAAAATTTATGTAAATGACAATTGACAAGATCATCAGTGTGTCATAATGTCATTCAACCTAATTTATCAATATTACATCTTGGACTAGAAAAAATGCAGCAGTCGATTATTATTTGTAACGCTTTATATTGTTGATGGCACAGTTTGCAGTAGTTAAAATTCAAAGTTTTCATTTTAACTTATTGAGCCTTTTTCTGTAGTGAATGTCTGCAGAAAGTTTATTAACTGGGTATAGATCTGCATAATTTCAGATTTTTGTCATTTGATGAACAACCGATTGCTGCTGCATCTATTGCTCAAGTACACCATGCACTGTTGAAAGATCATCAGGAAGTAGCAGTTAAGGTTGGTCAATGACAGTGTCATATTAAGTTATTCTACTTTTCTCAAATCAGTGACTTTTCCTCAAGAATCTGTTTTAGTGGTCATGCAATTCATTTATAAATAATTTCACTATTTGAATCCTTCAGCAATGTGTGGAGAATTCTGTGTATAAGCAGCTATTTGTACCTTCTTTCATCTCAGTTTTCTTCTGTTTCCACAGTTTCCGTCAACACAGTAGAGATTCATGCTGACCTGGGAAAGGGTTTTTAATTATGTTTATATATATATTTTGGTTTTAGGATTTTGGTAGATACTAGATATACGTTAGGATTGCTATACTTGATTTCCAAGTCAAGCACTATCCATCATCTATGTCCAATTTTGGAGCTGAACTAAGGTTTAGTACTTCTGTTCATTTTGTAATAATCAAATTTGTTGATAGGTAGGTTCTTGTAGGAGAGCGAGAGGTGAACTATCTGAGTTAGTGATGTCCAAGTTGATGAGATAACAAGAAGGTGTTGAAGAGGGGAAAGCAAGGCAACTAAAGGGAACATTGAGGTATGGCAGGATGATAAGAGCTAGAGAGTGAGAATGCTCTTGATGCTTATAATTTCAATATTGTGGATCAATGAAGATGAGCCATGAGTGGCCATTGTATAGGAATTTAGGCCTCCCATGTGATTGAATTCTATTAGTTGAATTCTCTAACCAATTGGAGACTTTCCCACTTATGGTGCCTGTTGGGCTTTCATAACCAAAGCTCATGACCCCATTTAATGAACCTGCATTGTGCATGGCCCATGTCCAATGGACAATATGGACCTCGTTCCCCCCAGTGGTGACCAAAGCGGTAGGATTATGGGTGAGCTCGTCGACTAGTTCGGATAGCCCTTACTCTAGCCACAATCCAAGACCCTCAAGGTATCCCAATAGAGTGGGCCGGAGTAGCGTGTTTCAGCGCCCGACTTGTACCAAGCCCTAATTAGCCCTCTCGGGTCTTGCCATTGGCCTGGGTAGGCTAATGAGAGTCATTGCACACAGAGAAAGTAAGTGACAGGCCTCCGAGGTGTTGAACTACCCCCAGTTCATTGTTGCCCAATTACCCACTTAGCTTTCAATAAATAAATGCCATATAAACAAACTTCATTTACAGTTGATCAGAGTATAGAGCACCTTAATTTTCAACTTGATGATTCAAAAACAATTTGTAGATGATAGATACAAGCACAAGTTATTTGATTGATGACCAATAATTACTGTATTTTATTTAGTTGATTTATGAAATAATGGAATGTTACCTTTTAATTTCCTTTGACTTTAAGGTTAAGTATTACCAATTTTGATATAATTGGAGTCTATATAAAGGCTCCACATTTCCTTAAGAAATCAACCATGGAATAACTAAAAGAATTTGAGTTTTAACGTTTTGTGCTGAAACCAAACCACCCTAAGGTGTGAAGCCTAGGGTTCTTCCCCCCCTTCTCTGTTGGTGGATTCCAACCCCTTAGGTGCCGATTCCTAAAGCTCCCCCCTTTCTTGGTACTTTGTTTGTTGGTGGATTCCAATCCCTTAGGTGCTGATTCCTAAGGTCACCCACTCACCCACTCACCCAGTCACCTTCCTTCGTTTTTTCTCACCTACTTTAATTTGTGGTTGTCTTGCATCAGTTGTAAATGGCCATTTGAATGGTAGTAGCTCAATTGCATGACAATACATGTTCCATTGATCTACTCGAGTAGGAGGATCTATGTGGTAACAGGTCACAAAAGGGTGATGTAGCACTAGGTTAAAATTTAACCTAGACTACAAGAAAGGCCCAGGGGAAAGGTATTTATAAAGGTTTGGTGTTTGTGAACAATAATTTTAGAAATAAAAGAAAAAGAGAGAAGAAAAAGAAGAAAAGGATAAAATCCTAAGCTACTGAGGTTTGTTTGAGATCCACATCCAACAAAAAGAAGAGTGCCATACTCAACTTAAAATAACTATTTTATTCCATAACACTTTATTCTTTTTAGAGCTATTACAAACCTATATATAGGGTGTTTTTATTCATTTATTTATTTATTTTATTTTAAAGAAGAGCTATAAGCATCATAGAATCCCAACTAGGTCAGCACCCAAAGCACTCCTAATCATGTGCTTCTAGCTCAAAATGTATATTATAAAAACCATTCAAGATTCAAGAATTACAAGTAAAAGAGAAATATTAAGAAAGGTATGGTCTTGATGACTTATAACTGTAACTATCTAGCTCACAATGAAGGAAATAGATAAATGATCAAAAAACCTTCTAAGGTCTAAACTTATAGAGTTCTAATAAACTTGGTCTTCAAGTTAATTAAGTTTCTAATTCTACTAGGTTTTTAATTCAACTAGTCTTCTAATTACACTATTTCCATAGTTAAGTTAGGCCCATCCCATTGCAAAATATAAAGCCCCTAATTACTGGTCCATTCCTAAACATAGTAAATTATCAAAATACCCTTATATGAAGTACAATCATTCCCATACAACGAATACCGCATATAAAACCAATTTCCCTTTTTCTTGGAAAGAAGTTCTGCATTATTCTCTCTCACATTGGAGGAAAATTGACATAAACTTTTGTAGTGTTAAAGTATAAAAGTCTTCGAACTTCGAATTTGTATCTATAGAATAGGTATTGAAACTTGGAGTTGAAGTGAGTTTGTCTTCTTGCTTGGAAGCAATGAGTATGAGTTGTATGACAATTGCAAATCTATCTTTTCCATTGTGTCACGAAATTTGTTTGGAATGATGAAATTGATTGGTGAAATAGTTTGCATGTCAAACACATCCTTGATGTCGTAGTCATGGTCACGCTCTGTTGCAGGATCCACTTGTGGCGCAACTATAGGAGGTAGAGGCACCAAAGTTGTTGTAGTAGGGTTGAGGGTTGGAGTGGTTGAAGGTCTAAAGAGTTTTGTTGTGTTGAAGTATGAAAGTCTTCAAAATTTATTTTGCATGTTAAACACATCCTTAATGCTGTAGTCACGATCTCACTTTATTGCAGGAACCACTTGTGGGGCTACTATAGGAGGCAGAGACATTGAAGTTGTTGTAGTAGGATTGAGGGTTGGGGTAGTTGATGGTCTAAGAGTAAATATATTCCTCAATTCTTTTGATTGAATTAAGGGCTTTAATTAGCTACTAAAGTATTGATACTGTTGGAAAATATCACATCCCACATTGGTTAATTAGAAACATTGACATTGCTTCATATACCTATTTGGGCCCTCCACTTATAAGCTTAGGCTTGTAGGTTGGAAACTTAACATGGTATCAGAGCATGTCGTTCTTCGGCCGTTTCATATGTGAGCCTGTCTTTGTTGTCCATGTGACAGGCCCGTCTCTATCTTGTTAGGCCTGCATGTGAGGGAGAATGTTGGAAAATACCACATCCCACATTGGTTAATTATAAACATTGACATTGTTACATGTACCTGTTTAGGCCCTCCACTTATAAGCTTAGGCTTGTAGGTTGGAAACTTAACAGTTACTGCCTTAGTCGTCTGAGATAGAACATCAAATTCTTCCTTCTACGCCATGGTAACAAAAATTTCAGCAGCAACTTAAATAAACCTGTATTTGATTCCAAAGCTGATGCAACATAGGGTTAAAATCTTACCTAGACTATAAGAAAGGCCCATAGAAAAAGGTATTTATAAAGGTTTGACGGGCTGTAAACAGTACGTGTGGCTGTGGATAGTGTTTGTGAACAATAATTTTGAAAATAACAGAAAAAAAGAGAGAAAATCCTAAGCCACTAGGGTTTGTTTGAGATCCACACTCAAACACAAAGAAGAGTTCTATGCTCAACTTAAAAAAACTATTTTACTTATAATAATCCACTACTATTAGAGCTCTACATAGTTGTATTTGTAGAGTCCTAATAAAATTCCTCCACAAGGTAACTAAATTTCTAACTACATCAAGTGTCTAATTCTACTATATTTCTAATTCAACTTGTCTTAGTTACTACTTCCATAATTAAGTTAGGCCATCCCATTACAAAAATATTGCCCATAATTATTGGCCCATCCCTAAACACAGTAAATTACCAAAATACTCCTATATGAAGTACAATCATTCTTATACAAAGAATACCCCAAATAAATTTAATTTCCATTTTTCTGGTTAACATGTTCTGCATCAAAGGGACTTATATTTCATGTCCCTTTTTTTCCACTTCTTGTGGTTATTGCATATGATGCTTATTGGAAAATCTTATTCATCAAGTTGGATTATGCACTTAATTGTGAAATGCTTTTCCTTGTGTGGAGAATAGGTGCAATACCCTGGGTTAGAGCTCCAGATGAAACTAGACATCACAACAATGTCTTTTCTCTCAAAATCCGTGGCATGGGTATGAACTGAATCTCTTATCAACGTATAATTTATGTTTTTGGCATATTGTTTTTCAATCTTTTCAGAAATGGGTGTATAATTGAAATTACTTATTTATTTTATAATGGTTTTGCTGTTCCATGTATTTTATTTGCTAATGAAATGGGAACTGTAGAAGTTTCTATCCTAGCCTATGAATAAAATAATGTATGAAATTCTCATAAAATGAGCATATGCTATGTGCTGGTGTAGAAGCTTGTATGAGTTGCATAAAAAATGTTGTCACATTGCATGTCCTATTCATCTCTCTCTTTCTCTCTCTCTCTCTCTCTCTCTCTCTCTATATATATATATATATATATATTACCAATAGCATTTGTGAATTTTATCAGAATTACTGTTCTATATAAATGGGACTCAAATCCTTTCAGATTAGTGGTTAAAGTGGATTTTTGAGACCTCATGTATGAATAGGCGTATGATATGAAAGGAAACCAGAGTTATGAGTGTCTACATCTATAATGCTTCAGAGACAAAGGTTTGATCTTTCAAGAGAATAGGAATAAGAAGTGTTGCTGCTTCTATTATATGATACCTTATCATTTAGGAGGTTTAATGAATAGAATGTTAATATCCGGGGTAATGGATGGGATACTAATTTGGAAACTCATGTGTCCAGGGTTCAAAGTTTTGTCTGTCTCGACTGGGATCTTGTCGGGTTGACCCGGTTTTGTCCAAGGCCGAGACGGGATTACTCGCCGTTATAGAAATATACATGGGATTCTATCTCTCGGACGCGATGGGTAAGATCCTGCCAGAGACTGGACAAGACTGACAAGATCTTGGGCTCTTGGTTTGTCTTGGACAATATCCCGTCCAGTTCGTGCGAGATTATCTCTAGCTTTTCGTCTCTCTCGTACCAATTTGCAGATCTGGTTGTTGTGGTCGACCATTGTTCCCACTTCTCAGACAAGCAAATCTGGCCATCGTGGTCGAGGATCGAGGGTCAAGGGTCAACTAGATCGTGGCCTCTATTGTGCTCAACTGGGTTCTTTCGGCGCAAGGGTGCTCGACTGGTGGTTGCTTGATTGGATTCAAGCTTTGTCTCTACTGGTGGAGGTGGGTTGCTCGACTGGTGTGTTCGAGCTTCGTCTCGAGTTAGCTTCTATGATCTGTGACAAGTCTTCGAGAAGTCTTGGAATGTTTTTAATTTTGGTTTTTAATTTTTTTCCATATACACTAATACTCAATTGAGATATAAGTCCGTGGATCTACACTTGGCTTTAGATCTACTGTGCTGTGGTGAAGATCTATGGTAAAGATGTGTTTTTATCAAAAAAATTATTATTATTATTATTTTGAATTTTAAATTTTGAATATTCTTTTTTTTTTAAAAAAAGAAAAAAATACCAAAAAATACATGAATGCCTATGGATCTAAGGTATGTTATAGTGAATGGTTGGAGAACGTATATCTATAATGTTTTTGAAATTATTTGGAAAACATTTTCCTTGATTATTTTATTTTATTTTAAATTTTGAATTTTTGAAAGGAAGAAAAAAGTGAAAAAGATACGAAAAATACATGAATGCCCATGTTTATTTATGTTGTTTAGGATTATCTTAGATATCTAAAACCTGAAGATAGTGTTCTTTCATGTTATAGTAGCATGCTAGCGCCTATTTTGATATTTTTGACTATATTATGCACCTCAAGTTCATTTTTATTTATTTATTATTTGATGGTTCTAATGTGATCATCCAATTTTTAAAAAAATTTCTATGATTTTTTTTTTTGAATTTTTTAAAGCATTGTTTATGCGTAAAGTTGCATCTCACTTGAGACACAACGGGTTGGGCGAGACTGAGATAACTGAGACCGAGATAATCGAGACTAAAACGCAATGTGGACCGAGACCGAGACCGAGACATTGAACCATGCATGTGTTAGCCCGAAGTCCTTGGAAATTCATTTTGTAGATTCTTTCCCACTTTGGTCAAACCTTAATATGTGTATTTCATTCATGGTCTAAAATATCGAATATATTGGCGATATATTGTGGTATCGGTGGATATCGATACGATATTATGCTTACAAATCGTTTTGTGATAATTTCGGTCAATATATCGTGATATATAAAAAATCGATGATATTTTTCCATATATTGGCGATATTTTCAATATATCGCGATATATTGATAGTATATTAATGGTATCATATGTGTATTACACTCAAAACATCATTTCCAAGGCTTTCTTTTTAATAGAAGTTCTACAAAACAGCTAAGCTGCCAATCCATAGCTTCACAGCTTTTATAGACAACCTGCAAAACCAGTAATACTTTTTACAATTACTATTAGTTTATTACTTTTTTTATGTTTTATTCTTAAGCAATTATAGTGTTTATAGACTTCTTCCAATTTATTTTAATGTACTCAATCTGCTTGAACTACAACGATCGCAAGAACCCACACAGGTCTAAAGACTTCCAAACAAGAATCGAAGAAACTTCGATTTGGTTTCTTTTGTTCGAAACTTCCATATGAAAGAGAAGAGAGAAAAAAGGGCGGCCACAACTTACAACAAGTGGTTCACGACTGTTGTCTCCTCGACGAAACTCAAACCTAGTCGAGCTATTACCAGTTGAGCTCGAGCATGCCAATTGAGGTGCGTGTCTAGCAGTCGAGCACACGAGCAACCTTGTTTATGGTGATGTGATCTGTTCGAGAAACCCACAAACCACGAACTATCGATTAGAAATGAGAAAGATCAGAGAATCAGTGATGAGGGAATCTTGCTCGTGATTAAAGAGAACTCATCCGTGATGATTCGAATCACCAAAATCTCAACCATCAAGTCTCGTATCGAGCAAGATATTGCTGATCTCATTTAGGACAGAGTGATGCCGAAAAATGGAGGGCCAAAACAAGCGAATATGAACTAAACACGATCGAGAATCGGACAAGAGAAAATCGGGTTAATTTTATACTCGCCACCCTAAGGAACCCACCCAAGGGATAAGAGTGTTGGTAAAACTCACCACCTAATGGAATCCACCAAAGGGATAAGAGTAATAGAAACAAGAAGAACTCCTTCTTCTTAGAAAGCCAAAGGCTGAATTCTCATTCAATATTCTTCATTTTTTTCTTTTACATAAGACCCCTACACCTTTATATAGCATTTCCACCATTAATACATACCTAACACCTTCTACAACTTCCAACAATACTCCAAATTACAAAATAGTCAAATACATTTTCCAAAATAGAAATACAACTTACTAGACATAACAACACAACTTACTAGACTCTAATAACAAGATATAATTAATAATACTAATTTCTCAACTAACTTCTTTTTCCAAAGGCACATCACAAGTACCAAGTCTTTGTTATTTCCCAACATTAAGGTGCCAAGAGTTTTTCCACTTAGCCATAATGTGGTATCCCATAGAATCCCTGCGTCACAGAGAATCTCATATATATGTTTGTACCGTTGGGAAATACCGTATCGGTCATGGGTAAGACCGTGTCATCTCAATGAGATCTGGTCTGAGATGAACGAGACTTTGAATTGTGGAATCCTCTTTTGATAAGATGATCTGAAGTCAAGCATTTATCGCTACCCACAAACCAACAAAAAAAGGCCACTTTAGTAGGCACCGAAGCAATCCAAGTAGTCTTCGCTAGGAGAAATGGACCACTTTGAGGGCTTAAAACATTGTAGAAAGATTTTACGGAGAATAATCCTTTAGAGTCCTTGCGCTACGCCAAGGATTCATTCTCACCCACCAAAATCTTACTATCGTAAAGAAGTTGGAAAAAATCCACCACACTCTCCAACTCCCAATCATTGAAATGCCTCAAAAAAATAACATTCTGATTTGTGGCACCATTAATCCTTAGAAATATAATCATGTATCAAAGCATCTTTGTCACGGGCAATATCAAACAAAGAAGGGAACTCTACCATAAGAGGTAGGTTAGGACACCACACATCCTTCCAAAATCTCATTCTACTTCCATTATGTGTTACATGGACTCGGCACTTCACCCCAAGGTAACTGTGTCAACACAACACAACATGGGTATGGGTATGGGATCTAGCTCGGATTTGGAAAATTCTTGACAGACACGGCTATCATGGGAGAGAAAAAGAAGAAGGAAGAAGAAGAGGAAGAGGAAGAAGAAGAGGAGAGAGAGAGATGCACTTTCTCAAGCTAGAGACTTAGAGTTGCGTCGAATTCGCTGGAGATGCGCCAGAAATGCCGTTAGAGGAGAGGAGTTGGAGGCACCGTTGGTTTGGTTCTAGGGTTTCTATCGAAAGAAAACCTTTATCGTCACTTAAAAGGCTTTAAGCCTTTAATTATTATTTTATTTTATTTTTTTCACTTTGGTCCCAATACTTTGTTTTATCTTTACATGACCAAATTACACTTTTATCATTTATGCCTCTAAAAGTTGTTATTGTTATGATAATGCCACATAATATCAAAATATTTTTAAACTTATCCCCAATTATACTTACCCTATATACACACATACATGTATCCCCACACCCTTATCCACTTTTTGGATCCTTTTTGACCAAGTCCCCGTATCTTAAATTTGGAAATTTGATGAATTCGACGCCCAGATACACACCTACACCTGACACCCGCACCTGAGTCCGTATAACATAGCTTTCATCACCCGCTTTAAAGCCAATTTCCTTTTTAAAGGAGTTAAGCCCTTGCATAATAGCCTTCCAAAGGCCAAAACCATGAGAACCTCTAACCTCCCTAGTCCACCACCCATCTCTAGTAAAACCATACTTCCATATTACCACATCCCACCACAAGCCTTGATCACCATTGCCAAACCTCTAAAGCCATTTACCCATGAGAGCTTGATTAATATTAGAAATAGATCTAATTCCCAAACCTCCCGAATATTTAGGAAGGCACACGGTATGCCAATTAACAAGGTGAAATTTCCACTCCATCTTGTCTTCATTCCATAAAAAATCCTTTTGAAACTTTTCAATTCTATTAACCACCGATCTTGGTATAGCATGGATGGACAAAAAGTAAATGGGGATGCTAGACTACACACTTTTAATGAAGGTTAATTTACCACCTTTAGAAAGGTAGCATTTTTTCCACCCACTAAGTCTCTTGTAAATCTTGTCAACCATGGGGTCCCAAACTTTGGTGTCTTTGAAATGAGCTCCCAAAGGTAGACCTAAGTAACTCATTGGCAAATTAGAAAATTTTCACCTAAGGATAGTAGCAAGGGAGTTAATATTAACAACCTTTCCACTGGGATAAGATCACTCTTGCCAAGATTAGCTTTAAGCTTCGTTACAGCCTTGAAACAAAGGAGGATTCCTTTCAAGTTGTGCATTTGATCCTCATCAACACCACAAAAGAGGAGAACATCATTGGCAAAAAGTAAGTGTGACACCTTCCCAATTTCATACCAACCATCCCCAATCGTGAAGCCCTCCAACAAATTGTTAGCCATAGCCTTAGAAATGAACTTGCTTAAAACTTCTATAACCAAAATAAATAATAAAAGGGAAAGGGGGTCTCTTTGACGAATTCCTTTAGAGTTATGGAAAAAACCATGAGGAGTATTGTTCACCAAGACCGAAAAAGAAGAAGAGGAAATGCACCAAGAAATCCATCTACGCCACTTCTCCCCAAAGCCCATTCTCCTAAGAATATAAATGAAGAAATTCCAAATGATGTGATTAAACGCCTTCTCCAAGTCAACATTAACCATGACTCCCAGGTTCCCACTTCTAAGTCTAGAATCCATACATTCATTAGCAACAAGAGCCACGCCAACAATTTGTCTACCATTAATAAAGGCGAATTGGGAAGGAGAAATGAGGTCCCCCAAAACTTTGGCGAGTCACAAGGCCAAAACCTTGGAAATGATTTTGTAGACACTACCAAGTAAAGAAATGGGGCGAAAGTCACGCACATCCACCACCTTTCTTTTCTTAGGGATAAGGGCAATAAAAGTAACATTAAGGCTTTTTTCAAAAGATGCTTTTTCAAATAAATCCAAAAGACCTTCATTAAATCATCTTTAATGACAACCCAACACTTTTGGAAAAAAATAATAGACAAACCATCCGGACCGGGATCTTTATCCCCACTAAGAGAATTAATGGCTTCCAAAACCTCCTCTTCTTCAAAAGACCTTCAAAGGCATTAGCTGAAAAATCCGCATCCCCTTGACTAATAGTATTAAACTCTAAATCATCAACAAACGGCCTCCAATCATCTTTTTCGTAGAAAAGATTTTCATAGAAGTCAACAATATGTTTATAAAAGATGTCCTCATCATCCACAAGACAGCCATTAACCTTCAACTTCTTGATGAAATTACTCCTCTTGTGAGTATTAGCCATTCTATGAAAGAATTTTATATTTTTGTTGCCTTCTTTAAGCCAAGTAGCTCTAGTTTTTTACGCCAAACTAATTTCTTCTAAATGAGCTAATTTAGCAAACTTCACTTTAGCCTCAACCCTACAAATTTTTTCCTCAGCCAAACCCTCCACACCCTATTTATCATCAAAAGTTTGGATAATGTCTAACACTCAATCCTTCAATTCTCTAACATTACCAAACACTTCCTTATTCCAAACCTTCAAGCACTCCTTCAAAGCTTTCAATTTCTTAGCAAAAACAAAGCTTGGGTGACCATGAAAAGAGAAGGAGTTCCACCAAATGTTAATAAGGTCCACAAAACCATCCTCTTCAAGCCACATGTTTTCAAACCGAAAAGGTCTTCTAGCAATTCTCAAACCTTCACTATCAAGGAGTAAGGGCACATGATTGGAGAGCGGTCTGGGAAGAGTGCATTGAATAACTCTAGGAAAGTGTTCTTCCCATGAATGAGAAAAGAGGAATCTATCCAACCTTGAAAGACTACGGATTTCCCGATTATTAGACCAAGTAAACCAACGACCAACTAATGGAGGATCAAACAACACATTGGAGTTGACAAAATCCGAGAACAAATGTATAGCTGCTGAAGACATCATACAATCTTTCTTCTCGTTAGGAAAGCGCACAACATTAAAATCCCCCGCCACACACCAAGGAAGGCCCCACTTAGCTTTGACATCCTCTAATTCTAACCAAAAAGAAGCCCTCAACACATCATCATTGGGACCATCGACCCCCATGAAAACCCATTCAAAACCATCATCAACATTCTTGAAAACACAAGAAATAGAGAAGACTCCCACCATAACATCCATCTTGGAGATGACCCTACTATCCCACATAATCAAAATTCCTCCTGTTGTGCCATTGGCACCCAATTCCACCCAATGAACATAGTTTCCAGCCCAAAGATCCCTAATAATTTTTATACTAATGGTATCAATTTTAGATTCTTGTGGAACTATGATATCCCCTCTCCATTTTTTAAAGGCAGATTTAATTCTCCTCCTCCGTTCTGAACTGTTTAAACCTCTCACGTTCCAACTGATAATTTTTAACTTCATAAACACACCAATTCATGAATGTTGTTGCCCCCCCCCCCCCCCCCCCCCCCCCGCCAGTGAGTGCTACTGTTTTCCTTTCCCTTCATAATTAATTGTCCATTCAAGCTTTTTTGACTCACGCTTTGTCCTTTCATTTGGACTGATCAGTCTTTCTAACGTATAAATACATATATGCATGTAGAAAAATCTACATACGATATATATATATATATATATATATATATAGATATATATAGATGTTGAATTCTCCTTTAGAGTTTCATGATATCTATAGTAAATTGGGGTGAAAATCTCTGCCTCGTTAGGTTCTGTATTGGAGGAGAAATATTAAGGACTTGTACTAAGAAAGTTTTTACACAAACAATATTCCACTATTCCATTATTGAATCACCTTGTAATTGAAATAATGAGAATTAAATGGAAAACCAAGCAAAATTATCTTGAGGCACTTCTTGAAACCAGTGTTGACTGAGAGATGCTTTGATTCAAAAAAAAAAAAAAAAAAAATGCAGAAAAAAAAAATGAAAGAGAAGAAAAAGGGGAAAAGAAGAAGAAGAAGAAAGAATGAGAACTTACATATAACTTTACGGGTGAGTGGTGACCATCAATTGATAGTGTGACTGAGTAATGAAATTTGTACCTCTTTGGCTATGTGTCATTTAAAACCCTTGTATAAGTATGTTGTTACTTAATAAAATAACTCAATGTATAAATACATATATGCATGCAGACAAATCTACATATATATACGCATATTGATATATGTTGAATTCTCCTTTAGAGTTTCATAATTTTTATAGTAAAGATGTTTGGATAAGAATTCAAATGGAACTCACATCTGGTTAAGAAGTCTAAAATTTCTATTTTAACATGCCCTTTTTTTTTTTCTTTTCAGAAATCTTCTCTGACAGTTTACTTGTAGTTGGTTACTTCCCCTCAATGGATTTTTATTTGTCTCAAGAGTTCTTGTGTCTTCTTTTTGCAGTTATTTCCTGAATACAGGTTTGACTGGCTGGTATCAGAATTTGCAAAGACTATTGCTCTAGAACTTGGTGAGGACAGATTGCCGGAAGCTATAAATTTTGAGAAGTAATACTTATGTGATAGTTTTGTTCAATATTGATTCTTGATATGCAGGTATTTGACTTTGAGTGATTTCTTTATTGCTTACATTATTTATACTCCTATTTAATTTCACCTTTTATTTCTCATTTGGAGCTATTTTTGGGAAATGAGGATAAGAAAATATGTGTGATTATTTTTTGGGTTATAACTTATAAGAAATAGAGTTGCAGTTGGATCAAACCAAAAATATGATTGATGCATGTCTTATCATTTAATTCACTAGTTTCTGTTGTAACTAAAATGAAAATTAAGCATGATTCCTAGTTTATCTTGGCGGACTCCTTGTCCTCCTTTTGTAATTTCTTTGTTTTCTTTTTATCAATAATATATTTCTGTTGCTGATCAAAAGAAAAAAAAAAAAAAAAATTAAGCATGATTCCTAATACGACATATTGGGTAATAGGGTTTGTTGGTTGGTAGCCCCAAGGTTTCAAAACCATAGATTTTGATGATACCAAAGCAATGGTATTTTAAGTTGTGAATGAGTATTGAAGTTTTGATTAAGACAGGTGTCACACCTCAAATTTCCAAGTGTGATGAACAAAAACATGTTCAATTTTATGAGCTCTGTAAGAATAAAACTTTTTCAAAAATGAATTTCTTTAAACTTTGAACTCTGAAACATTTGGAAGAGCTGTGTGGCTAAACCATAATACATCCATAAAATATTGGGATACAAATTACAATTTGTATTTACAAAACTCTTTAAAATAAATACAATAATCTCTCAAATATTTGATCTACTATGTGCCTCCAACAATGATTACCTGAAAATTATTGGGATGAGCTACAACTGTCCAGTAGGAAAAATAATTCCAATACAATAAATGAAATTTAAAATATCACAAAAATAGTAAGTAAAACATAATATTGAAACATCTCAATTTTATACCTCAAATGTCATCTCCAAATATTTAGACCATCAATAATATCAACCAACACAATTCCTCACTTCAAATAATAGCATCAAAATAAGGATCACTTATTGAACAAGAATTAAATTCCTGACCTTAAATTCTACATACTAATGACTAAATGTAAGTTTCCTAGGTATTTATAGAACTCCAATTAGGGGTGAATCAGCACTTAGATAGCCTGATTTCTTGACACCTCATATTAGATATGTCATTTTGTATGCTAACATATTATAATCTTGCCACCTCATTTACACATGTCATTATGCATTCCAATATCTATTAGAATCTTTCCACATTATGTACACCTCATGCTAGCTTATTCCACTTCAATTCTAAGCATGAGACCTCATGCTTCTACCAAATAATCATATAATACAACATTATCTCATGTAATCTCAATTATTTCACCACTATCTCACTAATAATAGTAACAATGACAATATTTCTACCTCTCAAATAAAATTCAACCTCAGCATAACTTAAAATTAACTTATATTATTATCTGGGTATCACAACAGGTGTGGATAGGTGGGTTCTTATTATTACGGTGTTGGCTTATGTCAGATACTACTGACAATGCTGACTAGGACAGCTAGTGCTGAGGTGTACTTGTCATGAGGTGAATGAAAAACAATAGTAATATTTCCCTTTTGAAATACTTAGTCTTATACTACTTGGAATGACAATAGAGAGTTGGATTTTAGAGAAAAAGTGAGGCAACTATGGAGAATGTCTCTAAGGAGTGACAGTAGCAAGTATTTAAGTTCTGAGCCATTTGAAGACTTCTAACTTGGTATATGATTTTTTGGTGACAACACCTCACATACGTTAGCATTGCAATTGCAATAAGCGCACCTATCCACAAGTACAAAATATGATTTTTTTTGGTGGTTGGCGAATAGAATTAACTTTCAAATGATACATCCTATGAAAAATGTCGTTAGTCTATAAAGTTCCATATTATATTCTAATAATATTTTAAGTTTTGAACTATTTATTTTTGAAAAACAATAAAGTAGTATTTTAGAGTTAAGCTATTTTATTTGTTATCTCGTTTTATAGTTTATACTATGTGGAACTAGGTTGATTATGTATTTGTATATGATATTATTTATTTATTCTTGTGTTAATGTATGTATTTTGACGTTATATGGCCTTTAGATGTTAAATTAGTGTAAATTTCAATTCTTTATTTGCTTAATGGCACACACTTTTTGCTCCACTACATAATTTTTTTTATATTTTTAATACACATTTTATTACAATATTTTGATTCTTAATTTTTTATTAGAGCCTATTTGTTTGCCTTTTAAAGTTCATTGAAATTTTTTCACATTTTACTACTAATTTCTATCATTTCGCTAAATCAGTATCAAAATTTTCTTTTATGTCGATACCTTTCTTTTAGACCCTCGATATCTCTGATGATCTTGAGATTTAACTCCCTGTTTGTATAATTGTGATATGTAAAAATTATGAACGACAAATCCCTGCAATATTGGAACAAAAATTTAGAAAAATGGAAAACACACTTTGGAGTCTCATAAACAAACATGTTAGTTTGTACATATGGGGAATAAAATGCTGCTTGCGTGCTTCTGCATTGGTCCATTGCACCATGATGTTATACATGGTCATTGAAGCTCAATTTATGTCAAAAAATGTCATTACTTATTAGGTACTAACCTTTCTATTCCAAGTTATTTCTAATCCAAGCTCTAAAGCATATTGTGTAAGAAGGTCAACAATTCATTTGTATTTCATTTTTTTAAAAGATAAAAATTAAAGAATTATAAAAAATGAATTATGCTACAAAATAGATGCATTTATTTTTTCTTCTTTATTTTCTAAACATGGTTTCGACTATGCCAAATTTCCAATACATGGCTCTACAAGACTATAACAAAGTGTAGATTTATGTCATTTGTTTATGCTTTAAAAAATTTATGAATCGTTTAATAAACTTAAAATTCAAAGATGCATTTATTTCACCAAATGCAACAATATGTAGCTAGATCTAAGCAAAAACATGTGGATAAAGATGGAAGGAATAGAATGCGCTCCCTTTCTCTCATCCAAGGTACTTAAACATTTTTTTATCCTTTTTCTCTGACACCCTAGCTTTGTCTACACTTTTTTGTTTCATCTTATGTTACATGGACTTGGCTACAAGTTTTGGGTGTGGGTATCTATTTAGGTGTCAGATTCGTCTACTGTCTAAATATTTTTCACTATTTTGCAGTGTGAGTATCCACACCCATGTCACCTATGTCTGACACGAGTACTTCACACATTTTGAAGTGTCAATGTAACATAGGGAATTAGGGATTCATAAATCGTTTTAAACTTCAAGTAACAGTTTGGTTCCTTTGGAAGTAGGGAATTGTTTCATGGAACTTTATGGAAATTTTAAAAATGTTTACCAACCTGCTCAAATAGGAGTTCTTGCAGAAATATTTTAAGAAAAGCTCAGATTGATTTTAGCTTTGGTAAAATTTTAATGGAACTCAACATAAAACTCTGTAAAGGAGTGCTGTTATTATAGGTATAACCTATTATTATCCTTATCCAAAAAAAAAAAAAAAAAAAAAAAAAAAAAAAAAAAAAAGAGGAAAAAAAAGAAAAGAAAAACCTATTATAAGTTTATAACCAACTGCTATTTCAACTTGGGCTAAACATAAGTAACTCATATAATTAATTTATTTTCAGTTTCTTGAATGGAAACACTAACTATAGGTATAATAAAATTTGAGAAGTGACCTAGATTAAAATTCTATTTCTCAGGAAGTAGAGTCAATTTATTGAATTTTTGGACATCGTTAATGCCTTTGTTTCTGCCATAATTTATATGATAAGCATTTCTAGCACTCTTGAAAGACTCAAGATCCCTCAATGGAGCTAGGCACTTGTTCTATTCCAATGCTAATTTAAAATCCTGCCACTGTTGAATTTAATGGAAAATATTCATAGCAGCTGATTTCTTACTCGTATTTCACTTGTTTCTTCTAAAAGATTGTGATTTCTTTAACAAATCAGCTATTAATTACTAATGCAATACCTGCTTTCACTATTCTTGACTTGAAAAGATGGAGGTTTTATATAAGCAGTGATTTAAAAGTGATTTATTTTTTTCTTACCTTAAATTATTTAAGGATTATGGTTTCGATGGTGGCTCTGCAGATTTCATTCAGGAGGCAATAAACTCAGAGAGAACAGCCCAAAACTTTAGAAATAACAACATGGTCAAGGTTCCTCATGTTTTTTGGGTGGGATATCTAATGTCTGTTATGTTATTGCCAGTTTTATTGTTTATTAAATATCTTTCTTTCAGTAGTTGATGCGTGTGTTTATGTGTATGTGTGTGTGTGTGTATAATGCACATTTTATGTCAAGCTGATAATCATATGAATGTGTCCAGGAGTTGACGAGAAGCCAGGTTTTGACAATGCAGTTTTGTAGAGGATGTAAGGTATGGGGCTTCTTGATTCTGCGTCATATGGGGGGTGGTGAATTTGATTTATCCTGATGAGTGGATGCTTCTTTTAATTCTTCATACTGTTTTGCCATCACTTTTGATTCTGTAACTTTGAAAAGGGCAATTTCTATCCAAATAAAAATATTTTTCCTTGGAAAGTAAATTACACTAAACCATCCTGAATTGTGGGGGGTTACTAGCACTTTTCCTTGAACTTTAAAACCTGTCAAAATACCCCTGAATTATCAATATGCAATACTAGCACCCCCTCTGTTAGTGCACCATTGAAAAGTAATGGAAGTTGATCACATGGCTGGCAAGTGATCATTTTAATCTTTCATATTGGTAATCATGCTCTTTCTCTCTCTCTCTCTCTCTCTCTCTCTCTCTCTCTCTTCTTTTTTTTTTTCTCTCTTTTTATTTTTTTTGTATGGTGGGGGATTACACTGACCTCCCCTGAGATTTGGAGAAATGAGACTGACCTCCCATTATGTTTAAAAAATTACATTGACCTCCTCACCTCCCCTAAGGTTTGGAAAAAATTGCATAGACCTCCCTTCCGTTAGTCCTGCCTTCATTGAGCATGTAAAATGTCGAGTTTTACCCTATTCGAAACGATGTTGTTCTAGTTTTTGCTGAAATGAACACAGACCTCCTATAACTCTGAAGACGCAATGAACAGAGAGTTTTTGGTAAACCTGCAGCATGGATAGAGCAAATTATTGTGACAACTTTCATTTTTCGGGTATTCAATTTAACAATGATAGATGAAGAAGAAATCTGGAAATTCTAAAACCAAAGACTTGCCTAGTGGGACTTCTAATCTTGTTTTTGCTTTTCGCAAGACCATCCATCTAAAGAATAGGTTCGAGGGGACTACATGATAAAATATTTCTTTATTTGAGCACTTACATTGGCATCCTGACATATGAGCACTTACATTTTCATCCTGCCATATGTCTGCGAGATGTACATATTATTATTCATTAAGGGTAGTTTAGTCTTTTAGATGTGTTAGGGTTATGTTTAGTTAATCTTATTTCTAGACCTTGTAATCCTGCTTTTGTGTATCAATAATAATAGTAGCTTTCTCCAAAGTTTACAATGTCGTCCACTAGCAGGTATGGAAAAATATATTCAAAGTTGGCTTGTATTTCAAGGAGAGGGTATAGAATTGTTGTGGGAGATGGTTGAGAAATAAGTTGTTATGGTTGCATCAACTACCAGCTTATTTTTTCATTTTTTAAGGGCTTAGCTTAGGGGCATGTATTGTTTCACTTTACTTGCCTCATGAAAATAATATACTATATTTGCTAAAGTTTGAAGTGGTTATGCATTATTGGAAATTTGGTTTGATGAGGTAGAAAAGACTGGGAGTTCTTTGAATGATTGTTTCATTGATTCTATCAACTTTAGGGTTGCTTTGGACAAGCATGTACAAATAAGTTGTCCTATACGATTTGGCATCAGAGATCAGATCACTTAAGCCACATGGCTGATCAGATGGAAAGAATTTAAATCACATGCTACTGGTCAAAGTGGTGGTTCTACTTGTTTGAGACATGGTTCGATATGGCAGAACCAATTGGGGGGGGGGGGGGGGGGGGGGGGGGGGGGGGTTGTAGAACTGATGGCATTGGAGAAAAGTGAACTTACACCAAAATGGGATGGAGTTCACTTCCCAAAGTCAAGTCTGTTGTTCCTTCTCAACCGAAATGACAACTAGTGTCTACTATCCACTGGCTAGTATGCTCTGGTTCTCTATAATAGAGGACTGACTCAACTGGTTTGTGTGAGTTGGAGAGATTAAAAATAGAAGAGAGAGAATTGAGAGTGAGGGGGAGTTGTCGGAGTAAGAGAAGGAGAAGGATAAGCGGTATACACCAGCTCGTGATACTGCATCTTAGTGCCTAAATGAATCATCACAAAGCTCAAATATTGTGCTGCAATGTAGCTACCAGCCTCAACAGAAGGTGTACAAATTATGTGTGGAAAACCTCCCCTGACCTTGTGAGGTACTGGTTGAAGGTTGGTGGTTGGTGGTCACCTAAAGTAAGATATCACACTGTAAGGTTGATGGTAAACTTGTAAAACCATATTTGGGTTGATGGGATAGCCTGAAAAACCATAATAAACTCTGTTAGGATTTATTTATATATATTTCATATATTAGGTGTATTATGGGTATTTCTCTTGTATAGGGTTTCTAGTATTTATATTCCTTGTAACTTTCAGATTCATGTTAATGAGAATAGCAGCTTTCTCAAAAGCTTTCAAACTCCATGTAGGTCGAGGACCAAGTGGGAGTGGATGTTGGTTGATAGCTGAACCACTATAAGTCTCTTGTGTTGTAGTGTGCTTGATTTGTGTTCTCAGTCTTTCATTTCAATTTTAGTTTGTGCTCAACTTCGTGTTAATGCTTTATTTCTAAACATGCTTAGCTCACTCAGCTTAGATTAATTCAATAACCATCTTTAGTAGTTTACTTAGTTTGTAAATCGTATAATAAGTTAAGGGATCAAGAAAATTTGTCAATGAAAAAGAAAAAGAAAAAGAAATCCCCCTAGATGCTAGATACTTCCATGGCATTGACTTTACACTAGGGAAATATACCGCTTCCAACCATCAAAACGTTTAGAGACTTTCTCAACCACATGGTTCCAAAATCTAAGGGCTTAGGATCCCTTCAAAGGAAGACCAAGATACTTAAAAGGCCAATTACCGATCCCACACCCGACTAAAGAAGCTGGCTGTCTTGTTCTCAAGAGGAGGGGCTATTAGTAATATGCCCTAAATCCAATCATGATATTTATGGATAATGAGCTATCATTGACCATATATTAGGGCATTTTTATACCATGTTCATTTACAATGTTGTATGCATTATAGGTCCATGGAATGCAAGTGGAGAAGATGATATCTCAAAGAGTTGAGATATAGAGACTCATGCTTCTCTGTATTTCATTCCTAAATCATTCTTGGTTGAAGGTTTATCATAATGGACAATGATGAACCATTAAGGCTAGCACATGTTATGCTTACTTGTCAGGAGGATGGTTAGTCTCAACTCTCAAGCCATCTGTATAGGGACACCAAAGTAAACATGTGGGTGCTTGTTGCAAAACAAGTACACCGAATGTGACTAACATAACTAGATATTGAATGAAGTTTTACCTACCTATGAATTAGTAGTTCATTGTAACACCCCGAATAATTATTATATGTTAATTTGGGGTATGTTGGAATTGAATTTTATTTGAAAAACAAAGACGTTATTTTATGTGATATAAATATTAGTTATTTGTGAGACAAGTTGAGGTGTCAATTGTGTGTTAATGATGGCATGATAAAGGGATGTTGGTTTGCATGAGATAAGGGAGGTGTCAACACCTCTTAAACCCTTGCAATCTTGCATGTTATGAACTAGGTGTCCATTAAAGGGTGGCTTTAGATGCATGAAATAGCTAAAAGGCAAGATGCATGAATTGGGTGACTAGGTGGCATGATTTTAAATTTACTATTGACATGTGGCATTGAGGTGTCATCACCTTAGCACTTGATAAGTGGTGACTCACCCTTTTGGTTGGCTATCTATATGAGCCTTATTACTTCCAACTCAAATCTGAAATTTTAGAAAGAATATGAAAGAGAGAAAGAGATAGAGGGACAAAAGATCAATTCATGAAGGAAGATTTGCTAATTATTGTATACGTTCATGGAGGTTTTGAATTCACATCAATTATAGGTAGGGGTTTAATTCTTGTTCAATAAGTGATGCGATGTTTATTTTGATATATATATATATATATATATATATATATATATATATATATATATATATATATATATATATATAATGAGATTTGATTTGGGTAGGGCGATAAATATTGATAATGATATTATTTGATGTCATGAATTATGATTGATTTTATTGAGACCAATATATTTGAGAATTGAATTGTTATTGATCGTTGGATTATATTCAAGGTGTATGATTTAGAGTTCGTATTATCTGGTTTATCTATTATGTTGAATATAAATGTGTGTATTGCATGTGATATTTGTGTTGGAAAGTCCTACATCCCACATCGATTAATATCGAGTTTGACATTGATTCATATACTTGTTTGGGCCCTCCACTTAATAGCTTAGGCGATTAGGTTGGAAACTTAACATGGTATCAGAGCATAACGTTCTTGAGCCTGTTACATTAGTGAGCCCATCTTTGTTATCCATGTGACAGTCCTATTTCTATCTTATTAGGCATGCTCATGAGGGAGAGTGTTGGGAAATCCCATATCCCACATTGATTAAATATCGAGTTTGACATTTATTCATATACCTGTTTGGCCCCTCCACTTAATAGCTTAAGCTATTAGGTTGGAAACTTAACAATTAGAAATATTATTTATTGTATAGGAATTAGATTTCCTACTTGGCAGTTGTCGCTTACCCCAATATATTTTCAGGTCATCATCATTAGAAGCACGTAGTAGAATCGGGGTCAAGATTTGGAGAGATATCTTGTTGACTTCTTTTATTTGTCATTTCTATAAAGTTGATGTAAATATTATTTAATGAGTTGAGCAATGTATATTCACATTGAGTTTTGGGTCAGCCACTGCTTTCCGCAATTGTATTATATTTTGTAATTTCAAAGAAAATTCATTTTATGAAAGAGTTTTATTTAATGGAGCTCATAGATATGAACATGTTTTTTTGGGTTGGTTGTTACACTCATAGTTACGGTACAAGTAATCCTTAGACCTAAGACATCATGGATGTTTTGTGCATGGGACATTAAGGTTTAATGATACAAAGTGTATATCCTAATCAAGGAACTTGCATATGTATTTATTGGCACTAGTGAGACATGTATGGAGACAAATGAATGATCAACAAGGATCCATCACTCTCAGTAAAGAGAAAGAATGCCTTATGTGACATTCTTAGATATAACTTAAGGAGTCACTTGCCAGAGTAGAGGTCAACTTAGAAAAGGAGTTTTCTAAGTGCACAATCATGAGTTGATATTAGAGAATGGGTCAACATGATATTAGAGAATCGGTCAACATAATATCAAGTAGGTTAATTGGGGCATTACTTGATGAAAGGATCGAATTGTACCTTAATTGTAATTGAAGAGTTCACAGGTTGTGTCATGAGCCACTGCTAGGTCTTACTCATGACTAGTAAAAGTCCTGAGAATAATAAAGAGTTATTGTTCTCTCGAGGAAATTAGGAAGAGTTCTAATTAAACCCAAATAGAAAGAGTTCAATTGGGGCACCTATGGGGCACCTTGTGGATGCTTATATATGATTGTGTGTGTGTGTGTGTGTGTGTGTGTGTTAGCTTGTGTTATTTTATTTTTTGATATAAATTGTGTTATTTTAGTTGTAATTTGATTTTTGACTTTTAAATGTTTATGTGCTATTAACAGGAACTTCCTTAGCTTTCAGGTTGATGACTTGGAATTTCTGAAGGAAAATGGAATAAATCCAATTAAGGTTGGTGTTTGGTATTGACGTATGCTTTTGTAAGTCTATTACATATATTATATTTGTGGCAACCTCGTGTTTAAGTAATGGGTGACAATACCTTCTCGTGTGCAAGCATGATTAACTAGTCAATGGTTTAAAGTTCCACTTTAAATGCAATGCTGGCAGATTATTGTTTGTTTCATGAAACTGTCTTGTAAATTATATTTTTGGATGCTAATGTTTCTCTATGCACACATAGTAGTATGAGATGTCCCTAAATTATCCAATATCCCCTGAAATCGAAAGGTTTCCACAGTTCATCTTGTTATGCTGAAAGCCTGAAACGAATGCTTTCTTGCCAATCACAAAGTTGTTTAATTTATGTTGTAGGTTGCAAAAGCACTAACGGAAGTGTTTGCTGAAATGATATTCGTCCACGGTTTCCTGCATGGAGATCCGCATCCTGGTAATATATTAGTTTCTCCAGAAGGTCGAAATGGCTTTTGTTTAGGTATGCCATCTTTGATAATTTTTCTCTTATCGGTTTTTATTTGATTAAAAATCTACCTCTTTTTTAATCAACCTTGGGCACTTGAACTTGCTTATTGATTTAGTGTTCTGAACAAACTTTGCAGTTCTTCTAGATCATGGGATCTACAAACAATTGGACGAAGAATTCAGACTGGACTATTGTCAGCTCTGGAAGGCTTTGATTCTTCTAGACTCAAAGAAAATACAACAACTAGGTGAACAATTTGGTGTTGGGAAGTACTCTAGATATTTTCCCCTCATATTCACTGGAAGAACTATAGACAGGTGAACTTACTACCATTATTTATTTTCTTTTTGGCAAATATAGAAGGTTATAAATTAACACCTAATTACAGTCTCGGAAAAAAAAAAAAATGCAGCGAAAGCATGCTACCACACTGCTTGCAAACACTCCCCAGAATGTGATGGAGACCAGCCTACAATGTGTAAATATCAGTGAAAAGTAGGAAAGCAATACTTCAGGAGAACAAGCAGAAACATTTACAGAAATAATTGATATTAGTATGTAGTTGAAGAGGGAAACTACCACGTAATCTAAAGAAGCACGGACACTTCACCTGAGGTGCCGTGATAGTGTCAAACACGACACACCTACGACACGACACCTCTCTCTCCGACTCCTTAATTTTCCTTTTCTTTTGGTCCTAACTTCTCAGTGAACAACTCAACCAGTAATTCCAAAAACGATACAAAGATACGCATTTTGAATGAAATATGTGATGCTACTATAATTATTATTGTATGAAAATATATATTTTATAAAGGCTGAGTCTCTACTGTGTCGTGTCCTAGATTTTGAGTTTTTGCTATGTCAGTGCGTACATGTGTTGAAACCATATTGTGTATCCATGTTTGTGCTTATTAGCACATTGTTGATGTAATCATCAGAATGTTTTTATGCCATTTGCAGATATAGGCATTACATAGCCTATACTAGCAATGCAATCTACTTCCCTAATTTCTTCTTGGTTCATATTACCCATAGGTAATTTAAAAAAGGAAAAAGTAGTTAAAAGAGGAAGGATGTAGATGAAGCATAGAATGCATTCCATGTGAAAACAAGCAAGATCGGCGATAAGCCTATAAATTCTGAAAAAGGTCTGACTGCAGTCTTTTTAAGGGTACACCAAAATGTTATATATAGACATGGAAGATAATTTTCTGAAACATTGTGTAGTTTTCCTTCCGATCACCCAAGTGTTGGCTAAAGGAAACATCTTCCCAATATAAGATACAGTTTATAACCTCTATTCTTCCCAGCAAATTAATGATGATGTGAAATGCTTGAAGATTGATTTTTAAGTTTTCTAGCAGGTCCCTGTCAAATATAATATTTAAGTCACCTTCAGAAATATTTTTTGAACTTGATGGTTTATTGCTTATTTAAAACCTTCATTAGTTGATGATATCATTGAAGACCTTTAGTTCTTTATATATTTGTATAAAAATATTAAACCCTGGTTTTTGGGGTTAGGTAACCAATCTCTTCTATTTATTTGTCCTTGTCATATAAGAAATATTATCATAATATTAACTTCCAACAGACAATAGAAAAAGGGATTTCCTGGTTATAAGTTTTAGATTCTCTTGCATTCGAAACATTTAGAATCGGTTTGACAGTTACAATAGTGATGTAGAAATATGTATGAAATAGCTAATCGTGGTATTGACAGTCAAAAAGCTCTTGGGAGAGGAATGTCAGCTGAAGAGAAAAAGAGTCTAAAGCAGGAATTGAAATCTCTAAGGATGGACGACATATCTTCATTCATGGAATCTCTGCCGCCTGACTTTCTTTCAATCCTGCGGATAGAGTAAGAAAAAAATTTTCATTTTTTCCAACAATGAACAGTTGCCTGACTTTAGAACTATCTTTCCTCGTCTTCTACTTTATCTTCATTATCCTTCCATTTCAGTGGGCTACTGAGATCTCTAATAAAAAAGTTGGGTGCTTCACAAAGGGTCCGGCTGCTAGCTTATGCCAAATATGCATTATATGGTCTCTCTCCGAAGTTGAATCCCGAATCTGGTAAAAGTACCCAAAATATGCACACTTTTTAAATCTTGAATACTGCATATTTGAGAAAATGTTCTTCGATATTTATGAATGGAAAGCAATTGAAACATCAAGATATTTTTTTTATTAATGTGTCCTCTTTCTTGTTCTTTCTTTTTTTTTTCCTGCTGAGTGGGTGGTTGGGGGGGGGGGGGGGGGGGGGAAGAGAGTTTTAATTTATTTTTATCTTTTTGTGGGGAGGGACAAGAACCCTGAACTATAACCTATAGGTTACGTCCCCACCTGAGTTGTTTAGATTGTGGGGTTGATGATTGAAACCCCTTACTCTACTTTTTAAGAAGGGAAGAGACACCACCTTGCCTACTAGGCTGGTGGTAAAAGAGAGAGTCTGCAATAGAATGTGAGCCAGCGGACTTCTTTTTTCTTCTTTGTTCTTCTTTTTCTTTTCTTCTCTCTTTTTTTGGCCTTGCTTGTGCACCATGGTTGAGGGCATTGCTGACGCTGACACACGGCAGGGCTTATCTGTTACAGTCAAGCAAGTCAGGGAATATCTTTGAACTATGACTTTTTGACTGTTAAATACAATGCAAGCCAACACAGGCAGAGGGAGGTGGCAAAGGGCGCAAATGACCCCCCACTTTATTTAAAAATAAATTTTGTGTGAAGATTTTTTTTTTTATTTCAACTTTGACCCTTCTAAAATTGTTTTCTTGCCGATCCCATCTTATTTTGTTATTGTCTTGTTACTTTCACAAGTAAATTCTACAGAAGTTGCTTAAAAAGTAGGTGTTTTTACTTTGGAATTTCTGCTCTAATGCATGTGGCTATCTCAATTGAATAAAAGCCCATAATGATTTTTTTTCTATTTTATTATCATAGAGGTGAAGAATGTGTGTGTGTGTGTGTGTGTGTGAGAGAGAGAGAGGGAGAGCATGCTGGGGAGGGGCTCTTGTGCTTTTCCCGTGTGTAACATTGTATAATAACCAGCATTTTTTTCCAGCAGAAGCACAGTTGCTGATTTCTACCTAATTGATTTAAGTTTTATCTATATACTACTCATCTCTTCTGTGTTTAAGTATTATTTGAAATTTCTATTAGTTTTCATTCATTTTAGATATGGTTTCAGTGTACATTGATATTCTTAATGAAGTAATTTAGAACAAATGAAAAACAAATTTGTAGAAGACTGTATCTAATGATAATTTATAGAACCAATAAAAAATTGCCCTTTTTAGAGTAACTCCTGGCAATGCCCATGCAAGCCAAAATAACTTCTTTTTATTTTTTTTTTTGAAAGGAAAAAAATGTTAGCCAAGAGGCTTTATCTTTTATAGTTGACGAGTCAGGAGATTTTGTAAAACTACAGTACTTTTTTTCTGCTCTGCAAGGCCTGGGAGAAGGCTTGGTTGACGGAGTCTCTAGCCGTTCTCCCAAGATTACCAACCATATATGGTGTTTCTCTTTTCAGATCTTTTGGTAAAAGTTGTGCTCTCCAGAATTAAGACAAACATAAGTTACCTTCAATTGAGGATTCTTCTTGGTAAGAATGAATTTACTAATTGTATAGGCAATTGCCAGCTTTTCAAGAGCAAGCAGTTAACTAACTTCAATATTTCTCATTGCTCAGAGGTACTGGAGCTGCTTTCTTGGATGGAGGAGGTTAGACAGTTATTAATTATTAGATTGAAGCAGATGCTCATTTCAACTGGTCGTTTCTTGGAGGGAATTCATTCACCTTTTCTACCCTAAACCTTTTATTACACGGCACAGTGTTGCCTCGGGCTACTGGACTCAAGGACTTTGCAGGTAGTGATGCTGCAAATGGTATATCTGGTGATGGAGATTCCTTTTTATACTGCCAACACTGTATTCTTGTCATTATTTATTCATTTTATAGGCTCTCTCTCTCTCTTCTCGTTACTAGATTTAGATAGAGGCACATGTGTGAACAGAATATAAGATAAATAATTGATAAATAAAAAAATGCTGATAAATATTTATTTTAAAAATTTGAATTTGAATATGTGGTGGTTATCAGTCAGACATAGGATGAGTGGTTAACAAAGATAAAGTAACTGTCTTTTCCATCTATTTTGTATTTTAAATTACTGTTAGGTCCAAAGAAATATTAGAAATTGAATTTTAGTTCAATTTTTAAGGAAACGACTTTGTAAATTTAATGGGGGAAACAGGGTGACGCCAAACAAAGTCTTTCCTTTTCATAATAGTATATATCTTATAGTATGCATGTATCGAAGTCACAGGCAATGCATGTTCAAAGAAAAAACGTAATTTAAAAAAAAAAAAAAACATAATTAATGAAAATTGTTTAAAATTGTTGATTGAAGTTCAGTTTAAAGTTGAGTAAAAATAAATAAATAAATAAATAAGGGGGCGGGGAGGGAAGGAGAGAGGTGCAATAGAGGGTAGAGATTTAAAATGGCTGAGAGTGTAACTATCCCTATTCACTTCTGCTTTACATTTTAAATTATGAATTTTTTCTAAGGGTCTGTTTGTTTCGCAGGAAACGAAACTCTCGAGACTTTGAAATTCTCAAGAGTTGAAACTCTCAAGAGTTAGAATTTTGGTTGTTCAGTTTATAAAAGGATTTTCCAAAGAAATTTATGCCTTTTTTTTCCTTTAAAAAAAAAAAAAAAAAAAAAAAAAAAAAAAAAAAAACCCTTTTAAAAGAAGTGAAATCAGATCCAAAGAGTTACAGTCGTGAAGTAATATGACTTAAGAGTTAATTGAAGTTTGTCAAAGAAAAAGAAAGTGGGTGATGTGGGTAATCGCCAACGAAACATTGCATGGGTATTAACAAAAAAAATCTGAGTTCAAAATCAAAGACCGTGACATAATTTTATATAAACACTCATCTATATATATATATATATATATCTGAATTCATGATTTGAGTTCAAGTTGAGAGTGTGAGTAAGGCAGAACAAGAGAAGATTTGTAGGGGTGATTTAGAGACGTTCATGCCAGAACTCTTATCGGCATTCAACGTTGCTTTGCCAATATTCTTACACACTCTGTTTTGTAAAGAGAAAAGAAGAGGATGCGGAGTAAAGTTCTAGAGAATGAGTTTAGGTTGTAGAGAATTACGTGTGGGAGTTTCTAATTCCTGTGTATTTCGATAGGATTTTCATTTCCTATGAATTACGAGAATTAAGATTTTACGGGAAATTAAAATCCCATGATTTAAGCGAAACGAACAACCCACTTTTTATTAATTCTTGAGAATCTGTAACTCCCCCCAATTCTAGTCAAACAAACATACCCTTAAAGAATTTTGGAGATCGGAGTTGATTAGGCAGTATTTTTGTAAATTCATTTAATTAATTCGAAGGGAGAGAATTGGAACTCATTCCTTCATATTACAGGTGACGCACATATTATGCATGTGTATGCACAACATTCTAATTGTTCCTTACAGGTATAAATTTGAATTCAAATTAATATAATGTTATTATTTCATCCCCTTTAATTTTCCAACTATAAAGTAATAATAAAGGTGTTCTGAATTTTTATTTTTATTTTTTTGGAAGAAAGACGGTATAAGTATGAGGCGAGAGGTTAAGATCACCTAACCCCTTAGAGAAATTCCAGTGGTAAGAATTTTTAGCTCCCTCTAGTGCTAAAAAGCTAAAATTTTGCCCCAAATCTGAGTAATCTGCTACAATAACTGCTGCAGTAAAACCGCTTTGCAAAAGAAACTACTATGGTTACGGCGTTTTGCTACAATACACTAGCAGATTTAACTCTGCCAATAGCGAATACTGGGCCTGTACAAAGTCAGCGTGTCAACACTCTAATAGTGAGAGCATTTTATTGTGAAAAATGCGGATTTGGGTTTGGGAAATGCTATGTACAACATCTTATGTGCAATATCATAATATAGTACTTTATGTGGTACTATGTGTACGGACCAAAATAGAGACATAATGATTTTATGTGCTTAGGCTTATAATCTACATCCTTAGACGAACCACAGAAAGAAAATTTCCACTATGAAGAAGAAGCGTATGAAGAATGTGCATCTCCCAGCTTGAAGTAATCACCTCACAGGAGAATTAAGTCTCACATCGTAGATCAAGTCTCATAAAGTTTGCTCACATCTATGATGCATATGCTCCACTTCTTGCTCTCAACCTGTCCTCCTTTTATAAAGTGAGAGACTTATTAACAAACACATGATCACCCAACACTAGTCAATTTCAGAGACTAATATTCAGATGGGAAAAAAGAATAAAAAAATTGAATTTGGGTGTAACACCATAGAAATGGGTACTACTATATGAAACGACCCATATGGGCTGAACCGCGAGAGGATTAACAAAGCACTATTCCTATTAGTTGGTTTGAACACCACCATCACTATTAAAGAGACTACAAGAAAATACCAAAAAACGCACAAATCAGAAATGAGATATTCTTGCACACGATTTGTGAGATGTAAACCAGAAAATCCTTGTGAAGAGAAAGAATCCAACAATGGCGAAAAAAAAAATTCAAGCTCTAAAATCTAGTTAAGTTCTAACTTTTTTAAAAAATAAATAAATAAATAAAATCTAGGTTAGAGGATTTTACCTAAAATCTAGTTAAAATCTTAAAATAACTAGTTTTTTAAAAATCAAGCTCTATAATCTAGTTAAAATTTTAACTAGATTTTTTTGAGTTAGGGGATTTTAATTAAAATCTAATTGCGATCTCAGAATAACAACTTCTTTTAAATAAATCAAGTTCTAAAATCTAGTTAAATTTTAACTAGATTTAAAAAAATAAAAAAATATAAAAAATCTAGGTTGGGGTCTTTTAGCTAAAATTTAGTTAAAATCTCAAAATAACAATTTTTTTTATTTTTTATATTTTTTTGGGTAAAAAGGAACTTGATTCAAGCAACCAACATCAAAAAAGAAAGAAAAAAAGGAAGAAGAAGAAACATCAGGAGGAAGACCACTAAGTTGAGCCCTAATCGCTTCAATGAGTTCCAGTGACAGCGAAAACTCCAGCATGGTTGAACCCACGAGTATTGTGGTTTTTTCTAATAGTAGATCTCAATCATCGAACCCTCTGAATGCCACCATGGTTGACATGGATAATCTTCTTATGGGTTTCGTGTTAGGAGAGGGATCAAGAAGCTTGGGGGATGCTGTGATGGGGTTTAGGTGCCAATATTAGAGTGTTTGGAAATTTTAGAGAGAGAAAGTGAGGTGTATTAAAGATGATCATGGGTTTATGTAGGGCTCAGGAGAAGGAGAAAGAGAAAGAGGGGAGATGTGGACGTGTGGTACAGATAGATAATGATGAGAGACTTGCTAACTTGATTTGTGTTCTCAAAATGAGAATACACTTCATTTAAATTATAACTGAAATCCGCATCTACCCAAATACGCACCATTTAAATTATCCTTTTGGCACGCTATGATTGACGGTGGGCTCATGTTTCAGTAAACATGAGTCGTCCCAAATAGCATTATCCCTATGGGAATAGAATGAAAGGCAAGATGAAATTCGGCGTATGCAGAGGGCATTTCGGTTTACGCGAAGCTGGCTTCTCTGCTTGCTTTATGCCTCTATTTGTCCAACAAAGCTAAGCATGAAGAAATACAATCAGCAGCAAGGAGATTTGGGGTACCAAATACCTTGAACAAGAATTCTTTTTTCCTTTTTGAAAATAGATACAGAATAATTCTTGCATTTTTTTAGGTACATCATTACAATAACAAGTTAGCAAACGTGAAGTGCTCATTTGAACTCGTTTATTAACCATACATAACAAGCTCAAGTTCAAGTTTTCAACTTAGATTGTTTAACAAGTCAAGCTTGAGCAATCCTAGACCCCACTCGAGTAGACTCTGTTGAACACAAAGGTACGCATTTTGTCAAAGATGCATCATAGTTCTACAAGAAAACTTACTTAAGGAAAACACACACAAAATTCATGAGTGAAGTGTAATAAAGAATTGAGTAAACTTTCAGTGTGTTGTACATCACTGCTTTACATTAGTAAACCTAAAAAATATTCAAGGCATTCACACACAAAATAAATGTCATATTAATCTAGTCTACAAATTATTAAGCCCATGAACAAGCCCAAGCTCAGGTTATATGAACCAAGCTTGGAAGTACTAGTTGAACTTGCCAGGTTGACACAAGCTCGATCCACATTACCAAAGAGGACGATCGAGAGGGACACGCGTAACCAGTCAAATCATAACAGATGCACTTCGCCACCCTGTAAGGGGAGGGTTCCACAGATTCAAGCTTCAAACCTCCAGGGTCTATTTGTGTTGGGAGGAGAGGGAATGGGTTATGGAAAGAGGGATAGCCCATGAGTTCAATAGGTTCTCCTTTGAATCAAAATAATAATAAGGGCCAGGCTATTGCCATTCCTCAAAATACTTTAAGCCCCTTACTAATTAAATCCCCTCATATTTTACTGAAAGCACCCCCTTATCTTTCTAAAATATCCTTAAGACAAAATGTCCCACCCCACCCCCAACTTGTTCGGACCTATTAGTGAGAATAAAGTATATATGTTCGGACTTATTAGTAAAAACAAAGTATATATATTCGGCTTTATAGAAAAGAATAATATAAAAATGTTCAGACTTTTAAAACCGAACCTCTATTATTTGTTCCAACTTATAAACACGAACACTCAAAATACAATCACAATTACATATACAAACAATTCTCAATTATTGTATAGTTAAGTTGTTTGGTGTTTTAAAACAGAACAACACAAGTTTGTACGGACTCCTAGAGGTGAACAATATCTATTTATTCGGAGTTACATAACCGAACAATATCCATTTGTTCAGAATTGGAAAACAGAACAAAATAACTTTGTTCGGACTTAGAAGTCGGAACGCGTTAAAAGAGTTCGATGTTACAGAAATGAACATTGTAAACATGTTCGGAATCGTAAAACCAAACAAGACGAAATTCAGTATATAAAAAATTAAAGTTAAACTCGATAATAAGTATATAAATACTTACCTTTTGGTTGCTAATATCATCTCTATTAATGTTTTTCTTATCCATTATTCAATATAATATGAGAAACACTAATTTTTCATGTAAATATGAATTTGGTGTCAAAATTGTTAAGGCTTGTGAGAGCATGAAATCTATAGATGGTAGAATATTTTTGGAGTTGGGAGTGGAGTGGGGAAGGAATAGGAAATTTTTAAAGTCTTTAAGTAGATATGTCCTTATTGGTAAATTTACATTTAAATATAAAAAATTTCACAAATTATTTAAATATTGAGGGGCTTAGAGTATTTTGAGTGGTGGCAATAACCTAGCCCTAATAATAATAACATTAGTGCCGGAGTGGGGAATGAGGAGGTTTGAAATTTAGTGGCAGAATGAGAACATCATCACATAAATAATCGAGAGTAACCATCAGCAGTCAATATAGGTTGCAACAATTAGGATCACAAGCATGGCAGAAAGGCTGCCATAAGCCCCATAATGGATCAATAGTAAAATTGAAACTTCGCCCTGATCAATACGAAAATTGAAATTAAAATTTAAAATAAAAAGCTGCTACTAAAGTAGTTCCCATGCAAATAACTTGCATGGGAGGGGTTCTGAAATGAGCTAAATGACTGATCAATAAGAAATTAAGAATAACCCTATATCATTTTATATGCAGAGTAACTGCACAACAAGAGAGAGACAATTATTAAAAAACCTTTATACCAGAATAGGTCCATTACTGAGAATAAATGGGGTTCAATGCAATTAAGCGCAGTTAAAGAAACTGACAAGCCCCACCATTTCCAGGATATTAATGCACAACAAACCATTCTTGTTGTAAATGGAGAATAGAGTTTTTTCAGATTAACTGTCCTGGATGACAAATCAATTGAGAACGCTCCACTACCACGACTTCCTCTTTATTGGTTCTCAGAAAAGTACCAAAAAGCCTTATCAGTCTTCAACTTACCTATCCAGACCTGCAACATAGATTGAACACAAATGAAACTCTGATCAGCATCATGTATTTGAGAATGAGATAACAAATGATAAGCGTGCTATAAGACAACAACAATAACCATAATGGAAAACGTTAGTAGTTAAAAATGAGAGAGAGAGAGAGAGAGAATGGCTTAACGCAAATAAGAATAGATACTATGAACAAGAATGGCCATTTAAAGCCACAGTACACAAAGTAAAAATAGATACTGCAAACTTATTTCAACTATCTATTCCTTCGCATTTCCTTTTTTCCCAAAACCATGTCATGGCTAAGGAGTCCATGGAATAGTTTCAATGTATAGAAAGGGCTAACTCTTCTAAATCTCTAACCTAAAGCCATATAATGCCAGAACCCTAACCCAAAGCAAAAGAGTTGTTTTGCTTCGCACAAAGGAGGCCATTATTTCCTAGTAATCATGCCGTGCTTCACATTAGGCAGCTCCGGTACAATACCATTGCTCCAAAACAAGTAATTCTAAAATAACGACCAGACACTACATCAATAACCATGAGTTATATTCATGGCTTTGGCTTCTCACCCCTTTTTTTTTTTGATAAGGTTCCCCACATTTACCACTACCTGTATAAGGCAAGCATGTATGGAAAGGGCTAACTCTCCTAATTCTCTAATGACCTAAAACCGTATAATGCTAGAACCCTAACCCCAAAACTTCTACTGCTAAGGAATTGGTTTGCTTAGCACAAACATTATTTCTTTGTCAACAATCATGGTCCTTCATATTAGGCAGCTATATTATGATAGCAGTGCTCCAATCCAAGTTTAGAACCACGACCAAAAACTGCATCAAATGACCATGTCTTTCCCACATTTACAACTACCTATATGAGACGAGCATGAATGGAAAGGGCCATCTCTACTACGTCTCTAACCTAAAACCACATAATGCTAGAACCCTAACCCCAAAGCTTCTACATCTTAGAAATAGTTTTTCTTAGCACAAATAAGGCCAGAATCTATTTGTCAACAATTATGGTGAACACTATTGCTCCAAAACAAATAGTTTTAAAGCACAATGAAAAACTGCATTAATAACTGAGTTATATCCACAGCTTTGGCTTTCCTACATTTACAACTACCTCTATGAGATGAGCATTTTTCGGTTTATAAACTTTATATCACTTCCCCATATAGCAATTGAGTGGTAACATCCAAGTTTAGGCATATCTCCAAATCCATTTGGAAAAAAAAATTATCAGAACAAGGAACACAATAAAAAGTATAAAATAATAATCGACTTTAAATTTGATTCCACATAAGCAAAAATAAAAAATAAATAAAAAACTACATTGTAAACTTTATTGCCGTGTATAAAGCCATGTTAGTGAGTACCCACATATAATTATGCTTTCCCAGCAAGTCTTGCTCTCAGCTCCTCCGCCACAGCATCAATGAATTCTTCAGTGTTCAGATATTGGCCCCTAGTAAGCCTACACCACACGTGGAAATTATATTACAAATGTAAAATTATGTGAAGAAGCAAGCATACATATATGGAACTCTACCAAAAGATACTCACTTAGGTCCATGGATGAGAAGTGCGAGATCCTTGGTCATCTTCCCAGATTCCACAGTTCCAATACAAGCTGCTTCCAATTTCTCAGTGAAATCCAACAGTCTAGCATTGTCATCCAACTTTGCTCTGTTAACATGAACACAGTTAAGTTCTGATCTCAACATTCTCATGGAACTGATAAATAGGCATGACTCCAGGAGAATTTACAAACAAAACGTGAATCAAATTAGCAATCAGCAAAATTTCCAAAACCTGTGTGCAAGCCCTCGCGACCAAGCAAAGATTGAGGCTATGCTGTTTGTGCTGGTTTCACCTCCTTTCTGATGAACCCTGTAATGACGTGTGACAGTACCATGTGCTGCTTCAGCTTCTATGGTCTTTCCATCTGGGCACACCTGAACCCATACATAACCTGGTTAATCCGGAATGAGTGTAAAGGAACAAATATGTTGAGAGAGAAAGAGTAACCACAAATACAAGAACAATTATGGTGGTATATTTGTCATTCAAACAAATTAAAGATGGGATATATCATATATTGGTAAATGAGATTTTGATTGGGCAATTTTGGCCACTGAAGTAACTGAAAATTTTAGTACTTTTACGTTCCCATGGCCATTGTACAAAATAAGAAAATGTAAAGAACAAATAAGGATAAATAGAAAATCTGGAAAACCATAGGGAAAATTAAAATTAAAATTAATAAATAAATAAATAAAAATCCAAAAGCGAAACTCTAAAAAATAAAATAAAATAAAAAACCAAAGGGAAACTCAACAAAGAAACAAATAGGAAGAAGAAGAAGAAGAAGAAGAAGCTCATGCAAGAGACGTACCAGTACAGACGTCATCAACCCAAGAGATCCGAACCCTGTAAGCATGGAACCAGAAGATAGTGATCAAACAAAGCACATATTGTCCAGATATGACTCCAAACAACAATATTAATTCAAGCTTCACAAAAGCAATTGCACAAACTACAACAATCAATGTATATGTTATAGCTGTAAGGTCATCTAAAGCTTTTCACATACCTTGGGCTAAGAAATCACTCTGCACATCTCCATCATAGTTCTTGCATGCCCATACATAACCTCCTTCACTCTTGACAGCATAAGCAACCATATCATCAATGAGACGGTGTTCATACCTAACAATCAAATCACATAAGTTCATGATAAACAACGAATTAACTGCAAAACCAGTATCTAGAACAATACAAATAATATATATATTTCAGTCCTATTATCAGGTACACCTGATATTAACTAATATCAGGTGCACTCCAAAACTCTACCTAGTAATTTGTATTTCGTGAATTGAACCGTTGGATTAGATAGCCTTCTCATGTAGGCGTTCCATGCCAAAAATCAAGTTGATCTAAGATTGATTGCTATTCAATCCAAAACGTGCATTGTTTAAACAATAACAATTGCTCATTCATGGACATTTCGAATGAAACAACTCTTAATCTTAGATCAACTTGATTTTTGGCATACATCACCAATAAATGAATCAAATTTAATCCAATGGTTGGTTTGGCCAAATACGAGTCGCACATAAGAGTTTTAGAGTGCACTTGATGCAAAATTGCATCGGTGCAACCTGATAATAGGAGGACTGATTATATATATAAAACAAAACCCTCAGTTACTCACCATATCCCAGCAGCCTCATACTTTGACTTCCAGTTGGTCTCATACACTTCTTGAAAAATGTCCTTGAACCTTCATGGAAAAGAAAAATGAAGGCACAATTACAAATAGTCTAAGTCAACAAAAAGTGGTGTGGGGAAATTACCACAGGACTACAAGAAAAGAAAAAAAGAACTAAAAAGGAAGAAATAAATTAAACTAACACACTAACCAAGCAAGCTCATACCTTCCATCGTACTTCTTGAGAATAGTATTTTTTGTGCTTAGATAAAGTGGCCACTTTTTCTGGTAAGCAGTGTTCATTGAAGCCTCAGCAAAAGCCTTAATGGACTGTGTTTGCAGTTCAAAAAATACAAACAAAAAGATAAGTAGCATGCAGCAATCTGGAAATCTGGCTTCAATCAAACCAGCAAGTCATTTGCAAAATCCAAACCTCATCAGTGTTATACATGGACAAAGCCACACCTCCAGCACCTGTAAAGTTATAGACCTCTAACTCTGTCTTTTCGTCTTGTCCTTCTGGTACTGCAAATATGTTAAGCATCGTTTCTCATACCCCATTCTTTATAAAGTAACAAAAAGTGAAAGTAAAGAATGTACTATAACCTTCAATTCGATAATTATACAACTAATTAGTTGTACAGAAACTGTGATAAAGCATTAGTTGAGGTACAAATGTAGGGAGTCTCAGATATCTACCAAACCGGAGAAAGCAACTTACCAAAAACCAGTTTGAGTTTCCCAGCACCTTTAATAACTGCATCAGTTGCTCGGTACTGATCACCAAAAGCATGCCTTCCAATGCATATTGGCTTTGTCCATCCTGACAACAGAAATGCTTGGTATAGCTCTATTCCATCATAAAAAGTAAGAAACACCAATGTCAATAAATGGTACCTGGGACAAGCCGAGGGATGTTTTTACAAAGAATTGGTTCTCTGAAGACAGTGCCTGCATCACATTCCAATCACAATGGCCCATCATAAACCATCCGTAAATGTAATTCGAATAAAGGTAATGAAATCATAAACTTGTAAGTGCACCTTCACTGACCATTCAAAATATTTCTAATTGTCCCATTTGGACTCTTCCACATCTGCTTCAAGTTAAATTCCTTCACACGACCTTCATCTGTCAATAATCAAGCCATATATTATTAAAAAATTGGTAATGCTTAATAGTATAGTGAAATATCACTAAGCCACTAAAATTGAAAAGGCTTGGATATTCAAAAGTAAACTAAATGTTTCTTTCCAATTCAATTTAGCTATGTGTACCTGGAGTAATAGTTGCACACTTGATTGCTACATTGTACCTACAATAATACCATTTTTGTCAGAGTTCAACAAAAACAAATAAGCTGCAAAAAATGGAAGCAGAAGATTGTAATTTGGTTAATACTGAAATCAAATGAAAATTATAATCTTTCCCAGCAATGAAGAAAAGGCATATATACGTATTTTAATTAATACTGCAGGTAAGAGAAATAAATAAAAAAACATGAAACAAACAACACTTTTTCTGCTTCTATAACATATAGACTAAACAATAAGACTGTAAAGCAAACCGAGTAGCTCGAGATTGACTAGAAGTTGACCTGTTTTTTGCTTGCTCAAGCTCAACCATTATTGTGAATGAGGTGAGCTCCAACATAAATTTATAAGCTTGTTTTCTAATCGAGCTGAACTTGAGCACTCATAGGCTTGACCTTGTCAAGGCTTGTGAAAAGATTGGCCAATGTTGGAAAAAAAGTCAATTTCTGTCTTGTACCTCAATCGTGTATTTACCCTCTTATAAAAAGTTAGAAGTTGACCTGTTTTTTGCTTGCTCAAGCTCAACCATTATTGTGAATGAGGTGAGCTCCAACATAAATTTATAAGCCTATTTTCTAATCAAGCTGAACTTGAGCACTCATATGCTTGACCTCGTCAAGGCTTGTGAAAGGTTGGCCAATGTTGGAGCAGAAGTCAATTTCTGTCTTGTACCTCAATTGTGTATTTACCCTCTTATAAAAAGCTAGCCTAACCTTTGGGCTGTGGACCCTTCCCAAGAAAAGGAACTGTGTCAGTGGAGGCATTGCCTGAATTGTCATTTACCCATTTTCAAACTTCCTAAATACTTTTCAACCTTTCCAACAAGCAAAGAAGATTTATTCTATACCTCATGGCGTATGATAAAACTATTAACATGACTTAACGTTTGACCCAATAGCTTTCATACTTTAATTGAAACTTTCCAACAAGCAACGAATATTTATTCTATACCTTATGGAGTATGTTAAAACTATTGACACGACTTTATGTTTGACTCAACAGCTTCCAAACTTTAAATGAAACTCTCCAAACATTGGTGTATCTATTTCTCATATATATGCATGTATTGAATCAATCTAACACTCCAAATCAATTCTTTTAATCTTGTTCCTCTTGCTTTGTAGTAAACAAGTTCTAGCTTTACTAGTTTAACTTACTAGAGAATTACTAACAATCTATCATAATGATTGCCAGCCCAGACAGCTATCATCTTAAGTGACACAAACCAAGCCTAACCCGAGCTACTCGGTCAATGTTCAAGCCGAGCTCGAGCAATAGTCAATAAATTAAGCTGAGCCGCAAGCCAAGTTCAAGCTCTACCTAATTGCAGACGATCGGAGCTCAAAAAACTTATGATTCAGGTCATTTACACCCCCTACTAAACAATCACTGTTCACAATTAGATACTGACATATCTTATCCTTCATGCGGCAAAATAAATGCAAAAATATAAAGAAAACGCAACACCAGCAACATTAAGAAGTGGAGGCAGAAAATACAGAGATGGAAGAAATAAGATGTTCATAAGTAATGTTTAAAAGAAAAAGAATAGTGGGAAGAAAAATAAGAAAAATGTTCTTACAAGAGATTTCTTTCAATAAGCAAAAAGACTATAAAGAGAAATGCATGAACACATACTTGAGAGTCGCTTCTGCACTTTCAACAGTAACTTTGTCATCGGTGGCATCACGATAAGGAAGTCCAAGGTCAAAATACTTTATATCCAAGTCCAGAAAGGGGAAAATGAGCTGTGGGAATATCAGAGCAGTTTATGCATATAATTAATTACCACAAATTATGGGATGACAAACAAGGATATGAGAGGAAAGAAAAAAGAAAAGAAAATAGTTAGACATCAAACAAGTAATTCAGAAAAAACACCACATTACCTTATCCTTTATTGATTTCCAGAACACTCGAGTCATTTCATCTCCTGCATCATAGAAATACAAGTGAAGTCAGAAAAAGTCAAAAAACACAATTCAAATATCAAGGCTGTGAGAATTTCATAGCCTGATGTCTAGCCAAATTTCAAGGGCAGCACTAATGATCTTGCTATATTTTCAAGGAAAACTTCACAAGACAAACTCTAAGAGCTTTGTTATTCTTTGTGGTTTCTAAGTAGTCTGTTGACTAACACTCTTCTCCAATCAATTACAGAGAGACTGCAAGATAATTATTTTCCAAGATTTCTTTTACACTCATGACTCATCATTGTCCTTTAGTTTTCCCTCTAGGCATCAACAATCTTCAATATAAAGCCACAGAGTCATGGACCAATTTTTGGCAGAAGGTAGCCTAATCCATCAACAAACTACAAACTCAAATATCTGTTCTCAAAGCCTCACTATTTGTTGACTAACTCCACAAGAAAACCAATTTCTGGATGCACTTTTACTTTGCCAAGAGATAATGACAATCTGAAAGTTTGACACATCCTGATATAGGTGAAAAACTGTCAAATCACCACATACATATTGTTATTCTTAGATATAGATTGGGGGTGTGGTTTGAACATGGCCATCATTAATAAACAAGAAGCCCAAATTGACAAATGTTGACAGGGCATTCAATGAAAATGAGAAAATGTGCTTCTAACTAATAAATGCCCAGTCATATTAACCTTTCTTTCATTACAATTACCTTTAGATAAAAATCCTATTGTTTGCACAAACAACTGGCTTCCAATAAAACCCTCTATTATAAGGGAGACTTTTTCTATTCAACACAGTGGATTCATTAAGCACAATATTGGACACTGGAGATAAAAAACAATGATGCCATTTCCAGTAAAAGATAGCAACTCTGTAAAACCATATCATTTGTAAATGTCTTCCAGCCCTTCAAGTAAATTTTCCACTGTTCAAAATTATGTAGTAGAAATTTACAACTACAAAATACAGAATTATGAAATATCTGTTTTCTATTTCTTCTCCTAAAATCTCATCATGCCCTATCAAATACATGGTCTGCTCCTCTGCAATGTAATTAAAAAGTCTAGAGGATATAATCCCTTAAATTCTAAATTTTCTTAACAAAATCTGTGAGCATATTTTTTTTATGCACAGTAGACGTACATATAAGTGTAATTACAACCTCCTGTATAAATAGTCTACCAAAAAGATTCTTAGGGCCATATATCAATTGGACAATCTCTACTTCTTTCAATTTTCAAATTATTACATTTATTAAAATAACTTCAAAAAATTATCTATAATGGTGAGCAGACAAAAAAAAAAAAAAAACAACAAAAGAAGTAACTATATTGCCTTTGATCTTTGGAGTTTATGTGGCCCATAGAAATATCAGTTCTCCTAAAGCCTAAGTAGGACACATTGAAAAAAAAAAAAAAAAAAATTTAATGAAATATCATCTATATTTCATAAAAAAATTTACTGTCAGTTCCAACTAATTAGGAGATATTACGGAAATTATTTTGTTTTTATGAAATCCAATATTATATGCAGTATTAAATAAATTAACTAAATAATTTTTAATTAAAGGAATAATTTAGTCCATTGAAAAAAGATGGCAATGACAGTAAAATTTGTTAATTAAAAAAGAATGAATGGGGAGGGGATAATATTGTGTTATTTTGAAGAAAAAAAAAACACTAAGTAAAGGTAAATTGTGTCAAACCACATTAAGAGCTTTAGAGTTCATCACGAAAATTACCAGTGGATTCCGATAAAGATCAATCCTTACGCACTAAAGAGGAAATATTTATAATATTTATAAAGTGACCTCTTTTGAATTGTACGCATTTGATTCTAAGTATACAGAAAATTCATGTTGAGCAACTAAATATACATCAACTAACAACATGACAGTATGACACCCATCAACCAATTTCAATGAGTACTCATTTCAATATTTCAAGCATCAATTCGTAATCCCTGGCCATACTCCTCGCTTTCTGAGCTCAAAGCAATCATATATTTGATCCGCACGTCAAGATTTTTTTTTTTTTAATTTTTTTTTTTTTTTTTTTTTGTTTTGATCAACAAGAGAAATAAAATTTTATGAATAAGCAAAAAGAGTACGATCTACAGATGGGAAATAATTTGAAAGCAAATATGTCACTAAAAATGTAGATGGGCATAGTTAACCCAAGCCATGCCTCGAAGAAATGATCTCAGATACATAATCACTTATAGGTCAAATATACCAAAAGCACAGGGATCAATCTAGATCTGCCACTAAACAAAAACTCGAACAAAAGAATCAAATCTAATAGAAACGTAAAGTTTTTCCCTCTAAAAATAAAAAATAAAAAATCACAAAACAGTAATAGAATTTGAGATGGGTTTCATTGTTAAAAAGTAGGTCCATCCCATAAAGATAAATAGTAATACTAACAGGACCCCACCTACTTCGGGAGCTTACAAAGTGAGTAGTAAAGATGAAATCATTTTTTGAACCAACAAAAAAAAAAAAAAAAAAATGGAATCATTCTAAGGATCAAAAGTCAATTCTTTCTTCAAGTTCTTATCACATATATTCATATAGCAGAGCAGAATGTATAGATTAACAGGGGAACTTTTAAACAGACAAATAGATCTATGAACAAAATGGAACAACGAAGATTGGATCGAGGAGACAGAGATCTGACCATCCATCTCAACGATGGGGTTGGCGACCTTGATCTTCTCACAAGCCATTTCTCTCTCTATCTCTGCTACTGTTCCGATTCAACAAGCGGTATAAGAGAGAGAGAGATGGATGTATGTGAGGGAAATGGATGAGCGAGAGGAGCGGAGAGAGGCGGAACGACGAAAACGCATCTATATATTGGGGGAGGATGGTCCACACTACGCACCATGTGCCACCACACTCGTATGCTGTCCCGTGCGGCGGAGCGCGTGACCAACCATTTTTCTTTCTATAGAACAAAATTAGTTCACCAACCACCGTAGCCGTGACCTTGTGAACAGAGCAACTAAGGTCCAATTTGGAAACTTCCAGAATTGGATGAAATTGGATTTAATTCATAACTATTATTTAGTTTTTAAATAAATTAACTCCGAGTTTGGTTGAAAATATTATGTTTATGCCTCGTTTTCAGAAAAAAAAGATAAATTAATTAATAGAAAAAAGAGACTTGCAAATATTGTGAAATAAAAACTTATTAAACTTATCTTTAGCTAACCAGATTTCTAGTTTTTCAAATAGCTTCTAAATCTTTATATTATTATTAAGAGTTCTTCTATATGAGATTATTCTATAGATTTATTACATTGACTTACTGATGTGATCACTTTCTATTGGTGTTTTCTTTAAAGGTATATATGGTGAAACTAATTGAAATCCCCAAATCTCCTAAAATTTGGCAAGAATAACTAAATAACCCCACTTGCCGTGTTTGAGCACGAAAATCTCGAACCACAAGATTGAAAGTTTTCTCGTTCTCTCCGTCTCAAACCAGTTTCTCTTCTGAAAAATAATCATTTGGACCTCGCAAAAATCATACCATCCTCCTCGTTAAGTGCTGGAGAGTTGATCCGACATCCTATTAAGTTACAAAGGAAAATCAAGGGGCATCGTTGCTTGTGAGCAATCTAGCGTCGACGTTCAATTATCAAGTGATGATCTATGATGGGTCGAAAAACAGGTCAGATTCATGCCCATTTTTAGGGTTAGGTCGTTTTGTGATGAATGGCAAAAACCTTATGTCAATAATCTTGTTTTAACTACTATAAAGTGGTTTAAAACTCTCAAACTCTTAATAGCACCAAAATCTTTGTAGTAATTTGGTTTAATGCTGTCAAAGTTTTCAATTGATTTATTGTTTATTATGCAATGTTCATTCGTACTCATAGTAAAAGAAGGTGTTTTTCTTGTGTGGGTATTTTCACAGGTAAAACTTTGTATTATCAATTAAAAAAAAATATGGATAGTTGTTCAAAAGAATCGCTTTATTAAGTTATAAAGTTATAAAAGAGTATATCACAACGGGGTTGATTGAACTAGCCTTATGTTATATGCAAATCTTACAACGCTTGTCATACCCTTACTATCTAGTTTAGTTATTAAGTGATTTCATAAAATTGTATGAAAACTTTAAACCTGACCGTGAACTCTGTTATATGCATTTAGTGATTTATTAAGTTACCAAGTTGTTTATTTTTCCCAATTTATCTAGTTATCAAGTGATCTATTTCATTGGTTGCTTAAGCAAGAGGTCTCGGGTTCGAGCTCTTGTGAATGCAGAAAAATTTTATGGGAGAGGTCCCCGCTTCGGCGCCCGACCGTACCTTGGAGGATTAGTCCTGAGTGAAGCCTAGGGACACCTTGGGAAACCAAAAAAAAAAAAAAAAAAAAGGACTAAAAGACATAATTCTTGTGTACAATTAGTGATTTATCAAGTTATATAGTTGTATATTTTTTCCCAATTTTATCAAATTATCAAGTCACAAAAATTCATATGCGGGGTAAAGATTTATGTAGATAAATAGTTATTAAGAAATATAATTAAGTTATTAAGTGATATATTTGTGTAACATAGTAACTTGTTTTTAGTAAGTTACATAGTAAGTCATATAATAATTTGTTCGTAGTAAGTCCATAGCAACTTGATATCATTTTATGTCACTTATTAATTAACTTATTCTCAATTGTTGAAAAACATGTATCTATGTCGTATTGTTAATCTACATTCAAATGAAAAAGGCGTATCATGTTTACGGGAAAAAAAAATTAACAAACATCAGCCAAACGACTGCAAAACAAAATACTACAACATACCTAATTTAATTGAAAAACTCAACAGACCCCTATGTAGAACAGGATGCTGTCAATATGCTTCCTGGAGAATTTAAAAAATAGATCGATTGGCTATGAAATGAAAGCAAAAATGGCTAATCAGGGGAAAAAGGTGAAAAGTTACAAGTATGGGAAGTAATGAAATTCAAAAATGAATGGATTAGCTATGAAATGAGAGCAAAAATGGTTGATCGGGGGAAAAATGTGAAAAACTACAGGTATGCATGGGAAGTAACGTTTGAATTTTAGCAAAACGTGGAACGAATATTGTTATTAAATCAAATCCAAGGTGTAACTGCTTATGATATAATTCCTTAAATAACTATAGGCCAACAGGTGAGGCCCTCTATCGTTTTGCTATTATTACCATTATTATTATTATTATTATTATTATTATTATTAGTAGTAGTAGTAGTAGTAGAAGAAGTAATCATTTGAAAACAAATCTATTGCAACTACCTACAAGGGTATATTTACCCTGGTGTGATAAAGTATTAGGAAATTCAACAGTTAATGGTTCGAGTCTTAGGAGTGTGACATCAAGTGTACTTATCTTTTTATTGTCCTACTCATGCACTGAAGCCACAAAATTTTGATAGGGTTGAAATCAAGTTATGGCTCAACAGACTTAAAAGAGCACTTACGATTCCCCCATTTGTGGCCTAATTGCCTCCCTTCTATCTTTTTTTGTCTTATCAAAAAATTTGCTACAATTGGTTTCATCCTATGTATGTGATGTGTCAAAGGCTTTAGGTGGTTAGAGTAAAAGTATTCGTAAGTTTCCTACCTAAAAGCCTAAGCTTATAGGTGAATGGCCCAAATAGTATATGAAAACATATCAAAATTTATAATTAACTAATGTGGCATGTGGTATATTTCTAACACTCCCCCTCACATGCAGGCCTAACATTATAAAAATGGACCTATCACGTGTATGAAAGAAATGAATTGTCATTGATAATTACATGATTACAACCAACCCACTAATCAATTTAATAGATAACATGAAATAATCAAATGGAAATAAATAATAATCAAATCATTTAATGAAGGAAATAAATTAAAATCTCCTTTGACTTTGCTCCATAATATTACCTCAATATTCTTCCTTGATATGCTCTTGATTTATTTCCATATTCCCTAGACCTCTTTATTGACAATATTTCCCTTGATTTATTTCCCAATAACTCCTCCTCAAACGAAGATTTTAAATTCTTAAGTTTGATTGCGAATGATGAAAGATATGTCACCATTGATGCCGTTTTTTCTTTTGTTTTTTTGTTTTTTGTTTGGCAATAACCACTGGCTTGACCTAATCTCAATGGGTCAATGATAATGAAGATATAATGAGGCTCCATAAAACCAACAAAAGCTCTATGGACTAAAGTCCTAGTGTCATGAGCCGAAGCTTCGACCACGCCCTTATACGCTTGCAACCTTAAGACTTCAACAAAGTGGGAAGGGAAAACGCTCGATGAACCCAAGTCAAGGTCACTGGAGGCCAAAATCTAGGCCAAAACTTCTTTGAATTTGCAACCTCAGATCACAATTCCCCAAAATAAAGAGTTCCTTCTCAATAGTAAAATAACATCGGCAATGACATTGTAGCAGTCTTGATGATGGCTTTGAGAATATTATCGATTCGAAATGTTGGAGAATCATTGGGAAAAAACAAATATTTTTGGGGTGGTTATAATAAGATTTAAGAGCATAACACAAAAGTAGATGAATCTAACTCAAAAGAAATGAGGAAAAAAAGGATTTAAAAAAATCATAACTAATTATAGGTCCAACGAACATCGTTTTAAACAATGGCAAGAAACGTGCCCGCCAATATGGAATGGAAGACGAAAGAAGAACCAGTCACTCACAAGTGGATCGCCCGCTTTGACACCATATAAAGTTTCCAACATAAAAGTTTAAGCTATTAAGTGGAGGGCCCAAATAGGTATATGAAAACATGTTAAACTTGATATTTAATTGATGTGGGATGTGATATTTTCTAATACTCCCCTTTACGTGTAGGCCTACCAAGACAGAAATGAGTCTAACACGTAGATAATAAAGACGAGCTCAAGAAATAAAATCGGCCAGGACCGACATACTTTGATACCATGTTAAGTTTCCAACCTAAAAGCCTAAGCTTATAAGTGGAGGGCCCAAACAAATATATGAAGTAATGTTAAAGTTAATAATTAACCAATGTGGGATGTGGTATTTTCCAACATTCCCTCTTAGCTCGAATGGCCTATCATGTGGGCAACAAATACGGGCTCAATAAACCTAAGAACGACTTACTCTGATACGATGTAAAGTTTATGGAAAAACTGATTATCATTTATAATTGATTGTTTGATTACAAAATACTCTTATTAGGGTTTAAATAGAAATGTATAGACAATCTAAATATGGATTGGAGATAAATCAAGTCTAATCAAATATTCTCAACTCCCTAATCAAATCACACTAACCCAATCTAAGATAGTGATGAGATACACTATTAGTGATTTAGTGTATCTCATTTACATTATTATCATACTTATTGTAGACACCCCATTTTGTCCCTACATTTTATAATGGTTCCTGATGATGAGGTCCAAATGTTTACTATCAATCCTGGTCTTCTTTCGATGAGTTGAGTGAGTGTAATGACTTAAAATGATGGTTTAAGACTGAATTAAGGACAAACGTGCATATATATACTGGTACTATGCGTACGCTCATGCTATCATGCGTACGCATATTTTGGTTATGCATACGCATAGTGAGACCACACATACGCATGGTATCTTCATTTTCCTTTCCCACTAGTAGATCTCCTATGAATTATGCTTGAGTTGATCTCTTACTTTTTGGGATGAGGTAAGCTGGTTGAGGATGGTTAGGGGAGGTTCCTAGGGCTTCTTAGAGTGGGATTAAACCTAATCCTACCCTATAAATACCGAAGTATGGGGTTTGGAAGGGGATCAGAATTTAACTATTTAGAGGCTAGAAAAAGAGAAAAAATTGAGTGTAAGGCTAAGGCTTAACTAAGAGGAAGGAAACAAAGACAATTGGCAATGGACTTGAGGGAGCAACATGTTCATATTATTGCACGTGGTAAAACACTTATTTGACGTGCTTTATGATTATTTATGATGCAAATGATATGATTCCACCTATAGAAATGCATGAGATAGGATAGCATATTAGATTTCTTTTTGCTTATTATGACCATTTGAATCTAGTAGAGTTGAAGGTATATTGAAGGTGCTGTAACATGTTGTAGCATGATATTGAATAGAAGGATTCAACTCGGCTAATGATTGTTTCACAGGAAAACTAACAGCTGTTTTGCAAGTTGAAAGTGAGTACACATAATTTATAGTGTGTACGCATTAACCTAGCTTGCGTATGCATATCCATTTATGCGTATGCACTAACCTAGTATGCGTACGTATGAATGCCTTCTGACATATCTTATCTTCTTTTATTAAACTGTTTATTTGATTCGTTCTATCATTATATTATATTGCTTCCTTCCCATATCATATAGATCTACCATGTGTGTGAAATTTAATTGTTGAATGCCTTAAGGGTAATCTTAATTAAATTAGACTATTAAACATGATTAATAAACATAAAGTGGGGGCCGATCCAAGAATCGAGTGTCATCGGGTGCCTAATAACTTCCCGATGGCATACCCTAGCTCCGAACCCTCTCCATTTATGACGAGTTAGACCCTTGCAAGGGGTTAAGTTTGGTTCTCGGATTTTCTAAGTGGTGAGTCCTCTCTACGCTAGCCCTTTTAGCTAGTGGCGTACTCTCAAACCATATAATTTAGGGTGCGGCAATCACATTTATATTTATGATCTCTTACACTCCCTTTCAAATTCACGAGGATTTTAGCAAAAAAAATTCATAGATTTGCCATTAAAATCATTACCGTGTTACTTGTTTGCATGCTTGTCTAAGTGTCCTTCTACCACTAGATTGTGCTGACGAAGATCGTTTGGATGGAAATTGAGAACAAAGATAAGCCTGATGGGCTAAAAAGAAATGGTCTCTATGGGCTAGGGCTTCTTTATGCCACGATGTACCTCAATAGACCAATAAACTTGGGATTTTTTTAATATCCCTAAGTCTTTCTTTTTCTTCCTCTAAACGAACTATTAGTCCAACGTTTTGAAACCCAATTGAAGAAAGCACAAGCAAAAAATGAACATAACAGAGATTTGAATATAACAAAGCAACTTATTTATTTGTAAAGGGTTTTTTTTTTTTTTTTTTTTTTTTTGAAATACTAAAGAGAAAGGAAAAGAAAGGAAACAAAGATTTGAATCGGGCGAACAATAGAGTGCCGCCCACCAGAGGCATGGAAACCGTTGAAGAAAAGCTCAAAATCAATTTGCTTTGATACTGTCACGACCCAAATATATTAAACTGTGTTCAATAATAATAAATCTAGTTTAATTAGAGAAAATCATTTGGAAATCACGTAGAGGACATGTGTTAGAAAACCTGTTATTTCAATGAAAATTTCAGCATTACCCATTCATAAGTGGGACAGGCATACCATAAATAAACCCATTTTACATCATCCAAAAATACACCTTGTCATTTTTTATTGGTATTATCACATGCATACTAATCCATATAAAAGGAACCTATATAATTAAAATATTACAAACATTAAGTTATTATATGTCCCGTGCCCATTGGCCTAATAAAAAAAAGTATTAAATATTACAATCTATAATATTAAATTAGTTTAACTCCGTGAAATTGTCCCAAACTAGTATGGCATAATCAAACTAAGTTGGTCCCATGTAATCGTCTCAAGGTAAGGTCTCCTCTGGAATATAATCATTTTGAAAACGTTTTATAAAAATAGGGGTGAGTATAGAACTCAGTAGATATAATTTTCATATGAAATTAACCAAAGTATGATAATATAACCAATAAATCATGCGTATAAAATATCAAAAAAATCCATGATATGTCATGAATGTAATGAGACATCATGTCCATTTACATTAATCCACAATTACCCAATCACACTCTCACAAGAGTTTTTGCGTGAAAATGGAGGATTTAAACCTAACCTCTAAGTGGACAATACAAAACAACATCCCTGCCTAGATCATAGTATCCTCTATTCGGGAACATAGCACGATATCCCTGCTTGGGACCATAATATCCTAGGACCAAGGGAGTAGAAAATATAGCAAGACATCCTATGACCACAATAGTCCAACTCCTTTAATACTTTTACCAAATATTTATTTAGTTCCATTTCATGCACATTATGCCAATGATGCTATGGAGATGCATATAAATTCCAACGCATGTCAATATATACAAAAAATAGTAGAACATAATTATTCCATAATTATATATTAAGGTTGGGCTATGTAAAATATGTAAAATACAGACCAACAATAATTTATATAGCATATACATAAAAAAAAACATACCAACTAGCATGTACATAAGTTAATATACCCCCATATATAATAATCCTAATATATGGTTATGTATACTAAACTCGAGTACATGCATTTCAAAATATATATGATAATACATCGAAGAATCATGAAAATCATAAATATAACAAATCATAACTTGTATTTAACATATATGGGGTTATACCCCACCCCATTATCATTTTTAAGGTTAAAACCCATAAAAATTACATCTACCTCAAGTATAATGCACCAAAAAATAGAGAAAATGAAGCAAATGAGTAGAGATGGTGAGTTCCAAGCTAGAAGGTTGAATATCCAATTTTAAAGTAATGAACCAAGCATTGATATGCTCCAAGAGTCTAGCAATGAGCTCTCCCACGACAGATATAGACTCCAAGAATACATGCAAAGGATGAGAATGGGTGTGGAGGAATGAAATCACCATTCTGTCTCTTCTCCTTCTCTCTCTAAGTTTTCAAGTGAAAAATGCCGAAATGTATGAGGAAGGGTGGTCTCTACCTACCCCCAATTGATCGGCCTATGCTGCAATTGCCTAATAACAAATGAAAATGTGTATTAAGTGTTGTCCCAAGTAAATAACCCTAGAGGAGGGGTGAATAGGGTTATATACCAAATTAAAAATTAATAGCTAACTCAAAATCATATAATTGCAAACAAGAATGAATATAAGACAGAGTAATAAAGAGATTTAGAGTAAGAGAATGTAAACGACGTTAACGAGGTTCGGCCTCCCGCTTACGTCTTTGCCTCAAGAGCTCGCTTGAGGATTCACCAATCCACTATCACTCTCCTTCAAGGTGGAGCAACAAACCTTTACAACTCCAAGTGTTCTTCACCAACATTTGTTCAAGACACATTCTTCAAGTGCTTACAAATAGGGGTTCTCTCAACCCTTGAATACAATATGATTTGAGTATGTTTTTGTGCTTAAGAAATTCTCTCAAAAGAGTAGATACACTGAAATTGAATGCTCACTCAGCTATTGATTGATTCCCAATAAATGCTCACAAGTGAAATTAGGGCTTGTAAATGAATGATTTTGTTTGAAACTCAATGAAATAATTATAAATGAGTTTAATTCATGTATATATAGCCCAAGGGGTCCAAGTGACCGTTCTGTAGCAATAAATGCTGGGAAAGATGGTTTGGTGGGCATTTAATGCTCAAAAGACCGTTTGAAAAACTAGCCGTTATTAGGGGTGCTCACGGGTCGGTTTGGGTCGGGTTTGGGGTTCATCCGCAACCCACCCACAACTCATCGGGTGAACTAAATTTCCACCCACATCCGCCCGTATGATTGAGCGGTTTTAACCCACAAACCATGCGGATTGGTGGGTGGATTGCGGGCAGATTAGCGGATTTAAGTTTAGCTAGACCTTAGTTTACTTTTTAAAAATCCATCCATTCTATTTTGAATTTTTGAGGGCTTTTATACTGCATTTCAATTATTATAAATATTGTTTTGGTCAAAACAAGCCATACAAATTACAAAATAACAATTAACTTGGGAAAAAAATAAAATTAAACAAGCATAAATATAAAAACAAAAAGATAAAAGACTTCACAATGCAAAAAACTAATTTAATATCGATAAGAGATAAGGTCATCCTCCATTTGCTATGTGTCCAATGTAATATGAAGAACTAATGAGATACTGCCACGTGTATAATTTAATAAAGTATAAAAATATGCGGGCGGGTGGGTTTTAGTTGGTTTTTATATTTCAAAACCGCAACCACCCATGAAACCGCAAAAAAAAAAAATTCTAAACCACTACCCGCCCACTCTATCGGTTGAAATTGCCTAATGCCTTCGGGTTGGGTCGGATTGGGCAGTTTTTGCGGGTCTAGCAGGTGAGTGAGCACCCCTAGCCGTTATGGGTCAGTCTCAAGAGATTCAGACATCTTAAATTAATTTGAGACGTCTGATTCTGCTTAAGACGTCTTAATCAGGCGTCTTAAAAAACCAGAGGACTGATTTCTATAGAGGTTTTTCAAGGTCACTATTCAAGAGGATTCAGACGTCTTAAACCATTTTCAGACATCTTAAACCTCTTTAAGACGTTTTATTCTCACGTCTTAAAAAACCAGAGAGGATGTACTTTTGAGGTCTGTTCATTTTAAACGTCTTAAACAACTTTCAGACGTCTTAAAGTCCATTTCAGACATCTGATTTAGAAGTCTTAATAAACTAGAGAAGGTGTATATTTGGTCCTCATACTTCAGACGTCTTAAGCCTATTTCAGACGTCTTAATCATGATTCAGATGTCTTAAACAAATTTTCAGACATCTTAATCAGATTTCAGACGTCTTAAATATCTTTAAGACGTCTTAAAGCTCTGCAGTAGAATTTTAATATAAAGAGCTTAAGACCTGATTTTTAAGGGATCATATGCACGAGTCAAAAGACTCGAAACATGATTAAATTGATTCATTTTAAGTGTTACCAAGTTAATGCATGAACCTAAAAGCCCTTAAATCACAAATGATCATTAAATTGAATCAATCTTACATTGAATCCTATATGTCTTCACTTGATCTTCTTTTTGGCTTTGACGTTGATTCTTTTTTATGTCCATTCATGCGTTATGCCTTTGTTTGCGTCAAATGATTTGCTGTAGCTTTGTATTTATCTGTCTTAGGCTTAATTTGAAATCATTAGATCTTAAGACCTTCTTATGCATTGTTATTATCAAAATCAATGGTGTTAAAACCATTTGGGCCAACATTAAGGCCATCCATACTCATTCTACATGCACATAATGCAAAATAACATTAAACTACATGCCATGCATGAAAAATATCATCTCAAACATCACGTGTAATGCACATGCAAACTACTACTCGACAAATCATCAATTAATGACGCAATTAAACAAATTTAATTATGCGGGTGTTATAGATGCCATATGGAAGAATTGATTCTCATTCATAATAGAATTGCTTGATTACAAAATATCCTTGTTAGGGTATAAATAGAAATCTAGAGACAATCTAAATAGGGATTGGAGATAAATCAGGCATAATCAAATATTTTCAAATATTCTCAACTCCCTAGTAAATACCAATCCAATCTAAGATTGTGATGAAATACTCTACTAGTGATTTAGTGTATCTCATCTAAATTATTATAATGCTTCTATTTATGATTTCTTATACTCGTCTTTAAATTCATAAGGATTTTAGCAAAAATCTTCATGAATTTGTCATTAAAATCGTCACTTTGTCGCTTGCTTGCATGCTTGTTTAGGGGTCCTTCCACTACTAGATTGTGCTGGTGAAGATTGCTTGGGTGAAAATTGAGAACGAAAATAAGCTCATGGCCTAAAAAAAAAGGGGTCTCTAGAGGCCAAGGCTTATTCGTGCCATGATATGCCTCAACGGACCAATAAGCTTGGGTTTTTCAAAGTCATCAAGTCTTCTTTTTCCTTGTTCTTCTTTTTCCTCCAAACGAACCTGTCACGCCCCGACTCGGAGAGTCGACACGTGGATAAAAGTCAAAGTAAAAAGGTGTACACGTGGATAAGTCAGAGTATAAAAGTTGCGGAAGACTTAGTCAAATCCATGTATATTTTTTTTTTTATAATAATTGTATCAGCTCATCAATAACACCCAAATAATTAACATGAAATGTTATGCTCACACGTCATGCCCAAAATAATATATGATCCCAAAATAATGCCAACATCCCTGGCACATAGGTTGGATTCAAACTATTCAAGGTTCAATAAGTAATAATGGTAATAACAATAATAATAATAGTAATGTCTATACATCAAAATAACATAGTCTCTATGTAATGCACGTGCATCTATCCTCATCCATGACTATGTTAGTATGCAACCTTCACATTCCAACCTCAGATCATGCCACTAGGCATCCGCCATCGGCGAACCTTCATTCATCACCTGATCATCTGAAATAATAATAGGATGAGCTGCAAAGCCCAATAGGAAATATGTGTGGATTCTATACAATTAATATATGTGCAAATACATGGTATATGGATTAAAATCATTTAATAACTCAAATCAAATATCAGTCACAAATCAATACTTTGTGTGGGTTTTGAGTTAATTTCCCAAAATTCTCATAGTATCTCCAATTCCCAAGACTATGGGATCAAACCATGCATCAACCGTCGCTGATCACAGGTTACGTCGTCACGTCAACCCTCGGCTCAGCCAAGCACGAAAATAACCAACACCTACGCGGCGCTCTTCCTCGAGGGCTTCAGGGTATTTCACCCAAGGGCACTTTACCCTGCTTGCTATTCGCGGAGTATTCTCAACGCAGGACACCATTCCATTGTGATGCCCCCCACCCGTTTGATGCATACCAAGACCCAAGGTCCATATATCCAAAACATTTTCCATCATTCAAATAAATATCTGAGTGTCCAAAAGTATCCATAAACATGTTTGATAGATTTTTAGAATTTCAGTAACATTTCTAAAGCATTTCCAAGTAACCAACATTTATAAAGCATTTTTCCAAGATCCAAGTATCATGAAAATTCCACACATTTAACAGATATTTCACAATAACATTTAAACGAGTATATAACCATGTATCTTTAAGGAACAATATAAAACAGTCGTATCAAATGATATATTGAAGGATTCCCTAAATTTTGAACAAGTAATAAAAATATTTGGTCATAAATCAGTGGGAAAATCCAAAAATATCATTAAGGCATTTAAAGTCACATTTATAGAACAACACCATATTAAATGTAAAGAAGCCACATTTCCTACCTCAATTGCGAGCAATACCAACCCAAAACCACGTGATAGACACTGACAATGCGAATGCAGCGTTAATGCTCCCTAGGGTCCTCCCGAGGACCGATAAAATCTGATAATTATGCATACGTAATCTTTAGGTAAATTTCAAAATAAATATAACGCACTCAAAAATTACTATTGGCCTTCTAACAGTGAACTGTGGTCCCAAAATCATTAAAATAATTTTTACAACACTCTCTATAATTTATGGGAATTTTATGTAATTTTTGGAATTTTCTGGTATTTTCTGGAATTTTTAATAAATATTAATTTGGCCAAAAAGTCAAACTACAGTCAAACTTAGTCAAAATGGTCAACTAAGGGTCCCACATGGTAGGGCCCTCCAAGACGAGTCCAACGGTTAAATTTGGGGTTCATATGATTATCGTATGGCTTTTAAATGCGTGAGAACACGGTAAGGTATACAGATGCACCCACACAGGATCATAGACCTACGGGGTCATCTTCAACCTCCGTGGGTTGAATTGTGTAACCGGCTTACACCGTGTGTTCAACAAGCCAACTTCGACGATTAATATCTCACTTGTTTCTTAACCGTTTTCAGTGATTCAAGTATCGAATCGAAGCTCATGCAGAGTACTACGTGCGAATATAAATTGTTCATTCAGAATCCTATAGAATCATATTCGTTTTTAAGTCTAAAGTTTCGGGTTTTCATGATCCAAAATTCTAAAACTTCAACCTACAGTCAATTTCTCTAAAATTTGACACTACCATGGTGTTCCTTGGTCCCAAAAACATAAAATACGATCATCCTTTCTAAGAATAACATAAGAAAATAAAATTGCATATACATATGTACGTATACACAGTACGTGATATATATATATATATGAAATCAACAATAGAGGAGGTGAGGATTTTACCTCACTAAGAGAGCTCCACGAACTCAGCCAAAAATCTCCACCAGACCACTCTTTTTTTTTTTTCTTTGTTCTTCCTCAATTTCTCTCTCTCTGTTGCTCTTTCTCTAACTCTCTGTCTCGATCCCTCTATACATATATATATATATATATATATATATATGTATATTTATATGTATATGTATACGTATATATATGTATATGTATATGTATATGTATACATATGTATACATATACATATACATATACATATATATATATATATATATGTATACGTATACATATACATATAAATATACATATATGTATATATATATATATATATATCCAAAGCAGATGCAAGTGGTGGGTGCGGCTAAAGAATAGATTATTAGAATCCTACCAGTATAGGATTTTTAATTGTTCAAAAACAATGGGCTGGGGTATTTATGGTTTACAGGTGTCAGGAAGAAATATTCCGTTCACATTCATCTCCATGGTTTGTGCTATGGTGTGGTTGGGTGCATGATTTTATGCTACACTTGCCTAAGTTATGGTGAAGTTGCACATATAGGATCAAATAAATATTATAAATATATTTATAAAATTCAGGTCATCACAGAACCATCGGTTAGTTTAGGGGTTTGAAGCCTGATAGAACATTTGTGCAAGTAAAAAATTGATGACAAAAGATAAACATCGTTGATATTTGAATATGACAAGAATGCTGAGGCTTTTTTTTTTGTTTGTTTGTTTGTTTGTTTGTTTTTGGGGGTGAAATATTGAATACAAAGAAAATGAAAAAGAAGTTTAACCACTAGTCGGATTCATGGAAGTTGTTGAAGAAAAGCTCAGGTCCAATTGACTCGCTTTAATACCATATGAAAAAACTAATTCGCATTTATAATTGATCCCTTGATTACAAAATACCCTTGTTAAGGTTTAAATAGAAATGTAGAGACAATCTAAATATGGATTAGAGATAAATTAGGCCTAATCAAATATTTTCAAATAATTTCAACCCCCTAATCAAATCACACCAACTCAATCTAGGATTGTGATGCGATACACTAATAGTGATTTAGTGTATCTCACAAATCAAACAAAGACGGAATCACAAATCAAACAACAAACTCTGATATTATGTTGGAACACCACTTGGGCTCGAAGGTAAGCTTTCAGTGAATAGGTTAACAATGTATATCAAATAAACACTCATGTAGTCCATGGAGAGATGAACTGATATACTGCAATGAAGTGAGTCAAACGAGTTGAACCAATAAACAGTATGAAAAGATAAATGAATGGGGAAAGGAGGTGCAAAGACTTGAAACTAAGACGTTTGAGAGACTAGTACTCTGATACCATTTAGGTTTCTAACATAAAAGGCTAAGCTTATAGGTTGAAAGTTTAAATAGGTATATGAATATATGTCAAAGTTTATAATTAACCAATGTAAAATATGATATATTTCCAATAGTATTCATATCTACACAATTACCAAAATGTTCTTAAACACCCTTTCTGCATTAGTACATTTGTTTGTTTGTTTGTTTGTTTTTTTTTTTTCTTTTTTGACGTAAAGTGGAGGTTCACTAGTACATTGTTTAGGCCTATTTATCCTTTGTGACCATTGTAGAGAGGTACATAAAGTGAGTTCGTATATTTTGATATTTTGATATTTTTTTTCTTTTTAGTTTAGGAAAAGAAAATCAATACCAAATAATATATATTACTTTTTTTAATGTCTATGAATTACCTAGAAAAATCGCATTTTATTTATTTCCTTCTCTACATATATAGTAAATTCTAATATTCACAGTTTCACACTATTTTTAAAAATAATATTTCTATAATAATACATAATACAAAAAACTGCCCATGAACACTATTGAATATTACATAAAATATCAATCACTAATTTTGTATCACCATCTACATAATTTTTTTTTATTTAAAATTCTCGTTTCTCGCTAAAACTGGCCCCGTTCTTAATGCTATAAACTTCACTTTAAAATCCTTCTATTAAATGTTTAAAAATAAAAAAAATAAAAATAAACATTGCATGGTATTGTTTTGATAACATTTTGAAATTATTTTTTTCCCTATAAAAGAGAAAAAAAAAAAAATTGATTCGAAAAATTTCACTGCCAACCCTTTTCATTTTGAGCATTAATTGATGCAAAATGCTAATGATCTTTTTTTGTTTAAAAATTAATTAGGTCAAAGATTTAGATGCTCGATTAATGGAGAAAGGCAAAAGAAATAAAAAAATAAATAAACAAGGGAAGAAATAGTTAGAAAAAAAACTACCCAAATGCTCAACCAACAAAACATAAATATTTTATCATATAGCTCGTAGAGTTTGTTGTCTAATTTTATCCCCCAGGTAGTATTAACTGTATATCGACTGATAAGAGTCTAACATACATTCGACTTTTTACCTCTAAAGGGCGAATGAAATGAAAAAAATAGTCAAGATTGACATCGTTATCAATAGCAAAGGGATTAGGTGGGACTGGGTAGTGGTTCAAAATTCAAAGTTCGAAGGACCAGTTTTTCCCTTCGTGATTATCTCAAGCTGTCGTGATATCATACTGTTCCAACAGCCATCAAACATCAATGACCTGCCTCACTTTTCACGATGACATTTATCTTTTAGTTTTTTTATTTTTTTAAAAGTAAGTTACCAGTTAAGATGATTTTGTATATTAATTAATGTGAAACGGACAATAATTTAATCAGAAAATTAGTCAGCCCTTTGAAACAAAATAAGATAAAATAAAATAAACAAACAATGTAATTCATCACATGCTAAACTTTCTCATAGTTATTAAACTGTGATGAAATAAGATACGTGAGTTTAATCTTCGCTCCAGTATGAAGAAGTTATCCACTCAGCCATCTCTCCCAATTGAAAAAGGAGGCAAAAGAGAGTGATTCAATTTGAATGGCAGCTCAAAATTGAACAAACATTTTTCATTGATGGACCAAGATTGGATGATTCAGTGATTTGGTTGGCAATATCCAATTGAAGCAACCAGCAATATGTATGGTATAATTACTCCAACACCAAAATACAGGTTTTGAGCCTAGCGCAAAAATGTACGATTGTAGGGATCATATGCAAAGTTCTCCAAAATTAGCAACAATTCTCTCTTTTGATTCTGCAATCACAAAGATTCCATTGGCTTGTAATTAGTGGTCAGGTTTTGACCCATGCCAGCAACGTACCCAGCTAAAACAACTTTATAGCAGCCAAGTTTACAATTTTTACCTAGCAATCTAAGTTGGAATATATCTCGATGGATTCGGATTTGGTGCAAGTTACTGCGGTGCAGGCTATTTTTACTGCATGGTATAGTAAATGTAAGATCGATGACACCAACCAGTATCTATATATATATATATATATATATATATAATATTTACTTTCTGAGTGATTCACAAGCTTTGAGAGGGTGAGGCATTCTCTCTAATCCTAGATCTGATGCCTACGGACCTTAAGTGTGATGCCTAAAGACTTTAAAGAGTGATTCCTAGATTATCTCTTTTCTTCTTCTCCACCATAAGTTCATGTGTTGCTATATTTTATCTAAAAATGACATTAATCCATAGCTCTCCAATTTATATAAGGGTCCTACTACAATTGCCGTCTAAAAATTTCCAGCGGCCTATTTTTGGAATATCAACGAATTCCAACCTTAAAACCTTAAACCTACTCCATCTCAAACCCCCTACAAATCCTGCCATCCCTTAACCTCTAATTCCTCCCTAAAACATTCTACGTCACAGTCACCCATTATTACTAAGAAACTGAAAAAAAAAACGTCAAAAACAAAAGAAGAAGGGGGTGGGGGGGGGGGGGGGGGGGGAAGCACTGAATCCGAGTCCATTTAATAGGCGTTCAGATTCAATGCCGAGGTGGGTTTTCTCGACACCATGCCAAGGTTGCTCTAGATGGCACTATGTGGCGTAGCACCCCATCGGACTGTCGAAGTGAGTCCAATTGATAAAACGACCCCCGGGAGAAGGCGTATTGATCCCAAAAGCCAAACGTTAATGGCAGCAGCTCAATGTCACCTAAAAAAACGCTGCGTTTTGTGTTGTGAAGCAAAAGATCTACAATCTCCTTTGCCGTTCCCTTTTTCGTGCCATTCGCGCCTAGGATTTGGTGATCCTATCCTTCTTCCCCCGCTTCTCTTGAGGCTAGGCATCTCCATTTCCATCAATCTTTCGCCGTCCTCAAGAAGCTATCATCGGATAGGAATCCAACGTGATGATCGACAGAAAAGAAAGCTTGATGGAGCTACAGGCCAGCTCCTTTGCATGCCGAATTTCAATTTTTTTTTATTTTTTTATTTTTTATTTATTTTTAGCCTAGACTTTGTTTTGTTTCCAAAAACCTAGATTGAGGAGTGGGAACAAAAATCCAATGGTTGTATTTTTTTATGTGGATATTAGAAACCCTAGATTTGATGTTTGATTGCATGTTAAAAAGTTTGAAAAGTTGTAATTCCTCTCCCTCACAAAGATAAGCTGTTTTGAAAAAACACGTACATTAAGAAATCAATTAATGTATTGACATGTCATCCATCTAACTTTTTCTTTTCAAAAATACTCTTATCCTATTATCAATGCATTAGTTGTATTTAAAATAATTCTTGATATAATAAATGATAGTATGAGAAAGTTAAAAAAATTTATAATTCAACTTTTCAAAGTCACAAATATTTTGGTACAACCAAAAATAAAAAAAAGAAGGCTTATCATTGTGGGACGGCGGGAGTATATCCTTAATAAAGTTACATATTTTGGGTAACCAATCAATTAGATCATTTGACTCAGATAACTTCTAATTTCTACTTAAAATCCTTCGAGTTACTTGGACGGTTGACAGTTATCTTTTTGTAAAAGATTTATCATTTTGAATTCCTCTTGCTGCTTTCTTGTGGCTTAGATTTAAGTGAGATATTGTGTGAAAATGTATCAAGAAAAGCATATTTCTTTTAACCAAAACCTTTTGTGCATACAAGGTGAACCAAGTCTATCCTTTGATATGTATATTTATGCATGTATACGGTATTGTGCTTCTTTCGATTTGTGTCATTATAATCCATGATATTAGCTTCTCTTTCATTTGATTTTTGTTGGTTTATATTTCAATTGATGCTAAGCTAAATGGAAGGTATATGGCATGGTCTCAAATTTTATTGCAGTTGCTTTACCAAATATGAATTGGTTTCTATTTTTGATTTTTTGGTTCTGCCCCCCCTTTTTTTTTTTGTTGGGTGAAATCAAGGGTACTTAAAGTAATGGTTGATTGTAGTAGCAACATACAAGAACTCCAAGAATAGGTTTCATTGGGAATTTTGAGTCATTTTCGGTTTCCTCTTGATGGGTATTATTAGTGTGAGAAGGCCTACATTGTAATGATTCATCACTATAGATACTACTAATATTGAATAAGAATATTCCATTCCCCTCTAACCCTTCTTCCTTAGCCTTAACATGTAATGCATGTTACTCTCCTTTGGAATTTTGGATGCTTCCTGATTCTATAACCACTTTTCTAGCTCGAATTAAGTATTTATATATTTATTTGTTTTTTTGCCTTATAATGGTCGTTTTTTCTTTTAATCCTTTGAGTTTTTAGGTCTTCCCCTAAACAAATTGAAGATTTGAATCAAAGAAATTTGTAGCCATAATTCAAGTGTAGGTTGTCTCTTCCCCTTTTTACAGGAGGAGAAATTTTGGAACTGCATGAAAAGTTGGCTTTAGCTAAATATGCTTATGAGGATAAAAAGTGGGAGTTGAACCCCCAATTGATCAAGATGCAAAATTTCTTTAGCTTGATGTGTTAATGAGGAGCAAAATGTAGAATTGCAATCTCAATTATTAAATATCAATCACTAATTTTGTATCACCTTCCATATAATTTTTTTTTTAAATTCTCGTTTCTTGCTAAAAGCGGCCCATTTCTTAATGCTATAACTTCACTTTAAAATCCTATTATTAAATTTTTAGAATGAACAATATATATATATATATATATATATATATATATATATATATATATATATATATATAAACATTGCATGTTATTGTTTTGATAACATTTTGAAATTATTTTTTTCCCTATAAAAGAGAAAAAAAAAATTGATTTGAAAAATTTCACTGCCAACCCCATTCATTTTGAGCATTAATTGATGCAAAATTCTAATGATCTTGTTTTGTTTAAAAATTAACTAGGTCAAAGATATAGATGCCCAATTGGAGAAAGGCAAAATAACTATTAAAAAAAAAAAAAAAATTAAACGAGGGAAGAAATTGATAGAAAAAAATCTACCCAAATGCTCAACCAACAAAACATAAATATTTTATCATGGAAGATATACCTTGTGGAGTTGTCTAATTTTATCCCCCAGATAGTATTATCTGTATCTCGACTGATAAGAGTCGATATATATTCCACTTTTTACCTCTAAAGGGCGAATGAAAAGAAAAAATTAGTCAAGATTGACATCATTATCAATAGCAAAGGGATTAGGTGGGACTGGGCACTTGTTCAAAGTTCAAAGTTCGAAGGACCAGTTTTTCCCTTCGTTATTATCTTAATCTGTCGTGATATCATAAGGTTCCGACGGCCACCTAACATCAATGACCTGCCTCATTTTTCACGATGACATTTATCTTTTAATTTTTTTTTAATTTTTTTTAAAAGTAAGTTACCAGTTAAAATGATTTTGTATATTAATTAATGTGAAACGGACAATAATTTAATCACAAAATTAGTCAGCTCTTTGGAACAAAATAAAATAAACAAACAATGTAATTCACCACATACTATACTTTGTCATAGTTATTAAACCGTGATGAAATAAGATATGTGAGTTTAATCTTCGCTCCAGTATGAAGAAGTTATCCACTCAGCCATCTTTCCCAATTGAAAAAGGAGGCAAAAGAGAGTGATTCAATTTGAATGGCAGTTGAATTTGAAAATTGAAATATCAAGTTCCTCTTCTTTAAGCTCTAGCCTATCTTCATCATGCACAAGTTCTCCGTCCAAGTGCTATGCATCTTTAAATTTGCTTGTGCATGTGATGGTTCAATCGATTGAACTTTGCTGAGAGATGACTTTCCTAATTTGATTCAACTTTCCTCTTCGAACCAACTTCTGATACCAGGGACCTATGATCAAATCTCCCTAATAAATTACATGTGGCCCCTCTTTCATTACACAAGTAATTAAAGCAAATTCTGGACTTTATTAATTTATGAGGTTCTTGGTTTTGAAAGTTGATAATTACTATTATATATATAGATATATATCGGTGATGTTCCCATTAGCATGTGTTGATATAAGTTATATCAGTACCATGCATTGGGGGTTGTATCCGTTGCATTGGGTCAATGTACCTTATATCCCACTAAGAGGTACAATCCCTAATGCATGGTGCTGATATAACTTATATCAACACGTGCTGATGGAAACATAACCGTATGTGTGTGTGTATATATATATATATATATGTATCAAAACATAACTTTATTTAGGTCCTAAAAGCAAGTTTCGAACATAAGCCAACTTGGAGAGCTTGTAAGCTTCCGACAGCCATTGAGGAGTAAGTAAGGTTCCAAGACAAGCCAATGAACTTGGACCAAGTGGACTTGACTAAACCCAAAATTGACCCAAATTAATAGCCCATATATGACCTAGACCAATTAGGCCCAAAAAATAAAATTACCAAAATACCCATTGCAGCCTAAAACTTGAGGAGATTTAAATAAGAGTAAACTAGTTGATATCGTCCTACAAAAAATATAAAATAAGATTTAAATTGAAAAACTGAAGGTGATTGATTAAGGTCTCGAGTAGTCCCGCTCTTGAAATTCAACCAATTTTCGACCCGGGTTGGAGAAAACTCGTCCTCAAGTTTTAGTAAAGTATTAATATTCTCATGTTCCCAAGTCGAATCCTTCACATGAGATGATAAGTTTGGCATTCATGCCCTTTCATCTTCTCAATTAGTGGCAACAATGATAGTATTTCACTAGTAGTCTGTATAGTAATACCAATAAATTTGTCCTGATGATGAAATTGATGGGTGGAGTAATGTCACACCCCTAAGTTGATTTGCGTCATGTCATGTGTTAGAGATGTTGGCCTCATTATTAATGTGGATCCCATGTGTAATTTGACATGGATCCATATTAGAATTTGTTAATCTCCTTGAGCAGAATTAATTCGAATATTTAAATAGCCAAAATCAATAAGAATTGAATGAGAAATTAATCTTTAAAGTCTCTCTTAAAGAATTGGTTGAAGAATGGTAATAAGACTTGTTCCATATTGAAAAACTACGAATTCATAGCATCAAACGCTAGCCTTGATCATTCCGTTTCTATTTTAAATCATCTTTTGAGTACTATAAGTTTTTTATTTTCCAAAATTTATTTTGGTTTGTTTATGATTTATATACTTACTGTTTTGATAAAATTATAAAAGTAACACATAAATTTCCTACATCATGAACTTCATCACCTTCCTTATTCATCTCTTCAATTTGTTTTAGTTCTGTTTTGCATTGTTCTACCTTCACTTGGACATTCCTTGCAATTGATGTAGCCTAGGAATTTGAGTCTTTTAACTCTTCGATAGGTAAAGCATCATCTTTTGCCGTAACTTTGATCTCTTTGGGAATAATTTCTGGAGCTGATTTCTCATGTTTCTGAGTCATGAATAGACTTTGCATCATCTTCAAATTCTTGATTCTCATGTCTCGTTCTTGTTGTCAAAGAATTAGATATAAATCGACCACCACAACATTGTTGTATTTCAGCATGTTGTTTCACCTGAGTTTCTATGTTCAATCTATTGTGCATCAAGTCAAGTTGCTCCATAATTAGAAATAGAATTAGATCTTGCTGATTCTCCGTGACTAATACATAGGATCTCCCATATTGTGAAAATTTCGCGGTGAAACCAAAGCTCTGATACCAAAATGTTTAGGGGAGAAATCAAAGGTAGAGGGATGGTAGGTAGGAGGTTTGGGATGGAAATTGGTTAAGGTTTAAAGTTTCAAAAATCCAAGAAATAAGCTGTTGGAAATTTCTGGACAGCAGCTATTGTAGGGTTTGGAGTTGGTAATTGAGGGTTTGGGGTGTTAGGATGAAAGCTTAGATATAGGAGAAGGGTAAGGGTCATAAAAGGTAGGTTTTGAAGATTAAAAGGTCTAGAACTATGGGTTAATGGTGTCTTCATAGAAAATACAGCAACAATTGAACTCAAGATGGAGAAGAAGAATAAGAGAGATAATCTAGGAATCATTCCTAAAAGTCTTTATGCATCACACCTAGGGTCCTATAGGCATCACACGTGAGGTTAGATAGAAGACCCACAGCCTCAGCTCAAAGCTTGTGAATCACTCACAAAATAAAAAATTATGTAATACTGTCATTGATTCAAAGTTTTGCTAATCCATGATTTTGTATAGCTCCTAAAACAAGCTTTTGGAGAGTAAGATTCCAATGCAAGACATCAGAGAGAGCAAGTAAACTTCTAATTAAGAAAGTTAGTGAACTTAGACTAAGTTGACCAAACAAACCCGAAAGTGACCCACCAAAGGTCCAAAGCTGACCCAAGTTAATAGAAAGCACAAAACATAAAAGGGAACGGCAATTGCAAACCCCCATTCTTATAAGCCCACCCCCTATCTTTTAGGTTTTTAAGGTTTTATGCAAAATATAAAAGTTTTTATCAAAATCGGTCATAATGTCCACTAGAAAACATCATTTTGAACAACTTTGTAGAAGAAAGTTTTTCCTAAATCTATCGTTTAAATATACTTTTTAGCCATTTATAGCATTTATTTCATTTTTTGCCAAAAAGTCTACCTAAACGATAGATTTTGGAAAAACTTTCTTCTGCAAAGTTGTTCAAAATGATATTTTCTAATGGACCAAGTGATCGGTTTTTGTAAAAACCTTTTATATTTTTCATGAAATCTTAAAAACCAAAAGAAAAGGGGTGGACTTATAAGAATGGGGGGTTGCAATAGCCGTTCCCAACATAAAATCTATGCAAACAACATCCATCTATGCCCAGCCCATTTAGGCCCAAAACAGAATATTACCGCACTACCCTTAGCAGCCTAAAGCTTAATGGAATTTCAATAAAATTAAACTAGTAGATACGGTCCTAAAGAAAATATAAAATCAGACTTAGCAATTGATTAAGATCCCAAGGAGTCCCAATCTTGAAATTGAACCAATTTTGAAGCCTTTCCAAGCTTGCATCAGGGTGGATGCTCCCAATTATATGTATGTGTAAGAGGAATGCAGAGTTGGTGGATCAGCTTCTCCTCCTCCTCCTCCTCCATTAATTGGCCAATTCCTAGGGATTCTTCTCTTTATCAGAGATTGTTTGGTTTTTGCCAAGATTAGTTAATTGTTTTTATTTATTGATTTATTTATTTGGGCGTGGTTGTTGGATTCAAGTGGGGGAGAGAAGGCCTTTCGTTGCTAATAGGTTTTCTTTTCTCGACTTGGTGGATTTAAATAATCAGTACTTTTTTTTTTTTACCCATTCTTTTTTTTACTCTCTCATTTTGAGAGATGTTTTAGCTAGGTTGTCAACATTGAATTGTCAATTAATTTCGCTGATATGTGGGTACAGGAAGATCATGCGTAATTGCATATTTCCAACTTCGATTTTCTTCTTCTTTTTTTGTTTTTTGACGATCGATAAAATTTACTGATATCTCTAATTCTAAATATTAATAAATGGGTATCAATGCATCTTTATAAGTTTCTTAACAAGTGAAGAAAATACTACTAGACTATCATGCCATTGGCATAAACTTGGCTACTATAAACTTATATATTTACCTTATCTGGATTGTTGGGTCAAAACCTGACCACTAATTACAAGCCAATGGAATCCTTGTGGCTGCAGAATCAAAAGAGAGAATTGTTGCAAATTTTGGAGAACTTTGCGTATGATCCCTACAATCATACATTTTTGCGCTTGGTTCAAAACCTTTATTTTGGTGTTGGAGTAATATATAAGTAATTATACCATACATATATGCACTACAAAAAAAAAAAAATTTGGAGCTTGTCTGCCACATAAGAATGGCTTCCATATAATTTTTAAACAGCTCAATGTTGCGGAACTTTTCGTAGACTGCATAACTGAGCCAAATGAGAAGCCCGTGGAGTTTGCACTACAAAAAATCTAGGGATCACCCATGCAAATTTAGACACGGTTTTTTAAAACCGTGCCAGGTGTTAAAGGTAGCCCACGGTTTCTAAAACCATCCCAAACATCCCCCCGGTATTCTTCTACCGTCTTAAACATCCCCACGGTAGTCTTCTACCGTCTCAAAGACAACCACGGTTTGTATCTACCGTCCGCAAAATCCAGAGGGGACCTTCGGCCTTTAACTTTCCCGCTTTCGTGAATCAGTCTTCTCGCGCAATTGAGGCATACCTAGGACGGCAATCTTCTGTGGGGAAAATAAGGACGGTAGTTTCCATGGGAGGCGTTGATATTCGTATGGTTAATTTGGTTGGGCTCATATATAAGAATACTTTTTCATTTTCAAGAAAACCCTCGAGCTGCCTGATACCTGATCTCTCCCGCCGCTTGTTCCTTTGCGACGAGCTTCCCTCCGGCTCCTCTATCCCTTGCCGGCTGGCTTTTCTTTGAGGTATTTCTCTCTCAGTAGCCATACTCTATATATTTTCATCATCTCATCTCTCTATTTCTCTCACTAATCTCTTTGTGGTGACGATCTCATAAAGAAGTTGTTTTTACATCTTCAAATGTTGGGGTTTTGGCTTAAACGGAGAAGAAAAGGGCAGTGTGGTTTTCAATTTTGTGGGGGTAATTTCCGTTCGTGTTGGTTTCTCAGGGTTTTAAAGAGAATCCTTCTCCTTCTGCCTCCACACTATCCACATTTTGAGTGAAGAATGGCGATTGAGTACAGAACGACAAGCGACTATGAAGATGAAATCTTTGTAGCTTTGCCGACATAAAACATTTTCCCCTGTTTTTTTTTACGGTTTTTTTTTTCTTCCTCCTGTGAGCGAAGGTTAGAAATGAAGAATCTGAAATGGGTCATCCATATAAAATTTTATAATTTTTCTTCCTCTGGTTTCTTACAAAACAGAGAGATAAAAATTGCTGGAACCTAAAGACTATGAAATAACAGTAGCTTACCTTTGTGAGGATGAGAGCTTGGCTATACTCAAATGAGCATGTCAGATCCCTCTAAACCAGAAAACAGAGTAAATGTGTAGGATAAAAAGGAAATCAAATAAACATAAAAAATTTATCCAAACACGATCAATAACAGTAAAGACATAGATGTAATCAAGTTCTCGTAATGGTTCCTTATTTTTCCAAATCAGTGGATGAACTGTTCCAAAAGATAAAGGTTTAGGATTTACAATGAAGAGGAAAATGCAATGGTGAGAAACAGAGCCCAGCAGATGTGGCTGGGTTTCAGCAGTGATAGGATGGAAGATATAGAGAGAGAGAGAGAGATTAGGTGCGGTGGGCAGAAATGGGGAAAATGCAATTGTGATAGGTGTACTTTTGCCACACGACACCACATGTTCACTTCTCCATTCATTCAGCTCTAATTATATTGGAACATCGTGCCAATCTCTCTATGTTTATGGATAATTAATCCAATATATCAAAAAGTCACTTCTAGGTGCCTCTTGGTCACCAATTTGCATTATACCCTTCCCTAGGGACTAAATTTATATTCAATGTATTCCGCTTTAGTATTGATTAACCTAAAATTGTAAGATTTTAGGGTGTCTTTTCACAATTCCAACTTAGAATTCACCTTCACTCTAGTTCCATCAACTAATACTAGGAACCATGGACCATCTTCCGGAATATATGTAGTTAGTTTATCCATAAGGACCATAACTAAAACAAAAATATAATGATTCAATGCCAATCCTTGGTGTAAGCCTATTGTGATTAGAAATTCACTTTTGGTTTGCCTTGGTTGCTATGGTTTTGCTGCTGATGTTTTAGTTAGGTTTTCCTTCAGCTGTTTTTTTTTCCTGTTTTTAGAGTCTTTTTGTTTTGCTTATTGTATTAGATCTGGACTTGCTATTCTCATCTCTGTTTTGTACTCGGCTGTATTCCCCTGCACTTCCATGATTTAATAATATTCCCCTTTATTGATAAAAAAAAAAAAATTGCCGACAATCACAATCATTGCTTGCCCCTCCACTGCTTTTAATTAAAGGTGTATTTTCTATGCTTCGCAAGATAAGGTATGAATTGTCCTATCTGGTTTCTGGTTCATGAAAAGACTCCAATTTTGATAAACATATTGATGCCATGATTATTTAATGGTTGTTCACTGAAGTTGGAGAAAATATTGTATAGAATGATTGGAACTGATGTAATCATGTTTGCTAGTGAAGAATGATGCCTAGTTTAGTTGGCAGCAAACTTGTGTAGAAGTAGTGCTGTTGAATTCGATTCTTACTATATCTATTAGGGTCATTCATATAAAATTTTATAATTCTTATGAATCTTAGGTTTATTTAATTCATATGAGTTGTAGAATCTTATATAGAATCGAAGATAAACAAAAAGGTTTTCTCGTTGTCGAAAAGAGTTCTATCTTGCCTAAAATGATATTATAAAAATTTGGAGACATTATCTTACACGTAGATATTACTCTTTTTAAGGTTTCTTTTACAAAATTTTGTATAAAAATAAAAAAAAAAAAAAAAAAGAAAGCTAGCCATATCTTCACATATGTTGGTCAATAGGAAGTCGTAAAAATGAATAGATTTTTACCATTCTTGTGCAGGTAAGCATAGAAAGTTAAGCTTTTTGGTAGATTTTTATGTAATACTGAATAGATTTTTAATTAAGCCAATTATCCTCTTTTGGATTAAGGAGGGCTAGTGTGATGACCTAGAATGTTGTTATGTGAGTTCAACATTTGATATATAAGGTTATTGGAGTTACATAGTGGTTAATGAATGATTTGATGAACTATTATAGCTTGATTCTAAGTATTTTGAAAGTTATTGTCGATTAGAATGGATGAAATATCAATTTTTACCAACAAATTGGGAGTTTAGTTAACTATATGCATGATGTAGTCGACTACACTACACATGTAGTCGACTACACATTCTAGAAAGGGTTTCTGATATGTTTAGTTGACTACACCATTGATGTAGTCGACTAAACCTTATGAAAATGGCCTGAAACAAGATTTTTTTATGTGCTGAAATGACCTTTTTGCCCATCCATCTATATATAACCCTAACCCACGAATTTCTCCCTCATATCTAATCTTCCTCCGCTGAAATAGAGAGAGAAAGAAAGGAAGAGAGAGAGACAAGGACTAGGGTAGAAAAAGGAGACCATGGATGAAGCACACGACCTCATGGAGCTCCAATGTTGTGATTTCTACCCCTATTTATGTGTGTACACCCTTTAGTTTGTGATTTTAGCTTCTATTTGAGAGATATGTGCATTTTTCATGATTGTAGATCGTTGTATGCATGATTTATAACATTATTATGGGTTTTTTTTTACATATTTACATGGGTTTGGGGTTTGAATTTCTTAAAAATCCATACATTTGGGAATTCAGGATTTTATTTTACACCCTATTCAGTTATATTCATGTTGTATTTCAAATCCTTACATGATTTTGGATTAAATGGGTTGAAATTGAAAACCTATTGGTTAAATTCTTATAATTGAACATTGGGGGTCACTTTTATATAAGTGTTGGAAACCCATTTTTCTACCATTATAATATAATGGTTTTGAGAGATTAACATGTAAATAGATATGATGTAGAGGGCTACTGGAGACAGGATTACTACAGTCTCGAAGGAAAGGGACGTATTACTGTGTCTTCTTATTCTTTAGTCCTGTACTATGTGCTCGAATAGAAGTTACTGCGGTCCCAGGTAGGGATGTCTTGCCATGTTTCCTCTTGAGGTTATTGCGGTCCCAGGTAGGGATATTTTGCTGTGTTTCCTTTTATTTCCGCGCACGAGGGCCTCGTATGACTTGGGGAGGATTATTCAGTTTAAAAGACTGATGTTATAGATTGCCAGATATGGTGGATGATGTTATGGATTGCCAGAGATGGCGGATTATGTTATAGATGATTTACATGTTCTCCCGTATTTATTTTAAAATAGTGAAATGCAACCCCACTATCTCATTTCGTTTAAATGCTCAAAATGGTTTTAAAACCTTGATATACAACTTTGAAAAATGTAACTTACTAAGTTTATACTCATGCCTATTTTTAAAACATTTTATCGCAAATTATAAGTAAGATAATGATGACTCATATGAGAAGGCATTGCATCAGGGTTAGCATGAGCATTTCATAATGAATGTGTATATTATTTATGGTCTGTATATTATTTAGATAGACTTTTTGTACTCTATAATGTGTATATTGACGATAGAACCTTATAGGATTGAATGCCAGCTTAATTTTATAATTTGAACTATGGATGGTTATGAATTTTGTTTTAGATTGAACAGGTTTTTTAAAAGTTGAGAACTTGGTATGTTCTATTTACAAATGGGACCATGTCGGATTTTCTTAAAAATATTTCCTTAAATTGTGATTTTAATTACAAACCATCCTTAAATTCTATATACTTTAGATTTTATAATTGACACGTCATGACCTATTTTCTTAGTCGTGCATGACAGTTAGTGTGTGTGGGTAACTTACCACATTATCTCTGTAGACCCAAAAAATGATGCCATTATGACTAAGTGTGGTGCCATCCCTCTTATCATTCAATATTTATCAAGCCCAATTAGAGAGACTATATGTGGAAAAGCCAGTGATACATTGCTGTTTCCTTTATTTGTCATTCCAGATGGAAAATGAAGTTGGAACTTTAATGTCAAATTGAAGGCACATTTAACTACAGACTCAACCATGGCTCACAATTTTCATAACCTTCGAAAGAGATAGGAATGGAATAAACTGATTGTATCAACTCTTTATGTTACGCTCATTCATGTCTTGTAAGCACAATTGGCAATTGGCAAACTATATATCCGAGATGGGCCTTTCAACTTGGTAGCCACTTATTATATTACAGTTCTCTTTTCTTTTCCTTTTAATTTTGGAAATTTACTTTTATAGGATATTTTTGCTAGTTGCTTCAATTGGATATTGCCAACCAAATCATTGAATCATCCAATCATGGTCCATCAATGAAAATGTTTGTTCAATTATCAAGCTATTAGATAGTCGATCAGGACTTAGGACTATACTGTTGACACAATCTGCCTAGTGGTTGGAGGGTTCTAGTTGCTAGTATTTTTGGTATCATATGCAGATAACACAACCTGTAGTTAATGTTGGCCCTAAGGTTATATGACCAAGGGCATATCTGAGATTTTGATGATAACAAAGGATCAATGTCAATACTAATGGTTTATATGTCAGATAATGATCAAAGCTAGATACTCAAGAATGAAATATATCAAGCACAAGCAAGGATTGATTGTCTCAAGGCATATCCATAACTTGGTACATCAAGGGTGATTAAGCATAGCACCACATGAGCATAGAAAGCATGCAAAAGACCTACAAACACTTAAGACCAAGCTAGCATCGTCAACGTAGATACTTAAATAGCTATGAGTGAGGATATAGGTTTTTGATGTACTTGATTGCTCAAATAATCGCTCTATTGACCTAGACGGACCTTAGGATCCTTAGGTAAATTGAATTTCATCAATTGGATAAGGCTTAAGTTGATTTTATTGAACTCAATTGAACAAATCTTTTGTAAAATCTATTTGACATACTTTCTGCCCATTTCAGTTGACTTAATATCACTTTCAGTTGACTTAAATGAGCATTAAGTCGACTCATTCTCCATTTCAGTCGACTCATTTGACCAATAGAGGTCCCCTACTTCTGTCTTCTGATTCTGCCTAAATCAGTTCACTGAATTCCCATTTCAGTCGATTGATTTGGCAAATTAATCAACTGAATTGAGTATTCAGTCGACTGATTATGAGAAATCAGATCTCCAACGGCTAGTTTTTGAAAGGTGGTTGGGGCATTTAATGCCACCAAACGGTTCTTTCCCAGCATTTATTGCACCAAACAGTCATATTATTCATATTGCCTATATAAACAATGATTCAAATGCATTTATGATTACAAATACAAGAGCATTCATTGTTTTCATCCTTTTAGCCCTAAATTCATTAAGAGCATTCATTGAGCAATCAATTAGAAGAGAGCTGAGCAATTAAATTATGTGTTATTCATTCTTGAAGAGAGTTTCTTTGTACACAAATCTCATCTCTACAATCTTGTAATCAAGGGTTGGCGATAACCCCATTCTTAGCACTTGAAGAAGTGTTGTTGAGCAAGTGTTGGTTGAAGGCACTTAGTTTGTAAAGGTTTGCTGCTTCACCTTGTAGGAGAGTGATAGTGGATTGGTAAATCCTCAAGCGAGCTCTTGAAGCGAGGACGTAGGTGGGAAGGCTGAACCTCATTAAATCTTGTGTTTGCACTCTCTATCTCTATTCTCTTTATTGCTTATTATTGAAATATCTCTCATTTGTAATAATCTGAATTTTAGTTTGTTATCATATTTTTGAATTAGCTAACAACCCTATTCACCCCCCTCTAGGGTTGTTTACTTGGGACAACAGTTAATTTAATTGTAATGATCCCATATTTTCCCATAATTTGCCTAGTGTTTAAAGGGTTCTACTCTTTTCTTTTTAGAAAGTGTTGTACGTTTCTAAAACTTCATCCAGCATTATGGAAAAGTATTTCAACTCTCAACATTAGCATTATGGTTTGATGACAGTTTATCAGATTCAAAATTATATGGACTTTGGATCAAAATTTAATATATATATATATATATTTTATGGATTAATGTCTATATTTGATTTTTCATTATCATTTGTGGGTGAATTAGGCTCTTGGAGCTCTTTATTATCTCTGTGACGCATCTAACAAGAAAGGGATGTTGAGGCCATAAGTGATTTGTCATCAAAAGGTATGCTACAGCTAATGCGGTTGGTGATCTAGCTAAGATGTTTTTAGACAAGCGTGTCTCTGAAGTTTGAACACATGTGAGGGAGAAAGCCCGCCACTTTCCTGTTTGTTTCCTTTCTCGTTAAAGAAATAAAAAACATCGTCATTTTCACTACCTAGATCCTAAAATAGATTTTTTTTCCCCCTTCTTTTTTGCCCTTTGTAATAAAGAACTCACCGAGTCATTAATAGTTTTATTTCAACATATAAGTCTAAAAATTTAATTGATAAGAGGTAACCAATTGATTGCTATTTATTTTTACAATTGATAGGATTGTTAGCCTCACAAATTTGTTGGATATTTTGTTTTATAAAATGTGAAATTCTCCTCTGATGCTCATGTGGAAAACTTCTTTATACCTCATGTGTTGTTGGTGAATTGAAAGTAGAAAAATAAAACTACCATATTGTAATCTTAAGATTTTACTTGATTTAATGTGAAGCCATTTTCGTTTTATATGTTTTCGTTGAGAAGGGAAGAGGAAAACCCATTCAGATTTGTTTTACTGAAAGTATGCAAATGGATGGTTACAAACTAATCATCCAAGTATAACACCATGCTGTATCTTTGTTTCAACTACTCTTCGAAATGGAATGCAGATTTTTGCTCTCCTCACAACCATGTCACTTAGTGCTTATAAAGTTTCATGTTTTCAAATCATGATTGTGGTCATTGTTGTGATTGTGATTGTGGTTGTGGTGATACGAAAAGCAGGTGTAAGGGATTTTATGTAATGGGATAAGGGATACCAAGGTTGTGGATATGGCCCCATATGACTTTCTCCTCTAAAATTCCATTAATCTACATTTATCCCACCCCATTCCTATGCTTGTCCTTCAGTTTCCCTAGATTTTTCTACTAGGCACTTAGTTTATTTTAGACTAGTTGAGTATATTTTAGACAAGTTGTATTTATTCTTTTTCTAATCATTATATCTAATAATTCCATCCATTTACCTGTTAATAATCCGATGTTCTAAGTTACCAAATGAATCCATTGCACTAACATATTTAGCTGCATTTATAGGATATATAGATATATATAGATATATATATATAGGATGATAATCAGGTAAAAATGTGTTGATATAACTTATGTTAACACCCGCATTAGGAGTTGTACCTTGTATATTAGTGGGATATGATGTACATTGGACCAATGGAAGAGGTACAACCTCTAATGCATGGTGTTGACATAAGTTATATCAGCACGTGCTGATGGGAATACAACCAATATCTATATCTATATATAAATATATAAAATTTGTGAGTGATTCACAAGCTTTGAAGGTGTGAGGCATTTTCTCTAATCTTAGATCTTATGCCTACGGGACCTTAGGTGTGATGCGTAAAGACTTCAAAGAGTGATTCCTAGATTATCTCTTTTCTTCTTCTCCACCATAAGTTCATGTGCTGCTATATTTTCTCTAAAAACGACATTAATCTATAGGGTCTTACGATGATTGCTGTATAAAAATTTCCTGCAGCCTATTTCTAGAATATCAACAAATTCTAACCTTAAAATCTTAACATACACAATCTTCGTATTTTATTGGTGAAACTGAATACTTGAAATTCAACAGACCCCCTATTTTCTTCTTGCGAAATAACCGAGATTCTATGGCACCTGCGATAAGCCTCTTGCCAAAAGAAGGCTGTTAAAAACTAGCTGACCCAAAAGACAGAGTAATGAATATCAACGTGTTTAATTGATGCAGGACCTGTGCTCACTTCCCTAATGTTATGTGGTCGCATGTTCGGCTCAACTAAAGCTTCTCACATAAAATCTGAGCGTAGAAATCTGGGGTTAGAGAGGGAAAATACGGAGGAAAAGTGGCAAGGGTTCAATAAGGCCTAAGAAAGGAGCTTGGAGGTGTGTCTTGAATGAGATGAGGGAAGGTATTTATAGGTGAGGGAGGAACCCCCTTGCACCTATTAAATGGGAGCAAGGACGCGTTCAGATTTAATATCGAGGTTGCTCTAGATGGTACCACGTGGCGTAGCACCCCATCGGGACTGTCGAAGTGATTCTAATTGATAAAATGACCCCAAGAGAAGGCGTTTTGATCCCAAAAGCCAAACGTTAATGGCATCAGCTCAATGTTACCTAAAAAACGTTGCGTTTTGTGTTGTGAAGCAAAAGATCTCCTTTGCAATTCCCTTTCTCGTGCCATTCATGCCTTATCCTATCCTTTCCCCACTTCTCCTGAGGCTAGGCATTTCCATCTCCATCTATCTTTCGCTGTCCTCAAGAAGCCATTATCGGAGGGAATCCAATGTGATGATCGACTGTTACGATCCTAATGTCCTACATTGGTTAAGTATGGGCTTAACCATGTGTATATTAACTCTTGAGCATCCTCCCCTTGCAAGTTGGTTTTTAAGGGTGAATTCTATTCAGGGGTTCATATCATTTGGTATCAGAGCTAGCCACCATGTCGAGTATGGGATCGAACACAGTATGAGTTGCAGTTCTCTACAGTCGATTGCTGTAGAAGAGGTGACCTATAGGCTGGATTAAAATGGTTTGGTATTGTGTATGGGCATGGTATTTAGTCATTGAATACTGGTAGGCATAGTTAGTAAAATACGGTATGGGAGAATATGGGACGGCATACATACGGAGTATAATTCATTTTTTCTTAACAAAAATATGATGAAAAATTCGGCATAAAAAAGGGAAATGAAAATAATGCAGATACGTGCATATATGGGTACAATATGAATCTTAATTAAAAATTCGGTATAAAAAATACGCGAGTGTGTTATGTTATTTCATTTAGTATATCACTATTAATCACTATTTTTATATTGTTTTATTTAAATATTCATAAAATATTATTAAAAAATCAATCACATATAAAATAATAATCTATTTTATTATTATTATTATTTTTTTTTACATTTACATAGAAAGAAGCAGGAATTTGACTAAGAAGATGGCTAAAGATTAATAAGTATATAAATCTTGATCTATATATATTTTCACATTTCCATCTCCTAAACTATTTTATAGGTTTTGTCCTAAAATCGTATGAAATGTGGTCTATATAGCAAAAGAATATATATCATCATCTAATCTTTAACAAACCCAAAAAAAATTATATTAAGAGATAAAAAATTATAAATTAAATCTTGATTTAACAAAAAAAAGATAAGAATCAAGATATTTTAAATATTGACAGTAATATTGTCGATGATTATAGTAAGAGTCGAATTGTCAACATTATTGTAGTCAAATTGTCAACTACAATGAAGAGTATTTTAACATAAGTATAATACGGAATATGTCAAATACGCGAACTATACATTTGCTACAAAAAAAATGAGTATTTTTAATTATGTTTGAACTTTGTACAGCAAATGAGAGTTTTTTTTAAAAATACGTACGTACGTGTATTATATGGGTATAGTACGAGTATTTACATACTAGGCTAGTAGGTGAGTGAAGCCACCAAAAAGGGAAAAGGCTACCATTGGGTCAGTGCCAATAGAGTGGGCCACCGTGGTCGTCGGTTGCGGAAGTGTGGTAGTATGTTACGATCCTAATGTCCCGCATCGGTTAAGTATGGGCTTAACCATGTGTATATTAGCTCCTGAGCACCCTCCCCTTGCAAACCGGTTTTCAAGGGTGAGTTCTACCCAAGCGTTCGTATCATTGATGGAAAGGAAGGCTTGACAGACCTACAGGTGAGCTCTTTTGCTTGCCGAATTTCTTTTCTTTTCTTCTTCTTCTCCTTTTTGTTTTTTTTTTTTGTTTTTTTGTTTTTTTCCAAAAGCCCACTTTCTAAAAACCTAGATTGGGGAGTGAGAACAAAAATCCAATGGTTGCATTTTTTGATGTGTAGATTAAGAATCCAAGATTTAAGGTTTGATTGCATGTTAAAAAGCTTGAAAAGTTGTAATCCTTCTCTCCCACTAAGATTGGCCTCTTTGAAAAAGCACGCACATTAAGAAAATCAATTAATGCATTGATTTGTCATCCGTTCAACTTTTTCTTTCCAAAAGTACCCTTATCCTACTATCAATGCATTGGTTGTTTTTAAAATAATTCTTGATGTAATAAAGGATAGTATGGGAAAGTTAATTTTTTTTTAGGAGAATGACATAATGGTAGGTCAAAATAAAAGTAATTCAAAATAAGATGTCAAATCTTTCATATTCCATTTAAAAAGGAAGTAATATACTTTAATCCCTAAAAAAGGGCTTCTACCATTTACCATTTTATGGTACTCATTGTAGACACCCACATTTTGCCGGGCCGCCTCCGGACAAAATCGATTAACCCGTCAACAGTATAATTAGGTCAGACATGCTCCGTACCTAACTTCATTGACCCTGTCCTACCCACTAGGACAAAGCCTCTCGTCAATTCGACCTTCGATTTCTGAGGCCCAAGAGCTAGGAAAGGGCACGATACCCGAAAACCCCGAATCGAACCCCTAAATCGGTACTAGGTGGTTCAATCTCCAACAATCTTTGATCCCACGGTCAATTCCACCGTAGGATCTTCAACTCAACATCCGTAGAGCAGTCTAGGATCATTTGATCGGGAATCAGAGGGCACGAGCCCTCCGATCCCCAATTTCCCCCAAATCGAACTCCTAAATCGGTACTAGGTGTTTCAATCTCCAGCAATCTTTGATCTGACTGTCAATCTAACCATAGGATCTTCAATTCAACATCCCTAGAGTGGTCTAGGACCATTTGATTGAGAATCAAAGGGCACGAGCCCTCCGATCCCCCATTCACCCCCAATCGAACCCCAAATTTAGCACTAGGTGGTTCAATCCCCAAAAATCTTTGATCCAACGGTTAATCGAACCGTAGGATCTTCAATTCATCATCCCTAGAGAGGTCTAGGACCATTTTATTGGGAATCAGAAGGCACGAGCCCTCCGATCCCCAATTTCCCCCAATCGAACCCCTAATTCAGCACTAGGTGGTTCAATTCATAACAATCTTTGATCCGACGGTCAATCCAACCGTAGGATCTTCAATTTAACATCCCTAGAGCGGTCTAGGACCATTTGATTGGGAATCAGAAGGCACGAGCCCTCCGATCCCCAATTTCCCCCGAATCGAACCCCTAAATCGGTACTAGGTGGTTCGATCTCCAACAATCTTTGATCCCACAGCCAATTCCACTGTAGGATCTTCAATTCAACATCCCTAGAGTGGTCTAGGGTCATTGGATTGGGTATCAGAAGGCATGAGCCCTCCGATCCCCAATTTCCCCCAAATTGAACCCCTAAATCGATACTAGGTGGTTCAATTCCTAACAATCTTTGATCCGACGGTCAATCCTACCGTAGGATCTTCAGTTCTACATCCCTAGAGTGGTATAAGACCATTTGATTGGGAATCAGAAGGCACGAGCCCTCCGATCCCCAATTTGCCCCGAATCGAACCCTTAAATCGGTACTAGGTGGTTCAATTCCTAACAATCTTTGATCCGACGGTCAATCCAACCGTAGGATCTTTAATTCAACATCCCTAGAGCGGTTTAGGACCATTTGATTGGGAATCAGAAGGCACGAGCCCTCTGATCCCCAAATCGCCCAAAATCGAACCCCTAATGCAACTTTAGGTAGTTCAAATCCTCACAATTTCTCATCCAATGGTCAAACCGACCATTGGATCTTCAATTCAACCCCTCAAGATCAATACAGGACCATTTGATCGAAGATCGGGCCTCATTTGGCTCACTATCAACAAAACCCTAATTGCAGAGCCTTACGAGCATCATGCTCGCATTCGGGCCATTCAATCCCACTCTAGAAAGTGCACACTCCATTCTTTGGTCCCGAACCAAGTTTGGGGACCCAAAGTTCCAATCCCCATTCAAGATCAATGGTCGGATTTCACCCGATCATCAATCGAACGCGATCACGCGATCGTATGGCCCATAGTAGGGCGGACCACCACCCTAGGCCCACCACAACGGCCCTACAGCTTTTAGAAGGGCACACTGCCCAAAAAACACAAGTTCTCATGTGTGATGATGAGAAATCATCACAAATGTGGGATAACTGTGCCCACGCTGGCCAAACCAGCGTGGAAGATCTTGCTTTCAGCTCTGCAGAATCCTGTAGCCTCCTGCAGCTGAAATCCAACTGCCTAGATGGGACTGTTTTCCACGCTGGCCTGGCCAGTGTGGATACTCAGTTTGCCCTTTTGCCACTTTTGGACCATCTTGCCCTCATCAAATGGGGTAATTCCTTTAGCAAACAAAACCTAAAAGCCCTCCATGTCCCATGTGACCAAAATGCCCTTCCAAATGTCCATTTTACCCCTAAAAGTCAAAATTTTCCTACAAATAGCCCCCATTTTTATGTATTAAGGGCCAATTTCCAAAACCCCTAATCCCTAGCCTTATTCCATCTTCCCCCACTCAATGAGGAAGCCCTAATCCATTTCATCCTCACACTAACCCATGCACTAATCATTCCATCAAAAGAAAGCCATCCTAAACACTAATCCATCCAACCCAAAATCCAATCCAATTTCACCTACCACAAAAAGAAATCTACCACACATCCTCTCAAGAACCCTTTCACACATATTTGGGGGCTGTTTTTGAAGGAAAAGCCAAGACTTGAACCATCCAAGTTCCATTTGGATAGCATAAGAGAGACACAAATTCTGCTGCAGTTTTACTACAGAAAGACTGTCAATTTCGTGTCTTCTGAGTGGCAATTTCACTTCTGCTGACTGGTAACTCCACTGTTACCCCACTTTCCTTCCCTATTTCACTCCACCACCTTCCAAGCACACTTGGAATCACCAAAGGAGTATCTCAAAGAAGATTTTCAAACCTAGGAAAGGAGCACTCAACCCTAACTTGGTCAAAGCAAAGGTGAAATTACCTACACTAGGTGAGCATCTTTCTTTTTAAATTCATTCCTAAGCTTTTTAGTTTAATTTCCTATTAAGCTTACCATTATTCTTGCAGCCTTAATATGTGATTGTCACCTTCCATACCTTAGCCTGAGTATGTACCTAGGTCTCCTAACACGTGTCGTGAAGGGATTAACCTTTGTATGGTGGGTTAAAGGCAGGGAAATCCTAAAAACACCCAATGCTTGCAAACCATTCCAATAGGTTGCTAGCACCCATTTTTCATTTTTCTTTCATCGCATGTGAGCTTGCATATATGATGTGTGAAATGGAAATTTAAGCACGTCAAAAGGTTGATATGATGTTTAAACAAAATCAAATTTGGCAAGGTTAGGTTCATGCATGCATACATATTGTTTACACTAACCTCTTCTTGTTTCCTTGAGCTACGGCCCTTACACGCTCATGATATGAGGCGCAGTAGGTCTCTTTATTCTTTCTTTTAATTTCGAGGTTGAATCCTCCGGGTTGTGGTCGTTGCGACTCTTGCCCCTAAAAATTCTAATTATTTACTACTGAGGTTGAATCCTCCGGGTTGTGGTCGTTGCGACTCTTGCCCTTAAAAATTCTAACTATTTACCGCTTTATTTAGAAGTTATGGCTTTTCGCTACCCTCCGGGTTGTGGTCGTTGCAACCTTTTGCCCCAATACTTGAGCACTTTTTGTGGTCACTTGACCCTTTTTATTTTATGTACATATACTTGTGCTTTTCAAAGCAATAAACATCGCATTCATGAATTCCAAACCTTTCTAAGGTTGATTATGTTTGTATATCTTTTGACACTTTTGATGTGTTTATATTGAAATTTCATGCTATGATAATGTTTTAGTTCTGTTTCCATGTGAATAAAATTCAATTCAAGTTTCGAGGTAAACTATTATGCTATAGATAAAATTTTACAGTATCAAATGCTTAAGAACTCGTCCATAACATAATAGCTTATCACCATCAAATGGACTTAATCAATTAACCCGCCAGATTCCAATGAATCACTTTACCCTGAATCCAAAAACTCCTGCGTGTCCCTATGTCACGTAGTAAAAATTCCAATCCTTAGGAGGTTTAGTTGCTCGCATTTTTATTCAATTAATTCAAGTGCGCACCTAGATTGAGTTTAAATTCGTCCTAACCATTTCATGCTTTAAAAGCTTCAAATACTTTTTCAAAAGTCTTTCTCAAAATAAAAAAAGGGGTCTTTATATCCCAAATCCTTATTGAAAGATCTATACTTGCATGGGACCATTTTCCCACAAATCATTTTTTGACAACATTACCATCTTTATCAAATAAAGATTTTGATTCAAAAAGAGTTTCTTGCCATTGAGCAGATTGTTAAACGCATGCCTCATTTTTCAATTGACGAGTTCATTCCAAAAGAATAACTCGAAAGATTCTTTTCGTAAAAAAGGAGCACGCGCTTTCCTTTCAAGAAACGTCATTCTATCACATGAAGTCAATTTTCCAAAACCATCATTCTATACAGGATATCCTTTCTATTTGGGATTAAGAATCATAAAGTTTCACTTCCACTTTTAAACCAAAATTCCTTCACACATCAAAAGTGTTCTTTCCTCAAACAAATACATTTTCTTCCTTCAAAAGGAACCCCTATCTTCAAAAGGCAATCATTTCCCTTCAAAAGGGAACATCCCTTTATTTCAATAGCTTTCAAAAAGTATCCTTTTTCTCTACCCATTCCCCGATTTCAAAAGTCTTGAGCTTTCTCAGAATCCCAAAGAGGTTCGCACTTGATATTAATTCTTTAAAAATGGACTCACATCTTTTCCATTTCCATACCTTCATAAAGGATTAATTTTTACCACTGTAAGATATGGGCATTTTAGAGTTAATCAATTTGACCTAAGATACCCAAGAGAAGGAAGGTGAATTTGTGGTCCTTTCAAACAAATTTCATTCACAACCTTAAGGTATACTCTTTCAAAACAACACTTTAAAAGAGATCTTGTTCTAATGTCTTTAAGGATCTCTTTTCAAACAACAAATTCAACACCCTTCAAAAGGGTATTCTATGTCAAATTCTTCGTGTAGGAACTTAACAATATCAAATGGGATTTTAATCAGAAAACATCGTTGAAATCGGGAACCGTTGGATTCCAACGGGCGATGTGGGGTGCCTCACACCTTCCCCACTCGTAACCAAACCCCCTTACCCGCAATCTTTAGTCTCATAGACCACTAGGAGTCAATCAATTTCCAAATGGACCTCAAATGGATCCGTTTGATGATAAGACCTCAGATGGACTTATTTTTTTTGGGATCTCAGATGATCCCACTCTCTAATCAACCATAGGATGCCCAGTCACGTCCTCAAACCCCCTGATTGGTGGCGACTCCATAGCCTTGATAATTTTAGATATGCTCGCATGCCTAGGACGGTCAAGGCACCCTTGAAATGAACTCAACACACACCCACCAGAAAAACGGATGCCCTGGGGTCGTCCCAAAAACGTTAGGAAGGGAAAACATCCCATCCCTCTTTTTGGGGTAGCAACACTCATTTTACCCTTTTTATTTATTTATTTATTTATTTTAATATCTCACCTAAATACCTTCCTTACATTAAAGTACTATACCCATCCTTTCTATCTTAATTTAAAAATCTCAAAATATAATTCAAAAATACCAATCATGTATTTGTTTTTCAACTAAAATAATAATCATCTACACACTTAGATTTGAAAAGGTTTTTACTTTTTTATTTTTTCCGGTAGTTGAATGACATCTTTGTAAATGAAAGTTTCCAATCCCGTACAAAACATATAACTGGAGAACTTCTTTCTTTCTTTCTCTTCTATTTTTTTTATTTTTTCAACACAGAAGAGAAATATTAAGGTTAAGTTTTATTTAATAAGGAAAGAGGGGAATGGTTTGACAAGTTTGGGTGGTACAAAAAAAAAAAAAAAAACACTAAAATGGTATAATGGACATTTGACCCTAAATCCTCTCTTTTTGGAATTAAAATTTATTATTGTCACTTTGAATGGAATAGGAAAGCTTTATCCCTTTTTTTAGGATTACTTTTATTTTGACCCATCATTTCGTCATTTTCCCAAAAATTTATAATTTAACTTTTCAAAGTGACAAATATTTTGGTACAGCCAAAAAGAAAAGAGAACGCCTATCTTTGTGAGATAGCGGGAGTATATCCTTAATAAAGTTACATATTTTGGGTAATTAATCAATTAGATCATTCGACTCAGATAAACTTCTAATTTCAACTTAAAATCCGTCGAGTTACCTAGACAATTGAGGTATCTTTTTGTCAAAGATTCATCATTTTGAATCCTATTGTTGCTTTCTTGTGGCTTAGATTTAAGTGAGATACTGTGTGAAAATGTATTAAGAAAAGCATATTTCTTTTAACTAAAACTTGTTGTGCATACAAAGTGAACCAAGTCTATCCTTTGATATGTATATTTATGCATGTATACGGTATTGTGCTTTTTTCGATTTGTGTCATTATAATCCATGATATTAGCTTCTCTTTCATTTGATTTCTTTTGATTTTTATTGGTTTATATTTCAATTTATGCTAAGCTAAATGGAAGGTATATGGCATGGTCTCAAATCTTATGGTCATTTTCGGTTTCCTCTTGATGGGTATTATTAGTGTGAGAAGGCCTACATTGTAATGATTCATCACCATAGATACTACTAATATTGAATAAGATTATTCCATTCCTACTTTCTTTTTCTTTCTTTTTTTTTTTTTTTTTTTTTTTTTACCCTATAACCCTTCTTCCGTAGCCTTAACATGTAGTGTTACTCTCCTTTGGAATTTTGGATGCTTCCTGATTCTGTAATCACTTTTCTTGAATTAAGTATTTATATATTTATTTGTTTCTTTTTGCCTTATAACGGTCGTTTTTTCTTTTAATGCTTTGAGATTTTAGGTCTTCCCCTAAAAAAATTGAAGATTCGAATCGAAGAAATTTGTAGCTATAATTCAAGTCTAGGTTGTCTCTTCCCCTTTTTACAGGAGGAAAAGTCTTGGAACTGCATGAGAAGTTGGCTTTAGCTCGATATGCTTATGAGGATGAAAAGTGGGAGTTGAACCCCCAATTGGTCAAGATGCAGAATTTCTTTAGCTTGATGTGTTAATGAGAAGCAAAATGTAGAATTGCAATCTCAATTATTAAAGTTGCAGCAGGAATTAGCTCTAGCGAGAGAATCTAAAATGAGGGGGAAAAAAAAAATCATGTTTTGGTGTAATTAGATATGTTATCATGTTGGGGTTTGTTTTGTTGGCTGTAAAATATTTTTATAATATGTAATTCAGGCAATGTTTTAGCATTTATATAATATGCTATAATTTTGGTGTAATGTATTGAATATGTTTACTTTTTAGAATGATTATAGATTGTCATTTGGAACATAGGATTTCTTAGATTATGGATTAGCCCTTTTTACCCGTCAACTGTGAGTTGGAGAAATAATGCCCAATGTGTGGTCTTTCCTTTTATCTATTTATAATGTATATTTTCTACAGTTTTCATAAGTCAATAACTCGGGATGTCCTGTTTACAGACATGATCATGCTGAATTTTCCAAAATTTTTGAAAGAAATATTTAAACATTCAATGCATGTCTTTATGTTAAGGGAGTTCTAGTTAGCTTGAGGCTCCTGGTCTCGGTAGAAATCCTTGTTTCATGTATATTTGTATTGTGGTATATTTGTATTGTCTTGGATTTTGATTGGAAGGATTGGGAAGGAATTTGTATCTTGGTGTTGGGGTATGAAGACCTTACTTGGGATGGTATCTAAGCTTGAGGTACCTTCATTTGGGCAAGTAATTTAAAATTGAGTTAGCTAGTTGTCGGATCCGTTTGGTTCCCAAAAAATAGGATGAATGGACAAGTTAGAAGTCATAATTCTGTGCATATAGAAGGGGTGGGATTTACATAAGTCCCATAGTAGGTCTCAACCCATGAGAGATTTTGAAAAATTTTAGAAAAAATTTGGATAGAGTTGCATTAATGGGCATCATCAATCTCTTCAACGAGAGGAGTTGTTTTTCAAGGAAGATCTCATTCTCCTGTTAAGAAGCATCTTTTAGTTAATAGGAATGGTATTTTAGACTTTTAGATGGAATGTTATTTTTTGGGATTGGCTCCAACCAAATAGGCTTCATTGGATTGCCTGCAACCAAAGAGGCTTCATGTGGGTCTTCTTCTTCTTCTTTTTCTTCTTCTTTCCTTTTTTTTTCTTTGTTTAGTCCTAGTACAATGGGTTTGAATCCCTAACCTATATTACTCATTCCCTTTACCCCACTTTCCCTCACCACTAGGCTAGCCCTAGTGGGTTAGAAGGGTCATCTTTATTGGTTAACGTTCTGACTTCTACAGACCCAAAACTATTAGCAAAAAAATTTGAGTTTCATTAAAAACAATGAGCTTTAAAGATTGAACCAATGTTACTGTGTAACCAATTAATGTTTCAAGATCATGGGTTGGTTGACCTCACATCGCAAAACCAATAGTTACCAGCTCAAAGAAACCCATCGAACAAAAAGGACTAAGGGAGAGAATCTGAATTATAATAACTTCCTAAGGGATCACCGTACAAATTTACTCCGTCATAATATTAACTTACCAACTCACTTAAAATCCAAAAACAAAAAATACATATGCATGTAGGAATTCGAAAGGGGAGAACAATGAAAACAAAAACTACTTGTATTCCCATCGGTTTTGCACCACGAGTTCAAACTATTATGAAACTCAAAACAATATAGGATTCAAATTACTTTCTGCCCGACAATTATAGTACAAGTACACCTAAAATAACCAACCCAATTGATCGTATCAAAATCAATTACCCGTAGGATGCAAAAATTTGTATATAGTGGTAGTACGGGTGTCGTACCACAGGGACTGTACTGGGATTATTTTAATTTTGAAAACTAAATACTAAAATAATTCACAAAGATGATTTTTGTAATTTTGAACTCTATATAATGCAAGCAAAATAAATTTATATTTTCTTCAAGAAAAGAAATACTTAGGGTCTCGAATCCACCACTAATCTTGTATAAAAATGCACTTATTGTAACGTGTTTCAAGAAGTTATTATTTGGTATGAGCAAGACTCATTGTAGCTACAAGCCCAATGACATCATCAAGAAAGGTTCATATATTTGTAAATTAGGCATAACTCATCAAAGATATAGCATGAACCGTCTCACCTACTTTATTCTAAACTAATTTGTGAGCATGACTCATCTTGTCTAAGCATGAATCATCTTAATCTCCAAATATATATACAGTGAAAACCATTGCATAACCGTTGTATTTAAAATCACAGAAATTAAACACAATTTGAGATAAAAACACTAAAACCAATTGTATCAATAATACAATCCTCCTAGTTATGCAATCCTCATACATAAATAATCAAATCAACAACACAATACAATAAAATACACAATACTTGATTAGGGCTTCATCTCCCCCCTAAGACAAAGATTAGTTGGCCATGTAGATAACCAAGAACTAGTCTCTCCCCTTTGCCACCTTTGTACCTCCTCCTCTTTTCCTCCTCCCTTCCCTTTGTTATGTGAATTCCCTTGGTATTTATAGGAGATGGGGGAAGGATCCAGCTGATCCCACAAGTCAAAAGCAATGCCTAATTTCTTTGAATTCTTGGCTGCCCATGTTCTCACTTTGACAAATGCTGCCAGATTCAGATTTTTTGCAAGTAAGTCCACTTCCAGCTCATTTTTGACTTGGAAGACGTTTGAATCAGGAAATGCCATAAACTAAACAATTGTAGCTCTTTAAGTCATCTTTCCAGAGCCACAAATTTCACTCAAATCGGATATGGGAATCACAAGTTATGGCTAGATTACCAAAACTTGGTCAATCTGTCCAGATTTGCTGTTGATTTTGGGATCATGAATTTCTTTGCCTAACTTTGAATTTCAGCTGCTCAAATCTTCAAAATTGTTGACCCAACTCTTATTGCAGCTCCATGAAATTTTAGGTAGGTGAGAAACCTATTTCAAGTTGCATTTATTAGCTTAAGTAGTCCTGATTGTCATCTTTTCTGGTATAAACTCAACAGCCCTGCAATAAATCAAGAACACTTTAAACACACAAAATTAAATATAATAAAATAACTAGAAAATATAAATTAGGGAGTAATTTCAATGAATATTTTGTGCTTATCACTAATTATAATACATAATTGGGTTACTTTAAAAACAGCCATTTGTTCTCATAGTATTGCAAGTTCACTGTAAGAAACATGCTCTGAACTAGTGCACAAGTTGGTCGAGACATATATCTCCTGTAGAGGGCACTTGTAAGAACAATATATTAAGTCCATACTAGACAAATAGAACATATGGAATATAATAATAATAAATAATATGTGCGTACCTGTAGAAGCCATTAAATCCAATTAACAAACCTCTGCAAAAGAAATACAGTTAGGAGCTAGGCCGGTCTTCCTCTACTTGCTCATTTTTTCTTTATGTAGCCACTAATGGGACAGGTTACTAGAGTTTTCAACTTATGGATTGTAGAGGGAAGCTGGCCTATTTATAAAGAAATTTTATGGAGTCTTTCCCATTATGGATTCCTTGACTTATAAGGAATAGGCCCACACTTTATAATCCCACATCACGAACTAAGGTGCACTAGAGCCCATTTATTTTATTGATCACATCATCTATTAGGCTATACCGTATATCATTACAGGCTAGACATTCAACCTGTTTTTCACAATCCAGAAAAATCAATCAATGTAAGCCCACATTATATAAAAATTCTAACATTTTCTTACTTGGGCAACATTGATTGTTATTTGACTAATAATAATAAAATAATACATATATATATATATATATATATATATATTATTTTGAAAAATGACTCTAGGGTTGATTTACTTAAGTGGCCACACATACATATAGCCTGAATGAAAACACCTTAGTAACATAATCCGGTCCAATAAAAATACTAACACCGAATCATGGAAGTCACTACATCATGTAGCGACATAATACCACTCCATAGTTACAAGTGCTAATATCCCTATCAAAATGGATCTCAAAATGATGTGTAAGTGCGGTATGAAAATAGCATACTAAATGTAATTAAAATTTGTGCTAAGTTTAATATCGGTTCTCTTTATGGTTTCCCATGAAATCTCTTTATACCTCACAAGGAAGCCTTTACGCTTCTAATCGAAGCTCACATGCCTCCAATGAGACTTTTATGTCTTTACTTTATATCTCGAGACCTTTATTGATGTCATTTACAACAATAAGATATAGGTACATAGCATATATCATATGCTAAAAATTACATCAATCATACTTTATGTGCACAATAATACAGTATAAGAAAATTAATTGGTACCCACTATACTTTAAGATAGATGTCTACTTTCTTGAATGATTTTCTTTATGATGAGCTCATCCTGCCATAAACAAAAAACTATATGTGCACAAAATATGGCAATATAACAAATAAATATAATTTCACGAAATAACTTCACAAACCTTAATGGCAAAAAACCCCGTACTTTATGGGTTACCTCATCTTGAATGGGATTTAGTATCACATTATAAAATTCAGTCATCACATAATCTTGAACTCCCATTGATCAAGCATATTTAAAATAGCCTAAGACAACCTAACTATAAAACTTTATAGGCTAGGCATGTTAGTGGAACCCAATCATAATTATTTCTAACCATAATTATTGTCTGCTTACTATGATACTTTCTCTAACTACTAAGAACATTACGTCCTTATACCAACTATACAAATGCTATTGTCTCTTATGCCATATTTTTAAAATAAAAAAAAAATATATAAACTTTTAAAGTTTTGTAGATAAACCAAAACTTAAAGTCCTTCATAAAATGTTAGCATCAAAACATCTTTCATACATGTTATCATATTTAGTCTTATAATCATGGTGAAAAATTTCATACGACTTCATCAACTCTGTCTTTTAGACAATTCTTTAACCATATTAGTTCCAACGTATACCCAAATATAAGTACAATAATTAATCACATTTTATATATTAAATTCCATCATGGACAAGAAAAATTTATAAGGCTTTAGTTCATGATAAGTATCTTAATCATCGTATTATTTTTGTTCATTCAAAGAAAACACTGCTAATCAACACGTAAATCTAACACATACGCAACACCTAAATGAGCATAATCTTAAGTACTTAATATGTTCCAAAATTAGCAAAAACATAAGATACGTTCTTTATAAATCATTTCTAACTTAATTTTCCATTAACTTTATGTAGACACCCCATTTTGTACCGCCCAATCAGATGTGAGATTGCCCGATTTGGAATCCCGATGATGAGGTTTATTGTGTGTCCCGAGAAATTGACAAAGCAATTACCGACGAGTCGCTTAGATTGCAGCTTGAGAGCCTGTCTGTTTACCTCTTACGTACGCATATAGTCTATATGCGTACGCATGATGCGTACGCAATAGTAGCATATACGTACGCACCATCTGTCACTTCCCCATTTTCCAGCACCGATGTTTTCACCCAAGTCTGATCAGCATGGGGTAGAGGGAAAAGATTTCGGCGACCGCTTGAATTTGAAATGTATGGGGAACAAGACAAGGGAACCAGCCGGTTGCTGATTTCCTGGGTCGGACAGGTGTGATTTCAGTTTTTTTTTTTTTTTTAATGAGGAGAACTGACTTACCGCAGTCTATAAATACAGACTCTTCTGAACAGAGGAGGAGGGGGGGGAGAGAAAATCATTCTAGTTAAACCATTGGAGAGTTGAGAAACCAGTGAGAAAACCAGTCAGAAACTTATAGAGAAAAAGAAATAAAATCATCCATAAAACAATTGCCCAAGCACTAGAAAACCAGGAAGAAACTAAGGGAATTTAAAGCTGTAATCTAAAGCGACAAGGTGGGAATCGCCGCATCGATATCGGAGGCACTCAAACCTGAGGGTAAGTTATTCTCATTCCAATATTTATTATTCTTTCTTTTAACACTAAAGAATACATCGAGGATTAACCAAGATGTACTCGGTAGATAGATATCATTAATTATTTTTTTTCTTTGTACGGACCGGACAGTCACCGGGTTGCAAACCCCAGACTTTGAACTCAAACATGACCATGGTTCTGTAAATATTTGTGTAAATGAGTTATGTGTGCTTGTAGTATACTATGAGAATTGCGATCCAGGTTTTGAATCATTAAATATGATTAAGAAATGATTGAGATAAGTTATAAAGAAGTTGACCCCTAACAAGATGAAAACTGATGCGTGCGATTTCAGTTCGCGCCAAGATCAGGGGAGAACACAGTAAACGTATGCGTACGCATTAGTGTTTGTTGCGTACGCATACTTATGCATGCGCATTTGTTGGTGTTGCGTACGCATTATGCGTACTCATTAATTTCTATTGCGTATGCATCCTTTACCCACTTTCAATTACTTCAGTTATTATTATGTCTCTTTGTAAGATTAAATATTCATGATGATTTACCCTGATTTTGGTTAGTCCATTAAATGTTAACCTGTATATCTTATTTCCTGTGTATCTTGTTTTGTTATGTATTATAACCTCTTTCTCATTTTACTCACATCATTTTTCATATGATTGGCATGACATTTCATAAATTGTGTGCTTATGGATGAAATTCAATTAAATATTCCGGGTTAAATATAGCCAACAATCGTTTACGGAGGCCGGTTTTTTATCGGGCATTGTTGGGTGCTTAACACCTTCCCAACATTGTACCTTAGCTCCGAACTCTGGATCTCTAGCCCAAATACATCGAATTTGAGATTGAATTCCCCAGAATGGTATGATTAGTTCCCAAGGCTGAATTGGGTGGCGACTCCTGACACGCTAGCGCTTCGCAATAGGGTATACGTCCAAAGGGCCGCATCAGCCCGCGGCGCTTACAGTGGCGACTCCGCTGGGGAGCTAAACTGTGCTAAAGAGCTAGACTCCATGTGAATGATTGTTGGCTTTAATTAAACTGGGAAATATAATTGAATAAGAACTAAATAATTGCACACACGGGCACGATTACCCTTATACCCTCGATGACAGTTTGACGAAAAGTACCGGGCCCTATTTGCGCCTATGGTTACTGGGAGTCAGCATCATCAACCTACGGTCTGTGCCACTAGCCTGTAATAAGCTTGTGAGTACGTTAATGGATTGCTCATTGAGCATCCTAGCCTGGGTGACCCTTGTCGAAGAAGTACCCTGCTGACCAGCCACACATGGAAAATTCCTGCTTTTTGCATGTCATTTTGTGTGTCATAATTGCATCCATGATTAGATGTTTATCATGGGTACGGGGCGTGGTCCACATTATTTATTTACTATTTCAAGTTGTGCCCAATATGGGAAAGGAAGTGGGATTTTGCTATTTAGGGGAGGAATCATTATTCCTAGAAGGTTCAATGCTTATGGTCATTAAGGGTCCCCTCCACGTGACCACTGGAAAGCTGATGTCCCTTCTATAAGTAGCCACTACCTGCAAATCAATAAGGGGGGTTTGCCATTTTTAGCCCCTGGGATTTCTTCCTATAAACTTCTATCATTTTTCCCTACCAGAGCCTCCTCCCTCACAATGTTTTTTTGGGATTTCTTCGTCTTCGCTGTTCTGTTCACCATACTCTCACTCCAAGTGGCCTTCTATTGCGCATGTGTAAAGATTCCATTCCGAAGGATTATTCCATTTCTGGCGCTCATCGCGTTCCTACTCATTTTTATGTATCATTTTGAGAGTTAAAGATGTATTTTGTATTTTGGCTTATGGTAGCTAGTAGTGCAGAATATGTAATTTGGTTTTAGCTTATGAAATATAATATCCTTTTATGTTCGTTTACTCTTCTTCTATACTCTGAGAGAGAAAAAAGGGGGTGTTCATTAGATTCAATAACAGAAAAAGAAAAAAAAGAGAGAAAAATAAAGAAAAGAAAAGAGAAGGAAAAAAGAGAGAAAAGGAACTACTCCATGGTAACATCCTGGGGAGGGCTGGAAGGACCAGAAGAGTGACTCTGAACTTCGTTCTGGAGCTTTCCCAGTTGCTCCCGAACTTGATCCTCGAGCCCTTCTAGAGCTACAACTCTAGGTGTAACCCCCCTGGCATAGGCATCCACCATCTCCTTCAGAGCTCTGCTCTCCTCTTTTAGGGTCCTTATTGTCCGACTGGACCATTGGATCTTTCTTTGAAGGCTGAGAGTTTGATTGTTTAGCCTTTGGACTTCCCCACTCCTAGTATGCAGGCGCCGAGCCATACTGGAAGTGACTGTAGTGGCCCGAACACTTAGGGCCATGGCATCCTCAATAGATCCATATCGGACCTCGCATTCAGTATCCTTTCGTCACGAGGAGTAAAGAGCCCTGCGGCTACCGCTGCAGCATTTGTATGGTTGTGTACCACAGTATCATTAACTGTGATGGGCTAGTCATAAGTTACGAATAAGGGATGCCAAATGTCCGGCTGTGTGTCTGGCACAGCATTTAAGTCAGGGCGGTTGTGAGAGGAAGAAGAAGAAGCCATTAAGTCTGGAGTAAAGAGTGAGAAAAATGAGGGAAGTGGGGGTTTGAGTTTTCGAATAATTGTGAGATTGCCAACACTTAATCTCTGTTTATTAAGAAGCTCAAGAGTCAGAGAGAGGGGATGTGAGAGTTAATGCGTTGCCAGGAGGACCAACACGCTATCATAAAGCCAGACGCTATTGGGAGTAGGGGATTAATTAATCCCTCGAGCCTTGGGTTATCAGCTACTATTGCCATTTTTTTTTTTGACAAACCGACGCTTAGGCTGTCAATCATAGCGTTAGCGTCGGCCAGAGGCCAAGAGCTTTGAGTAGCTGAGCGAGATAGTAACCCATAAGGTTTGGGCTTGGAAGTTTGGTCACCCAAACACCTTGGGCTTTAGTCATACGTAATTGGACTAGGAAATCCCTAACTCCTTTACTCGTTCGACAATAGGAAGGATCCGTAGGCATTTTTTCAGAAAAAGAAGAGGGATGAGTGAGTGTATTGGACTCAAATTGAAAGATAATAAATTATGAGGGCCTAGTAAATGTTAGGACTAAACCAGATTCAATGAGCAAACAAATCCAAACAAATTGAAGTTCAAAGTTGATTATTCTTTAAGCTTAAAGCCCAGTGTGTGAGAGATGAGCAGCTTTGTAAATTGGGTCCAAGCTTGAAAAAAAAAAAAAAAAAAAAAGAAAGAAGAGGGACTTGGGCCCAAAAAAATGCTGGTGAGGTGAGAGAATTTGTAAATGGGCTTATGTTTAAAGAAATAACCAATTTTGTACACTTATCAAACTTTGGGGCACTCAAAAGATTTAGTAAACATGACGGGGCCCAAAGTATGATAAAAAGGGAATTGGGTAAAGTCATACCAGAATAAGTTTCTCACTTGGTAAAAGGATGTGAACTTAAACATTTGCTTTGGTCGAATTTCAGTAAAAATTGAGCATTCAGGTGGTGTTTGGACTCGTTTACCTACATCCAATCGATTGAGAAGAATAGAACAGATGGCAGAACCAACCCTAGCTGATCTTATGGCTTTGATGCAACAAGAAAAAGCTGAGGTAAAAAAAATGGTCGCTGCATTGGTACAAAGGATGGATAACCTAGAGATAGGGGGAAGTAAGCCCAAAGAAGAAAAAGAGCAAAAGTATTCCGAAGGTGAAGAAGAGAAAACTGGAGAAAAAAGCAGCGCTCGAAAGACGGATGAAAATGAGAATGCCTGGGATGATGAAGACTATGTTGACTACACAATCAAGAAAAACGCCAAAGGAAAGGACAAAGTAGAAGACCCACGGGTAGACAAACTAGAGGCTGAGAATCAAGAAATGAGAGAGCAAATGGGCCAAATGAAGGCCGCATGGCGCAAATCCCAAGGAATGGATGACTACATGTTCTCCATGCCCAATGCCGAGTCCACAGCTAAAGCCCAGTTACCCTCTAAATTCAAGATGGCAGACTATGAGAAATTTGATGGGACTGGCGATCCCAAGCAGCACCTCCGTCAGTACATGAGCATTACACGAATGAGGGGACTAAATTCAGAGCAGATCTTGCACGCTTTCCCTTTGTCGTTCTCAGGGGATGCATCAAAATGGTATTATGGGTTGGAAGAGAAGATGGTTGGATCTTGGGAGGCTTTAGCCCAAGAATTCACAAATAAATACAACTACAATACTATGCTGTATGTAACACTGCGAGATTTGGAGATGACAAGGCAGAGGCCTGATGAACCCTTCTCTGAGTTTATAAGTAGATGGAGGGCAAAAGCAGTAAAATTGACCAACAGGCCAGCAGAGATAGATCAAGTCAATATGGTGCTGAAAAATCTAACATCAGTTTACTTCGATAAAATGCTGACCTCATCTGTTATGGACTTTCAACAATTGTATCAGTGTGGAACAAGGATAGAAGATGCAATCCATAAGGGACAAATAGAAGGCAAGCCCAAAAGAGTATTTGGAGCCAACAGCAATGTTCCAAATAGCGGAGTTAGAGCCGGTGGAGCAACACAAGCAGCAGTCAGTACCATTTAGCCAACTGAGAAGAAGCCGAGAGTATTCCATGACCTAGGGGTTCCTTTGTCTAAAGCTTTTGCCAACCTATCAAAACGGGGGTACCTACAAGCACTGGAACCAAGAGCACTCCCAAGTCCCATCCCGTCCAATTGGAGGCAGAACGAGTTTTGTGAATTCCATCAACGGATTGGGCACAAGATCGATAATTGCACCCGCTTGAGGCATGAAATCCAGGATATGATAGATTCAGGAAAGCTACCACCTCCTGGGCCAGAGAAAAAGCCCAATGTACATTAAAACCCCATACCCAATCATAAGAATGCACCTCCACTATATGCCAATGTGATCGAGGAAGAAAGTAAGAATTGGGACCCATCAACACTAATAATAGCTGTATGTGTGCCATGGGATGACAGCGATGAAGAAGAAGAGACACAGGGAACAAAGTTTTGGGAAGAAATCAGAGAAGGGACTGAAAGTGAAGATACTATGCACCTCACGCGCACAGGGAGACATTTTAAACCACCCTTTTTGGAGGGTGACCACCCAGGAAGAGAGGTAAATCAAGAAGTTGATATAGAAGAACTGAGACAGAAAATTGCAGATGTAGGGAAAGAAGAAGAGGAAGACAGGGTCTTAAAGCAACTAAAAAAAACACAAGCAAACATCAGCCTGTGGGGTTTATTAGTGGCTTCCAAAAACCACCGACAAACACTCTTGGATGCGCTGGCAAGACATGAGGTATCCGTAGAAACAACACCACAACAGGTATTATCAATCATGGGAGTTGGATCTACCAGCAGGGCTGTTTTAACTTTCTCGAAAGAAGATCTCCCAACTGAAGGTACAGAGCATGCAAAGCCTTTGTACGTTACCGTAGAATGCAAGGATTTAAGAATCCCAGCAGTTCTGATAGATAATGGGTCAGCACTAAATGTGTGCCCTTTGCGCACAGCCACCAGACTGGGAATCTGCAAAGAAGAACTCGCACCATCTGCCATGACGGTAAGAGGGTATGATAATAGCTCAAGAAGTGTGCTTGGAACATTTACAACTACTTGCAAGGTTGGACCTACTGAGTCAACAGTTGAATTTTGTGTAATGGACATACCAGCAAACTATAATCTACTTCTGGGGAGAACTTGGCTCCATCCGTTAGAAGCTGTTCCATCCACGGTACATCAGAAAATCAAATTACCATGGGAAGGAGGTGTTCTAGTGATTCATAGAGATGGGGAGATAACTGGTCAGGTTCTGGGAATCAAGGAAGGAGAAGAAAACCTGGGATGGAGAGGATTTGAGTTGGTACAAGTGCTGGAAAGGAAGGATACAGAGAAGGAAAAAGTTTGCCCAGACTTTGCAGAAGGAGTAAGCCACATGGTGGCGCACTTCATGAAGAAGATGGGATATATGCCAGGCATGGGCATAGGGAGAAATGGCCAAGGAATCACCGAATTCCCAGACTTTTGAACACAGAAGAATCGCAAAGGGTTAGGTTACGAGGGAAAAGAAGGGTTCCCACAGAATAAGAACACGCTCAATGGGAATTTTGTCAAAGAAGGAGAAAACTTTCCCTATTGTGGTTTCCCTGAACCCTGGATAGACAAAAGGAGCGGGAAGAGGTTACCTGGACTAGAAGTATTCTTTACAGAAGAGCTGAGAATGGAGCTTATTTTGAAGTAACCAACCAAGATAGAGATACCAGAAGTGGACTGGGCCGATAATCTGGAACAGGGAGCATGGAACTTGCTACTATCTGACCATGACATGTACATACTTGCCTTGACTGAAGAGGCAGTTGCGGGAGACTTATCAAAGTTGATTAAAGATGCTAATGGGGGAACTAGTACTTGGAGTTGGGAGAAGGGAGCAGAGACTATTGAAGGTAGCGCTCAGGCTATGCTTGGTAAAAAGGCCGTGAAGAAAATCCTTGATGTAATCACTCCTTTTACTAATGAAACGAGCTCTGATTTTTCTTATGTTGATATGTCCCTTGACGAATATATTGTACAAATGTCTAAAGACCCTGACTTAAACAAAGCAATTAATGATGAACATGAGAGAATCTCGAACCTGTAAAAAATGAAACCATCATGATTAACTTAGGCACTAATGAAAATCCTAAGGAAATATAAATTGGGTCCACTCTGTCTATACAAGAGCAATATGATTTCAGCACCTTATTGGAGGAATTCCAAGATGTGTTTGCATGGTCCTACGAAGATATGCCTGGTATAGACCCCGAGATTGTGCAACATCGCATTGACATCAAAGAAGGGTTTAGATCGGTAAAGCAGCGTCTAAGAAGGATGCAACCCGAATGGCAAATCAAGGTGAAAGAAGAAGTGTCCAAGCTATTAAAAGTGGGTTTCATACAGGCAGTAAGTCAAGCTGATTGGATTGCTAACATAGTACCAGTACCAAAGAAAGACGGGCGGGTACGGGTGTGTGTAGACTACCGAGATCTCAACAAAGCTTGCCCAAAAGATGGTTTCCCTCTCCCACACATTGATGTTTTGGTGGATAACATAGCAGGCAGTGCACTGATGTCATTCATGGATGGATTCTCTAGGTACAATCAAATACGGATGGCACCGGAAGACATGACTAAAACCACCTTCACTACCGGATGGGGCACATACTGCTATACAGTTATGCCATTTGGATTGAAGAATGCAGGCGCAACCTATCAACGGATGGCTACCACATTATTGCATGACATGATGCATCGAGAAGTGGAAGTATACGTGGACGATATGATCGTAAAGTCAGAGACTAGGGAAGGTCATCTGCAGAATTTGAGGAAGTTCTTCAAAAGAATCAGAAAATATAAGTTGAGGTTGAATCCACAAAAATGCACTTTCTGGGTAACATCAGGGAAATTGCTGGGGTTCTTGGTAACAAACAGGGGGATAGAAGTAGACTCCACCAAAGTCAAAGCTATCTTAGAAATGCCACCGCCAAAGACAGAAAAAGAAATACGTGGATTTTTAGGGAGATTGCAATACATCAGCAGATTTATAGCAAAACTCACTTCAACTTGTGAGCCCATTTTTAAGCTGTTAAGAAAAGGGGAGCCTAAAGAATGGAATGATCAATGCCAACAAGCATTCGAAGCTATAAAAAAATACTTGTTAAACCCACCAATCCTGGTTCCACCTCGTCCTGGAAAACCATTGATGTTGTATTTATCCGTCTTTGAGGAAGCTTTGGGGAGCATGTTGGCACAGCGGGATGATTAGGGATGTGAACACGCCATCTACTACTTAAGCAAGAAGTTGCATGACTATGAAACAAGATACATGGTGGTAGAGAAGTCGTGTTTTGCGTTAGTATAGGCCGTTCAAAAGTTAAGGCACATCTTGATGAATTATGAAGTCCAAGTAATATGTCGGATGGATCCGCTCAAATATCTATTCGAGAAGCAAACACTCAACAGGCGATTATCACGATGGCTGTTTTTACTTGCCGGATTCGAGTTGGTTTATGTCACGCAGAAGGCGATAAAAGGAGGGGTAGTATCAGACTATTGTGGAAAACACCCAGTGCTAGGGGAAGCCCTTAACGATGATTTCCCCGATGAAAACCTCTTGAACATCGATTGTTTAAAGACATGGAAGATGTATTTTGACAGAGCGTCAAATCGGTATGGAGATGGGATTGGGGTCATTTTGATTACGCCAGAAGGCTCACACATACCCCTGTCGGTAAACTAAACTTCCAGAATTCAAACAACACAGCGGAATATGAGGCTTGCATTGCAGGGCTAGAAGCACTGTTAACACTACAAGCGGAAGAAGTAGAGGTTTTCGGGGACTCTGCACTAGTAATTGCTCAAGTTCAGAACATTTGGAAGACCAGGGAAGAACACCTGAAACCCTATCAAAACCACCTCGAAAGACTAGCCCATAAATTCTGAAAAATAACCTTTACCCCCTTACCCAGATCTCAAAACCAGTTTGCCGACGCCCTAGCCACATTAGCCTCTTTAATTCACATTCCAGAAGGAGCCCGATTACAACCATTGACCATACAACAGAAATCCCAACCAGCCCATGAAACCACCATTATGGTTATGGAAGGAGAAATTGACGATGGAGAGCCCTGGTACTTCGACATCCTGAATTTTCTAGAACATGCCAAATACCCAGAAGGAGCAGATAAGAAAGATCGTCGAGCGTTGAGGTTGCTAGCAATGCAATACATCTTGTGTAGAGGAAGTCTGTTCAAAAGGTCTCCCAATGGTATTCACTTGTTGTGCATTAATGAAAAGGCAGCCAAAGTATTAATCAGTGAAGTACATGAAGGGGAATGTGGTCCTCACATGGGTGGGAGGATGCTAGCAAAGAAGCTCATTCGGCTAGGATACTATTGGACTACCATGGAAGCAGATTGCGGGAACTACGTACGAAAATGCCATCAGTGCCAGGTTTACTCCAACATGCAATACACACCTCCGGTTGAATTGCACCAATTGACATCGCCTTGGCCGTTTTCTGCTTGGGGCATAGACATCATGGGTAAGATCGCCCCTAAAGCTACAGGGGGGTACGAGTATATACTAGTAGCAATCGATTACTTCACAAAATGGGTAGAAGCAGAAGCCTATACGGTGTTGAAAGCTAAGTATGTGGCTAAATTCATTGAGACTCATATTATCTGCAGGTATGGAGTACCGCACGAGGTCATTTCGGACAATGGACTACACTTTCAGGAGGAAGTCCAAGATGTGTTCGAGAAATACAATATTAAACATCACAAATCTTCTCCTTATCGACCTCAGACCAATGGAGTAGTAGAAGCAGCTAATAAGAATGTCAAACACATCCTTGAAAAGTCAGCAGAAACTTACAAGGATTGGGCGGAAAAATTACCGATTGCATTGTGGGGGTATCAAACATCAATAAGGACATCTACTGGGGCAACCCCTTACTCACTGGTATATGGAATGGAGGTAGTGTTACCTGTGGAATTGGAAGTTCAGTCAGTAAGGGTCATGGTAGAAGGAAAAATCCCTGAAGCCGAATGGAAAAGAAGCCGCTACGAACAATTGGCGCTGTTAGATGAAACAAGGCTCAAAGCATTATACCATGTGCAAGGGTATCAGAGAAGAGTCGCCAGAGCATTTAACAAAAGGGTGAAGCCGAGGAACTTAAAGGAAGGAGATTTAGTGCTCAAAGAGATGCTAACTCGGGTATCAGATCCTAGGGGCAAGTTCAGACCCAACTGGGTGGGTCCATACATCATCAAAACCATACTGCCAGGAGGAGCAGCCAAGCTAATGGACGAAGAAGGGAACGAGTTCACGCAGCCCACCAATCTGGACCGACTCCGGAAATACTACATATAAAGTGGACTCAATCTTGTGTAAACAATGGGTTGGAATCAGTGCAAAATTTAATTAAAATAGTTTTATTTATTTAAGTAACTGTTACATCTTGTTGATTGCTTGTACTAAAAAGGGGAAAGGATATGAAATACAATATGATTGGCAAGGTTTATTTCGAAGTAGCAAATCATTTCCTTGTTTTTTTTCGATCACAACTACTTTGCCCAATGATTTTTCGCTTGTGTTGGTCATTTGCTTTCTTGGATTCCTCAATATCAGAAGCAAGCCAAGCATAGTAAGACGTTGAAGGGCTGATTAACACTGGGGCGGTGATGGAATATGTCCGGGCTCTTTGGGGCCATGCCTCCCGGATGCGCTCAATAATGCGACCCATAAGAGGACAAACGTATCCCATATGGTCTTTATTCAGAGCTCTCTGGGATTCTCCGAATTGACGCTGAATATGGGGCACTGGGCAGTAGGATATTTCTTTCAGACCAACCAACATCACGCCGTGGGAAAGAATCAAACTTGAAGTCATGTCAGATATTCTCCACCAGGGGCAGAACCACCGGACATTATGGCAAGGAAGGTTAGAAACCATTGCCTGAAGATTATCCATGTCGGGAAAAGGTTTGATCAAAGGCCTACGACGATACAATTGCGGCTGGTTGTTAGGATTATGCCCTAGAGCCAATCATGGAGATGATTGTTTAGGAATTAGGAATAATCATTTGATTTCATTTATGTATGTCACATTTATTATTGATTTAATAAAAGGGCTTATTCTATTATGTTTATATGCATAATTTATATTTACATAATATGTCCATGGAGTTAGAGTTGAGAATATGGAATTACAAAGAGTTGTAATTTTGAGACTATAGATATATCTCTGTACTAAACTCCTAAAGCATTCCTAGTTGAAGGTTCACTATGATGGACAGTAATGAACTATAGGACTAGCACTTGTTAGGTTGACTCTATAGGAGGATAGCTAGTCTCAAGCTATTTGTGTGGAGACACTACAACCAACAAGTGGGTGCCTATTACAAGAATAGGTACACTGAATGTGACCAAAGATATGAGATAAACTGAATGGAGTTTTATCCTGCCTGTCAATCAGTTTCTCATTGTTATAGTGGTACAAGTAATCCTTAGACCTGAGACACCATAGTTGCCTTATGCATGTAGCTTTAGAAGTTTGATAACACTAAGTGCAGATCCTATTCAGGGGTCTGCAAAGGTGTTCATTGGCCCTACTGCTATGTGTATGAAGGCATGTGAGTGATCAACAAGGGATCCATCACTCTCAGGAAAAGAGAGAGAATGTCCCATATAGCATTCATAATATAACTCATTAAATCCATGGCCATGGTAGGATGAATATGAAAAGAGTTTCATGAGTTCATCAATGAGTTGATATCTATGAATGAGTATAAAGTAATTGAACTAGGGACTTGACAGACTTCCATGTCCTATTAGTTCAATTGGAGACATTGTGTTGAAGGAAGGATGCAATTGTAACCTATAAACTATAACAGAAGGGTTCTTTGTAAATGACTATTCACCTCATTAAGGACCACACCATGAGCCATATGCTAGGTGTTACTCATGGTTAGTAGAAGCCCTAATTGATATAAGTGAGTTATAATCAATTAGGGAATTGGAAGGAGTTCCAATTAGACCCTAAATGGAAAGAGTTCCATTGTGCACACCTCGTGCTATTCCTACTACTTAATGATGTGAACCCAATGGGTCACACACTGATCATGCAAGAAGGGCTTTAAAGTCTATGAGAGAAAAGGTTTTAGTGAATAAAGAATAGTTCTTTATAGGCCTATTTGTATTTGATACAAATAATAGGGGTTAATGTGCAATTAAGTGTAATTACATATAACCCTATTAGGGTTTCTTCCCCATGGCCAGCCCCCTTTAGTGGGCTGCCTATATAAGTCACACTTATGTGTGACATGGCATAAGAGGCTTGCACAAAAAACCCTAGCCGTCCAGCCCCTTGGAGGCTCTCTTCTCTCTCTCTCTCTTCTCCACCTCTAGCAACAACAAGGAAGAAGAAAGAAAGGACTTGAAGCTCTAGCTAGGTGTGGATACCGTTGGAGGCAGCACACTTGGGCTGCTCATTCACCGCTGTCCGGAATCAAAGCTTGGAGCAAAAAGGAGAAGACAAAAATTCTGTAAGTGTTCTAACCCTCTTTGTAGTTAGGGTTTGATTTTGTGTTATGCATAGTTAGATTCATGGGCTATGGGTTATGTAGGAAAAATTTTTATATTCCGCACTTTGTATTTTTCCCTCTTGTTCGATTCCCAACACTGGTATGTCCAAGGACTCGACTGCGGTTCCGACACAAGTTGAAGACGCTCGAAAAGCCAAATCTGGAGAAAGAACAAAGCATTCATACGTACGCATTAGGATAAGAGGCGTACGCAACGATGCGCACGCTCAATCAACAGTTGCGTATGCAACACATAACGCACGCAACATCAACTCATGCGTACGCAATAAAGCAGCAACAAAACTAAAAAAAAAAAGAAAAAGAAAAAAAAAAGAAGGAGGAAGGAAACTCACCTGCAGCAAAAGGGGACTACCGCCTATGAAGGAAACCTCACCTCTCATGAATTTGCTCAAAGCATTGAGAGTACCAGCTAAAATCATCATGCAAGGATTTTGAACCTTTAAGACAGGAAGGACTTGCAGCAGAGTTGTGTCAACAGAATTAGAAGCATCCATGAATAAGTATTTTGCCAAGATACAAAAACAAGCAGCATTCAATTGATACTGAGGTTGGTTATCTGTACCCGCAGTAGGAGGTTGATGGAAATACGAGGTCAAGGCCTGCAAGTCTATTCGAGAATCTGAAAACAACTTGCGAGCAACTCGAAAAGAGATACCAAATATGGGAACTAAATCCTCAGCTTTAACTTGGGTGATTGAGGGTAGCAGGACATGAGTAAAGTCGGAACGCCCGAGAATAGCTCCAAACTCCTCCATGGTAGGACACATCTCTGAATTGTTGAAGCGAAACACATGACGGGAAGGATCCCAAAATCCCGCAGTCAATTGAAGAAAGTCTTGATTGACCCGCACTTTGGAGTGATCAAGTAAAGAAGCTAAGTGAAATTGTGTATTCAGCTCCTCGCGAAACTGACGATTAAAGGATTTAATCCAATCCGAAAGAGTTGCCATTATCAAGAACTTCTGAAAACAGGTGATGGAATAAAAGAAATGATTTAAGGCATTCAGAAAGGTTCGTCATTATCAAGGGCTTTTGAAAGAAGGCGGTGGAATGAAAGGAAAAGGATATTCATGCAGCTGTGTGGGTCCCACAGAGCATTGCGTTGCGTACGCTCGATGCTATGTTGCGTACGCAAGATGCGTACGCATCAGATTGTCTTACGTGCGCATCAGATCTCCCGTGCACACATCAGTGTGGATTTCTGCCAACGGATTTTCATGACGGATACCAAGTCCGAATGACAGTGGTTTGTTTGTCCGATTAAATCATGGCGGATTGTTTTCATATCAGTAGTTTACGGAGATTCGCGTTTTGAAAGATGCATTTTCTTATATAAACATACAATTGCTAAAATAAATAAACTGAAATAAAGGTTATAGTGCAAATGTTTAATACACATCCCGAAAAACCAATAAAGAAACTGTTCTGAGAAAAGAGAGGGCAAGTGAACAAAGAAAAAAATCTATCGCCTCTGAGCACTGGATGAATTGGCACCACCGCGACCACGAGGGGGTTGCATCACGCTCTCCTGATCACCATCCCCATCATCATCATCATCACTGTCTGTATCACCACCACCGCCTTGTCCCGCGCCTCCCCGCAGCTCCAAGATAGTCTGTGACTGATCAATGCATAGCTGCTTGAGTCCGCCTATCATCTGATAGATGAACTCAGTCTCGGGGAGCATAAGCTAACAGGGAAAAATGGGAAAAACAATTAGGACATGCATACATCACATGATAACCACATTTTTGCAAAATAGAGAAAACATACCTGATGTGTACAAGGAGGAATAGGACAAGGATAGGCCGTCATGTCTCGCTGAATGCGCACCTCACGGATCCGGCCGTCATGGCGAAAGAGTGGGACAGAACAAGAAGGGAATACAGGTGGGAATCCCTCACCAGGAGCACCAGCAAAAGGAACCTAACAGAAAAGAAGCAGGTAAAGTGAGCATCAAATATCAAGAACAGGTAAAGGAAACACAGAAACAATCAAAATACCTGATGTCCTACAAGGCGGGGCATTAGCCGCTCGCGTGCAAAGGTAGAATAACTCTCTGAAGGTCCTAGCAGTCGAGACAGGTAATGTATGCCCTCTCGCCACTCCTCCACATCCGCTGCGCTCATAGAATAGGGGATCAGTGAAAAGGAAGGCGGATCATAAGGAACCCTCTGGCGCAGCTCCGGGTCGAGGGTGAGCTGGGGCACCACCCTCTCAGCAAAATAGAAGGCGCGTGCCCGAGGATAGGATAGCAGACAGGAGATCTCCGACATCTCCCGTGCATCCTCCTCCCAGTCCTGGGGACCCAGCTCAGGAGCACCCACCCATGGTCGGGCATTCACCTGCAAAAAGAGGAAGTTAGTACAGTTTAAACAAAAAAAAAAAAAAAAAAAAGAAAAAAAAAAGAAAAGGAGAGAAGAGCATTTACTCTATCCAGTCTGTCCAGAAACTCCCTGACCACGATGTGGGAAGCCTCGTCTCCATCCATCAGCGGCTCTAGGGTGAGATACTCACGAGCCCACAACTGTACAGTTCAGATGTTACCATTTACAGTCAAAAATGAAAAAGAAAAATACAGAAAAGAAAAAGGAAAGGAAGCATCTTACCCCCCACAAGCGCCAACACCCAGTAGGATCAGACACTAACCGACTCAGTGAATCCATAGTGGCGTACAGATGAGATAGGACCGCACTCCCCCAGCTATACTCTCTCGCAGCAGTCAAATCATCCAAAGCCAGCAGCCATCCGGGCTCCACCGTCTGCGCAGAATTGGCAACCAGAAAGGCGCCAAGGAAGTATAGAATGAATGCTCGCGCCATCTGTGTGCGATCCTCCGCAGTATCCTGACCTCTCCCAGAGTACACAGCGAGCAAGGCCGGGTACTTCAGCGTAGCAGATGGACAAGGAACTCCTAATAAACGCAAGGTCAAGGCCTTGCGATCGGCCTCTGTCAGCTCAAAAGTAAACCGCCGTCCCCTCATCCTCAGCCCAGTCAAGCGGTAAAAGTCATACGGGGTCATGGTGTACTCCTGTCTGGCTATATGGAAGGTGTTGGTGGTGTCCCACCACCGCTTGGCTAGGGCAAGCACCAGTGTCGGGCCAAGACGGCGCGTAATGGTGTCAGTGGCAAGCTTCCCAAAGCCCGCATCAATAACCAACTGTCGAGTCTCGTCGGTGAGCCGACCCCACCAGCTGGTCAAGCTGTCCATACTACCACGCCCGTATTTCTTCTTTAGAATCTGCAAAAGCCAAAGACAGGTAAGTATGCAACAGGTATGTACAATAAACAACTGTTATAAAATAGAATTGCATTACATTATTGCGTACGCATAACAACAGGTGCGTACGCAAAACAGTCCCAGGGACAAGATGCGTACGCACTGGGATGAGATGCGTGTGCACATATAGTCCAGTAATCACATCGCGTAAGCATTACAGCCAGGCGCGTACGCACCCGCCACCTTTGGCCGTCACACAGTGAAACCCACTGCCCTCTCCCTACCGTGTCATCATTAGGCCTACTGTTCAAAGTTGAAGGTCGGGCCTTCGAGGTTTGGTGTTGTTGCGTGTGCATTCTGTTCGATTCCGTACACAAGGTCAAACTCTGGTTCATAATTCTAAGGCATTGCGTACGCATTGCTCACTCATACGAGCGCAACGCCAGTATTTGTCATCATGGGGCAGGAATCCTGTACACATACTGCGTACGCATCAGTGATGATTGCGTTGTTAGGATTATGCCCTAGAGCCAATCATGGAGATGATTGTTTAGGGATTAAGAACAATAAATTGATTTCATTTATATATGTCACATTTATTATTGATTTAATAAAAGGGCTTATTCTATTATGTTTATATGCATCATTTATATTTACATAATATGTCGATGGAGTTAGAGTTGAGAATATGAAATTACAAAGGGTTGTAATTTTGAGACTGTAAATATATCTCTGTACTAAACTCCTAAATCATTCCTAGTTGAAGGTTCACTATGATGGACAGTAATGAACCATAGGACTAGCACTTGTTAGGTTGACTCTATAGGAGGATAGCTAGTCTCAAGCTATTTGTGTGGAGACACTACAACCAACAAGTGGGTGCCTATTATCAGAATAGGTACACTGAATGTGACCAAAGATATGAGATAAACTGAATGGAGTTTTAACCTGCCTGTCAATCAGTTTCTCATTGTTATAGTGGTACAAGTAATCCTTAGACCTGAGACACCATGGTTGTCTTATACATGTAGCTTTAGAAGTTTGATAACACTAAGTGCAGATCCTATTCAGGGGTCTGTAAGGGTGTTCATTGGCCCTACTGCTATGTGTGTGAAGGCATGTGAGTGATCAACAAGGAATCCATCACTCTCAGGAAAAAGAGAGTGAATGTCTCATACAGCATTCATTGAATATAACTCATTAAATCCATGGGCCCATGGTAGAATGAATATGGAAAGGAGTTTCCATAAGTTCATCATTGAGTTGATATTAATGAATGAGTATAAAGTAATTGAACTAGGGACTTGACAGACTTCCATGTCCTATTAGTTCAATTGGAGACATTGTGTTGATGGAAGGATGGAATTGTAACCTGTAAACTATAACAGAAGGGTTCTTTGTAAATGACTATTCACCTCATTAAGGACCACACCATGAGCCATATGCTAGGTGTTACTCATGGTTAGTAAAAGCCCTAATTGATATAAATGAGTTATAATCAATTAGGGAATTGAAAGGAGTTTCAATTAGACCCTTAATGGAAAGTGTTCTATTGTGCACAACTTGTGCTGTTCCTATTACTTGATGATGTGAACCCAATGGGTTACACACTGATCATGCTAAGAGAGCTTAATTGTCTATGAGAGAAAGGGTATAAGTGATTAAAGAAAAGTTCTTTAAGGGGCTAATTTGTATTTGATGCAAACTAGTGGGCTAATTGTGTAATTAAGAGTAATTACACAAATTAGATTAGGGTTTGGAATCCCCCCTTGGCCGGCCCTATTAGTGGGCTATATAATGCCCACTATAAAGTGATGACATCATCACAATCATTCTCCCCGAAGGGCTGGTTAAAAATTACAGCTCTCCCTCTCTCTCTCTCTTTCTTCTCCACCTCTAGCAACAACAAGGAAGAAGAAGGAAAGGACTTCAAGCTCAAGCTAGGTGTGGATACCGTTGGAGGCAGCACACTTGGGCTGCTCATTCACCGCTGTCTAGAGACAAAGCTTGGAGCAAAAAGGAGAAGACAAAGCTTGGAGCATAAAGGACAAGACTTGTTCAACTGTAAGTACCCTAACTCTCTTGGTAGTTAGGTTTATGGTTTTTGTATTAAGCATAATTAAGATTCATGGGTTTGGGAATCATAGGAAAAATTTTAAATTCCGCCTTTGTATTTTTCCTCTCTAGTTTGATTCCCAACATGCGTACGCATTATGGGGAACATGTTTCCGCTATATAGGATGTCCCCTTTTTTTTCCCCAGTGTAACGTCAATCATAATTGAGTCTTAGCCTAAGTAGGTCAGATAGGCAGGTATTTTCGAGGTTTGCTGTGAGAACACTTGAGTATTAATGTTGCGTACGCAACCAGTGGTATTGCGTACACAGACGTTAAACCCAGGTTCTGTGCACACGCAGCCCCTGTTTCGTCCCGCCATTTCCATTTCTTCTTTATTGTGTTATTGTCAGAGTTCACAATATTTTTTTATAGGTTTATTAGGTATCATAAGTTATGTAAATTATGAATTTTTAGCATGCATTAATAAAAATCAAAGCTTTAGAAGGAAAAATCAAATCTTTTGTAACATACCCGCTGCTGCCGTGCAATCTGGGAACGGTGGTCCGTAGGGCGATACAGAATCTCCGGGATAGCATTTGGTGAAAGCTGTGGGTCCCACATGTTGATGACGAAGCCATCGTCATCACCACGAACTCGCTTCGGGGCCATTTTTGTTGATGAAGAGTGTCACACCCCATTTTTGCACCACCTTACTAGGGCTCATCATTTCATGCATGTTTTTGTTTTGTTTTTGAGTCTAGTCACTTGCATTAGTTTTCTAGAGTCACAAGGACAATGGATATGAATTTTGGTTCAAATTGGAGTTGATCTTGAGGGATAATAAGAGCTTTTGTGACTTGAGGGGCATAATCGTCTTTTAAGTCCCAAACTTTTCATTTGACCTTGGAATGATCTCCAAATTGTCAATTGGAGTTCATATGGATGCATATGAGGTATTTCTAGGTTCAATTTGGTAAGTCAATGGCTCGGGATTAAAATGGCTCGATGTGGTTCAAGTTGGTTAATTGACCCTTCCTTGGGTTAGCTCTAATTGACTCACAATTACCAACCAAATCTTTTCAAATTGACTTTCATTAGTCATCATTTTACCCTCAAAAGTGTTTCATGAAGTTCAATTTTGATATGGCCTGATGATGAGTTTAGTGTGGTTATTTACGGATTATCCTTGAAGAATTAGTGCGAATCACAGCATGAGATTTTGGTTAAAATGAAAAGAAAATTATTTTATTAAATTAGCCATTTTTATCATGACACTAACACGTGTACGTATGTGATGAGTGTGTGTACGCACATACAATACATGTGCATGCGTGTTAGCAGTCAGTCTCCCAATTTTTATAAAAGACAATTTCCTTTTCCTATTCAGATTAGAAGTCTTTTATCATTATAAAATACCTTTTGATTATTCTCCAAGGAAACCTAGTCCAGGAAGGAAAGGGAAACTCCAGATTTCAGCTATAAATACTCTCTTAATGTCTTTAAACAAGGGGAGAAGAGAAGAGGGTTTGGAGGGAGTGAAATTCGTCATAATTCAGCAGCAGATTTTCTGAAAACCAGCAGTCGTATTTTAATCATAACTTTTTCATCCGAAGTCAGAATTTGATGAAATTGGTCTTGTTAGAAAGATAATTCAATTATCTACAACTTTGTATTTCACAAGCTTTGTCCAAATCCAACGTTTTCATACCCAAAAACGCGATTGAAGTTGCTGCTGCTGCAAAGTGACGAGAATCACTTTTTCTTTTCTCTTGTTCTCTTTTTGTTTTCTATTTCTTTTCAAAGTTGAGTGAGTTTTGATCTCTTTGCTGTGATACCACTTTGACAAAGAGGAGGATTCGTGTTGGTTTGATTCATTCTAAAGACCTGAGGAGCCACGAACAATTACAAACACAAGGGGAGCCACTTCCTAAGGTATTCTCCTTCTCTATTCAAGCTTAAACTGGGTTCTCATATGGGTTAGGCTTATTGCATGTTAAAGGTGACTTTTTTTATCATGTATTAACACTCTAGCTAGTTAATATACATGGAATATCTATTTTTTATCTACTGTTTAGCATGCTTTAGGGCTGTCCTTTAGGTTTTTAATGCATAGTTATGATTCTTGTGCTCCTGTTTGTCCTTGTGCTAGGATTAGTGTCATTGCATGTTAGAGTTAGGATTTTCATCATGTTATATTGCTTTAGTTAGTTAATATGCATGATTTAATTTCTGTTTAGTTTGGTTTTAGCATGATTAAAGTATGTTTTGTATGTTTTTAAGCATATTTGTGAGTTTAGGGTTTTAGAGTCATTGTTTCGTGTTTGTTTTCATATAGCATGATAAAGTAGACTTTTTTATTTGGTTTTTCTTCGTGTTTGTTGTATATGTTTTTCCTATGGAGTAAACATGATAGTTTTGCATGCATGTTAGTATGTTTTAGGGTTTTTATGCATGATATGGTTCTACGAATATGTTAGGACTTATTATTGTTCGCTGTTTTTGCTATTGGCATGCTTAGTGGATGATTTTAGGTCATAATACTATTCTGTCCAGATTTGCATGTTAGTGTTTTTGCATGGTTTTGAGCACTTGTAAGGGTGCAAATAGGTGTGGTATTTGTCCTATGGCAAATAGGGCTGCTTATGTCTGAAATGGCTAAATGCTTGGAGCTAATTGCGCTCAGGTAAGTGGGTGTGAAGGTGCCCCAATTCACCTTTCTTCTTAACTCATTCTCTTCTCCCTATCTAGGGTTAATTTTTAATACAAGTCCTATGGTTTAATTAGAGGTTTCCTTAACCAACAAAATTCGGTTTTTATTAAAGTTTCCATTTTGTGGATTTCTTTCCTAAAATCAAACTTTCTATCAAATTCAACTCTTTTGATCAAATAAGGAAACCTAGGGTTTTAACCATAGGTTTGTATTAGGATTTAACCTTAGTTCTAATCGAACTACGTGGACTTTGATCCATGTATTTCGTTGCATGGTACGTAGGCGCTCTTCGTGAGGCTCAAGTCCGTTCTAGGATCCAAGCATCCTAGGTTTATTTATGTTTTCTTTTCTTCTTTTTATTTTCTGTTTTTATTTGCTTATTATGCATGGATGGATGAATGAAATATATGATATGCATGCAATTCTTGTGATGATATACTTGCTGATTTTTGTATGGAAAGACTTTAATTTAGCCCAAATGAACTGAGAGACCGAAAGGGTGACATGGGTGCCTATAGGCTTTGCCTAGAACCTTCCCATGTCATAACTTAGCCTCCGAATCCCCGATTTCTTTGGTTTTCAAAAGATTGGTTTTTGCCTTTCCTTTTTTATGGAGTCATTCAAATTGTTTTCCTAAAACAAACTATTTTTAGGGTTTTCCTTGTTTCTTTTAAAAAATAAGGTGGTGACTCCTTTCCTTTTTCTTTTTCAAACCCACTTTCTTTTCAATCCCTCGTGGGCCCAATTTCCGGGGTTCACAGTTTGGCGACTCCACTGGGGATTTGTGGGCTAGACTCTATAAAGTTTAAATGGGCTAGGTTAATTTCTTATGTTTAATTAAAATCAATTACATTGCATCCGCTTGATTGTGTGCTTTCATTTATTGCATTGTGTGCGCAAACTCTTGCATGTTAGGATCGATGTCCCTCGATGTATCCTTGCCAACGATCGGCCTAGTCTCAACCTTGATTTTCCTGATTCCATGTGTTGGGGCGAAAGCTATCAACATCTCTTGCCTAGTACCCTTGGGTATATTAAATGAGTTAATCACGTACTGCTGGACCCACGCGGCGTTCCTGATGCCACATGTGGTTACGTATAAGGATTGCTCAAGCAAGTGAAGGACCCTAGCCTACCCTTATCATTAGTCCATATAGACAGACTTGTAGGACACTACGGTCTCACCTTTATGCACCCACAATTGTTTGTAATGATGCTATGCTGTGTTTGTGGTGTAAGGCTTCATATCTTATGCCCTTAATATAGACCTTTAAACCCTAGCCTTCGTTAAGGCCATGGGTTAGGAGGAATAAATTAAGGAAATAGGATGTAAAGCTATGTTTGTGATGTGCTAGTCCTAGGGGATTAATTAAACCTAGTTAAAGGACTCTATGCCCTATTCTTTAAAACATACCCTTAATCCATGATCCCTGTAAAGGTAATTGGATAAAAGGAATGAATTAATTGAACATGGTGTAGAGACCGAGTTCATTAAGGAAAATATGGAGGTTTAGGACAAGTCCTTAGGCTAAAGGTTAAAACTTTTCTATCCATAGACGTGCTGGCTTGGATCCGCAATCCATAAGGGCGTCTAGTGAGTGTTGAGTCTACCCATCAGACAGACATGGCCGACGAAAGAACTAGTGAGGGGCACTTTGACCTTGAGGCTTGCCTGAAAGCCATCATGGCCAAGCTTGACCATACCGCCGAGACATCCGATACCGCATTGAAAATGGCTCAAGAGAACCAACAGAAGATGGCGGATCTTGAACAAAATGGCTATAAGGCCCATTCCTCGGGTATACCTCATGGGGCTGGCACCGAAGAGGGACCTCAATCCAATGAGAACACCAAGACAAGGGGGGAAAGTAGCTCAAAACCTGAGGTCACCAACCTAGAAGGGGAAGCCAAAGGGAAAGGTTCTAGTAGTGATTCCGTGTTAGCTAGCAAGGTAGAAGCATTGGAGAGAACTATAAAAGGGATTCGCAGGGCTGATGACATGGTCGATGTGCGGACTCTATCCCTGTTTCCAACGGCTCGTATTCCACTACAATTCAAGATGCCGGAGTTAGAAAAGTTCGATGGGACGGGTTGCCCTAAGACTCATTTGAAGATGTACGTGCGAGCTATGCACCCTCGAGGGGCTACTGACGAGCTTTTAGCTCAAATGTTCCATGAAACCTTGGCCACTTCTGCTTTGAAATGGTTCTTATCCTTGGATGAGAATAGAACCCGGACTTGGGAAGACATATGCAATGAGTTTTCAGAGCACTACAAGTATAACACAGAGGTGGACGTTACTCGAAGGGACCTAGAAACTACCAAGCAAGGGGCTCATGAAACTTTCTCCGCTTACATTACAAGGTGGAGACAAAAGGCGTCGAGAATGACGGATAGGCCGAATGAGGAGGACCAAATTCAGTTAGTGGTTAAGAACCTGCTGCCCGTGTATCACAAGCACCTATTTGCCCACTATTTCCCAAATTTCAAAGCTCTCATTGGGGCTGGCACGCAGGTTGAAGATGCTATCAATGATGGGACAATCAAGACTGAGGAAGTGAGGAGTCGCAAGACAAACTTTACTGGGAAGAACAATGCCGAGGTCAACACCATAACTCAACCAATCCAACCCTTTTCTCTCAATGATGTCAACCCACCTCGCTAATTCACTGACCTATTCATGCCACTCGAAAGAGTCCTTGAAAAGCTCATAAGTCGTGACCTATTGAAGCCACTCGACCCAAGACCTCCACCAAATCCCTTACCCAAGAGCTACAATGAGAATGAGTACTACAAGTACCATCAATCCAAAGGCCATGCCACCAATCGCTGTATTCGCCTTCGCCACCAAGTCCAAGACCTCATTGACAAGCAAGTCATTTCACCACCAACCCGTCCAAATGTCACCCGTAATCCTCTCCCATCACACAACAACACACCCCCACCTAACACCATAAATGCCATTGGGGTTGAATCCTCTCGCCCTCGCCATCCCATAAGACAATACACTCCGCTCCCCATGACCTTAATCCGTCTCTTCACCATTTGCCGCAATAACAGCCTTATCATGCCACTTCCACCAAAGCCCAGACCATCAACCCCTCACCAATATTGCCAATACCATCGTGCACCCGGCCATGACACCGAGGCTTGTTCTATACTAAAGAAGATCATCCAAGACCTCATTGACCAAAAGGTTTTGTTGTTGCCAAAGAAATCTATCCAACAAGAGCTGAAAGAAAGATATGAAGCAGGGGATCCTCAGGTTGGCCTATTAGGTGAAGTGTCGGGGAAATATGATTACTATGTGCTGTACTCAAGCCCAAGTCCGATATCAGATGAGCCGATAGTCCCTTCAGGTTGGGATGACTTGCCGACAGAGATGGAGAGCATCGACATGATAGAATGGGATGACTTGATGAATGACTCCGAGGAAGTCCATGACATATGGGCTAGCGATGATGAGTTGGACCATATAACCAGAGGGGGTCGTCATTTCAAGCCTCCCGACCTAGAATCTGAAAATCCGTTGGAAGATTTGGAAGGGCAGAGGCGTCCTAGCTTGCAAGAGAAGAGGATGAAGTGCTTAGGCAGCTGAAGAAGACCAATGCCAACATTACTATTTGGGGCTTGCTCATGGCCTCGCATAAGCACAGACAGACCGTGTTGAAACTGTTGAATCAGATACAAATGCCCGTTGACACATCCCCCGAGGGATTGGTACATTTGGTGAATCCAACTCCCAAGAACTCAACCATCGTGTTCACCGATGTAGACCTACCTAAAAGCGGGCCGAGCCATTCTCAAGCTCTCTATGTGACCGTTGACACTATGGGGAAGAGGGTTCCCACCGTTCTTATCGACAATGGGTCCGCACTGAATGTATGTCCTCTCCGAACTGCCACTGTTTTGGGTTTGGGACCCACTGATTTCACGCCATCTGGGCAAACCGTAAGAGCTTATGACAACACCCGTCGAGAAGTAATAGGGGTGGTTACTTTGCCTCTTATCATGGGACCCACTAAATTTAGGGTGGAATTCCAAGTGTTAGATGTGCCGTCATGTTTCAACTTGCTGTTGGGCCGACCTTGGATCCATCCCGCTGGGGCTGTGCCATCTTCACTCCATCAAAAGGTGAAGTTTCCATATGAAAGAGCCATAGTAACGCTTCAAGGGGACTATGAATTGAAACTCGCAGGTGTGCCTATATGTGAGATACAACCTGAATCAGCAGCGATACCGCTATCTGGGTTTGATTATGTCCAATGCATTGAGAAAGAGCTGAATGAATCATCACGCCATTACTCTTCTATAAAGCAGTACATCCCATATACTTTTTATCCAAGTTCCGACCCAACCGTGGCAGATAAAAGTTTTGGTGATAGATACTTCACAGAAGGGCCGAATCCTCAAAGTTTGACAAGTTGGTACCACTCTATCCAAGATCTATATGGAAGCTTGAAAGAGGAAGACTGGGCAGAGAACCTTGATGCGGGGGCTATGACTGAAATGTTCCAAGACATGATCCTCACCGTGGAAGACTCGACCATTGAAGAACTCCAGGGTTCATCCATTAGCCATGCTACCGTGCCATTCCTGAATTGGTACCTTGAATGTGGTGTCATTGCGGAGATCCATGAAGAAGAAGACCTTGGCCTACCTGATAGCAGCTTGTAGGTGTCTTAGTTTAGTAATATTTCCCTAATTCAATAAGATGTATCTACTTAACTCACCTTGTGGAGTCATAGTATTGGTATAGATTTGTTTGTTTTCTTTCTTTCTTTTGTGTGTCATTCCCATTATTCCTAGTCAATAAAGTGTGCTTTCTTTCTCTATATATGCAGTGTCTCTTTTCTCTCCTCTATGGATATTTATGGCATGGATATAGATCCTAGGAACGATGTCCCCCCGGAGCTCGTTGAGCAAAGGAAAAGGGGCGTCACCGAACCTAATATGGATGAATTGGAATCAATCAACTTAGGGACGAATGAATTGCCAAGAATAGTTAAAATTGGGAAAACCCTCTCCCCCGTTGAAAAAGAAAAGATGATCTCTCTCTTGAAAGCCAACATTATGGTTTTTGCATGGTCTTATGAAGACATGCCTGGCATCGACCCCGATATTGTGCAACACTATATCCCCACTAATTCCCTAAAGAAGCCGGTAAAGTAGAAACTCAGAAGATTAAAACCAGAATGGGCCCTAAAAGTAAAAGAAGAGGTAACTAAACAACTAGACGCGGGTTTCCTTCAAGTTGTGGAGTACCCCGAGTGGTTGTCGAATATAGTGCCTGTGCCTAAAAAAGATGGGAAAGTGAGGATGTGTGTCGACTTCCGAGATCTCAACGCCGCGAGCCCTAAGGATGACTTTCCTTTACCCCATATCGACGTGTTGGTAGATAGCACGGTGGGACATGCACTCCTCTTCTTCATGGACGGATTCTCCGGGTATAACTAGATAAAGATGGCGCCTCAAGACATGGAGAAAACAGCCTTTATCACGCAATGGGGAACGTACTGTTACAAAGTAATCCCTTTTGGCTTAAGAAACGCTGGGGCTACTTACCAAAGAGCAGCTACGACCCTATTGCATGATATGATCCATAAGGAAGTCGAGGTTTACGTCGATGATATGATCGTGAAGTCTGTGGATAGGGAAGGGCATTTCAAGGCACTAGAGAAATTCTTAGAGCGAGCAAAGAAGTACAATCTCCGTCTAAACCCAGAGAAGTGCGCTTTTGGTGTCACTGCAGGCAAGTTATTGGGGTTTATGATCACTCAGAGAGGTATCGAAGTGGACCCAGGGAAGATAAAAGCTATTGTGGAGATGGAGCCGCCTAGCACTGAGAAGCAGATCCGAGGTTTTCTGGGAAGAGTTCAATACATAAGCCGATTCATTGCCAACTTGACCATGGTTTGCGAACCAATCTTCAAATTGCTTAAGAAAGGTGTGCCAAAAGTATGGAACGAAGAATGCCAAGAGGCCTTTGAGACCATTAAGAGATACTTGAGCAATCCTCCAATCTTAGTTCCCCCACGGCAAGGTGCGCCGCTTTTGTTATACTTAACGGTCACCGAAACCGCGACGGGAGCTTTGTTAGCTCAATATCTCGAAGGGGCTACAAAGGAGAATGCCATTTATTACTTAAGCAAGAAAATGACAGACTATGAAGTGAAGTACAATGCAATTGAAAAGGCTTGTGTGGCACTAGTATGGGCGACGCAGAAACTCCGGCACTACATGATGTCCTTCGAAGTGTTCTTGATAAGTCGCATGGACCCGTTGAAGTACCTGGTAGAAAGGCCAGTATTGTCATTCAGAACTACTCGATGGTCAATTCTCCTTAATGAATTCGACATCAAGTACGTGAATCAAAAGTCTATCAAGGGAAGCGTCATCGCAGACTACCTAGCCAGCTGTCCGGTGTCATCATCCGCTCCGTTCAACGATCAATTCCCAGATGAAGACGTGCTAGAGATTGGCAGAAAAATTTGGAGAGTATACTTCGATGGGGCAGCCAATAAGAAAGGTTATGGGATAGGAGTCCTGCTGGTCTCACCTGAAGAGGCATTTACACCGTTGGCGGTCAAGTTGGGGTTCGAAGCTACCAACAACATTGCTGAGTATGAGGCCTGTATCCTAGCATTGGAAGCGGCACTTGAATTGGGGATCAAAGAATTAGAAGTGTTCGGGGACTCGGCGCTAATCATTTGTCAGATAAAAGGGGAATGGAAAACTCGAGATGAGAAGCTGCTACCCTACCATGCCTACCTGGAAGCTCTAACCAAGGAGTTCTCAGAGATAGAATTTAACTACCTTTCAAGGAACAAGAACCAGTTCGCCGATGCCTTGGCGACCCTAGCATCCATGGTGGAGATACCTGAAGGGGGAAATGTGAAGCCGTTGGTGATAGAATGCCTAGACAAGCCTGTGTACTGTTGTGCAATCCGAGGAGGGGAAGTGAATGATGGCCGTCCGTGGTTCCATGACATAAAGAAGTTCATTGAAGAAAGGGAGTACCCAGAAGGAGCATCTCGCATTGATAGAAAAACCCTAAGGCGGTTGGCAAGTCACTATGTACTTTGTGGAGGAAAGCTATATCGGAGATCATACGACGGGATCCACCTGCTGTGTGTCACCGAGGAAGAAGCCGAGCATCTGATTAAAGAAATCCATGAAGGGACAGGGGCTCCGCATATGAATGGCTATATGTTAGCTAAGAAAATCATGAGGTTAGGCTATTATTGGTCTACCATGGAAAGAGACTGCCACGCACATGTCAAGAAGTGCCACAAATGCCAACTGTTCGCCAGTGGACAACATTTGCCTTCTATGCCTTTAACGAGTATGTCGTCACCTTGGCCATTCGCGGTGTGGGGGATAGATATCATCGGACAGATCAAGCCAAAGGCATCAAATGGGCATGAATACATCCTGGTTGCCATCGACTACTTCACTAAGTGGGTGGAAGCAGCGTCCTTCAAGACCTTGAATTCCAAGAAGGTAGCACAGTTCATACAGCACAGCATCATCTATCGATATGGGGTACCGCATGAAGTTATCTCAGACAATGGCCAGCACTTTCAGAAAGAAACCCATGAGCTCTTGCAAAAGTACGGCATAGCCCACCATCTGTCGTCACCATACCGTCCTCAGACTAATGGAGCGGTGGAAGCAGCTAACAAGAACATCAAGAAGATACTACAGAAGACTGCGGACTCACACACAGACTGGCATGAGAAGTTGCCATTGGCTCTATGGGGTTACAGAACATCAATAAGATCGTCAACAGGGGCTACCCCTTATTCTCTAGTTTATGGAATGGAGGCCGTGTTGCCAGTTGAATTGGAAGTTCCTTCACTAAGAGTTGCCGTGGAGAGCCAGATAACAGAAGTGGACTGGGTTAAGAGCCGCTATGATGAGTTAGCTTTGCTGGATGAAAGGCGTTTAAGAGCGCTGTATCATGTTCAGGGGTATCAACGGGGAGTTGCCAGAGCATTCAACAAGCATGTCAAAGATCGAGGTCTAAAGAAAGGGGATGTAGTGCTGAAAGAAATCAGAGCTCCAGTGTTCGATCCGCGGGGAAAATTCAAGCCAAGTTGGGGTGGGCCATACATTATCAAAGAGATATTGCCAGCAGGGGCTGTTCGCCTCATGGATTTAGATGGAATTGAGTTCGCTCGTCCAACTAATTTGGACCAATTGAAAAAATATCATGTTTGAGGCCTGTTAGGTTGAAAACCCGTAAGGGCGGCCTAGGCAAAAGTTAAGGCATAAGAACTACGTAAGACCTGATTCTCCATTCAAAAACAAAAAAAAAAAACAAAAAAAAAAAAAAAAACAAAAAAAACAAAAAAAAACAAAACAAAAACAAAAAAAAAAAAGAAGAAAAAACCATGGAGATACGTAGGCAACCCATAAAGTTACCTTGGGTGCGGTCTAAATCAAACAAGAAAATCCCAAATTTGATTTATTATTGGCAATTTATTCAAAACTAAAATTGATTGACATAGCAATTCATTGGTATTAAGTAAAAGAACTATAAATATGCCATAAATATCCTATTCTATTTTCTTGAGCCTCTTTGCAGCTCGCTCCTCAGCTTTCTTCTTCTCTCTTTCATGTCTTCTTTTCTTCCTCAAGTCATGTTCATAAGCTGCTGTCACTGCTTCCATAATATCTTCTCTGCAAGATCCAAGTTCGTTGTTCTTGATAAGTCCAAAAATCCTTTCTCTTCGAGTAGTCTCTCTCTCACCTAAATTGCTTTTCAACCATTCCTTATACTCGGGGCTCATCATATATGGACCATCAGTATTCGTAACTTGGGTTAGTATCAACTTGCTAGGCCATCGGTCCTTCGCCCAAGTCACTACAGAAAGACCCGCGGGCACCACAGGATAGTCACCTTTCAAGGAAGTGGGTATGGTTTGCATGGCGCCCATCTGACGCAGAACCCTTGAAGGCCAATAGAAGGAAGTAGACCTCAGTCCTATGAGTCTCACCATGGCGCATCCAGAAGTCCGCAGAAGCACCTGGTCACTGCAGCCCCATATGAATACAAACCACTTGACACTCCTCCAAGAAAGGGTTTGGTAGTAACCTAGCCAATCTCTCAATGAAAATTGCCCAGGTAATTCAATGCGGCGAAGGCAGTAATGCTGGGGCTTGTATGGTGTAATGGCAACTGGTGACAAGAAATTCAGTCTTTCAAGCAACCACATCTGCAGTAGAATGGGGCTACCTCCTAAAGGAACCTTTGGGTCCTCATGAGTTTTATCCAAACCATTCAGGGTTTCAGCTAGCACCATGGGAATCAAGTTATGGCCCTTGGCAAGGAGAGGAATCAAGTCACAGATTTGAACGGGAACATGTGGAGTACCAGTGGAAATAAGAAAACGACCAATGAGGCAAAAGGCAAGTGCATGCTTAATAGGAAAGGAAAAATTCAGAATACCTTTACTATCACAAGCTAAAAAAGAGGTTGCCAATTTCATCAAGTCTACCATATGGTCCTTTACAAACGTAGAGGCATATTGTGAGTGAATCCCAAGTAGATTGGAGAAAGAAGTAAGAAAGCTTGGGCGAGGAGTAGGGAGAATGAAAGGACCTACCGTTGAAACTCCATACAATGCACAGAATTCCTCCATGGTTGGGCACAGTTCTTCATAGTTGAAGCGGAACACATGAACTTGAGGATCCCAAAAATATGTAGCAGCAGTCAAGAGGTTCGTTTCAAGCCTCACATGCCTCAAGGAGAGCAATGGATCCAAGCCAAAGCACTTGAACTCAGATTTTGCTTCAGCACTCATAACTCTCAAAAACCCTCCTAAAAATTTGTCTAGAGCCTCCATAATTTCTAATGAATGAATACAAGTAGGTTTAGGAACCTCTTGGATGTGTTTTTATAGGGAAAAGGTCACAAATCCAAGTTCAAATAGGAAAAAACCCATCAGAATAGGAAGTTTCCTATTCAAAGTGGGATTTCCGCTTCGGGCTCGGGTAACCACCCAGGCCTGGGCGGCTAGCCTCCCGAGGCCTGGTGGTCACCCAAGCCACCTTGTTTTGGTTTTGCTTCTCGCTTTGTCTCGCCTTGACGCGTGATCAAACCTCCTTCCAAATGAGATATTCAACACTTTTTGAGCTTAAAATCAATCAAATTCCATCTTGAAATCAATTCCTTGAATTGATTTTATGTTCAAAAGGGTTGAATATATTTCCCCTGTGTCATGCCAACTCAAGTGACAATGTGTTAAGTCACTTTGCTCTTGCACCATGCCTGTTCAATCTTGATAAATTGATCATATATCCTCATTTCAAATCTTGATTTTTCATCCCACTTGGTTGAATATACTCATCATTTGAATATATTCTTCCATTTCAAAAGTGTATTCACTCTTTGAATATGCTTCTCAGTTTCAAATTCTCATTCCCTATCCTACTTGGTTGAATATATTCATCACTTGAATATATTTTTCCATTTCAAAAGTGTATTCACCCTTTGAATATGCTTCTCAGTTTCAAATTCTCATTTTCTATCATACTTGGTTGAATATATTCATCACTTGAATATATTCTTCCATTTCAAAAGCATGTTCACCCATTGAATATGCTTCCTAGTTTCAGATCCTCATTATCACTTACTTGGTTAAATATATTCATCACTTGAATATATTTCTCCATTTCAATGGTATGTTCATCACTTGAACATACTTCTTAGATATTTTGTCATTTACTTGGTTAAGTATATCCACCACTTGGGTATATATTTTTTTTTTTTTTTTTTTTTCCATTTCAATGGTATACTCATCACTTGAGTATACTTCTCAGATATTTTGCCACTTACTTGGTTAAGTATATCCATCGCTTGGGTATATTTCTCCATTTCAATGGTATGTTCATCACTTGAACATACTTCTCAGATTATTTGTCACTTACTTAGTTAAATATATTCATGACTAGAATATATTTCTCCATTTCAATGGTGTACTCATCACTTGAGTACACTTCTCAGATTATTCTCTATCTTACTTGCTTAAGTATATCCATCGCTTGGATATATTTCTCTATGGTATGTTTATCACTTAAACATACTTGTCACTTACTTGGTTAAGTATATCCATCACTTGGATATATTTCTCTATTTCAATGGTATGTTTATCACTCAAACATACTTGTCACTTACTTGGTTAAGTATATTCATGACTAGAATATATTTCTCCATTTCAATGGTGTACTCATCACTTGAGTACACTTCTCAGATTATTCTTATCTTACTTGGTTAAATATATCCATCGTTTGGATATATTTCTCCATTTCAATGGTATGTTCATCACTTGAGTGTACTTCTCAGCTTACTTGGTTAAATATATCCATCACTTGGATACATTTCTCCATTTCAAAAGTATGTTCATCACTTGAACGTACTTCTCAGTCTTTTTCAATCATTAAGTATACTCATCACTTGAGTATATTTCTCAGCATCTTTTTCATCACTTGGTTAAATATGTTCGTGACCTGAATATATTTCTCCATTTCAAAAGTACACTCATCACTTGAATACACCTCTCAGATTATTCTTATCCTACTTGGTTAAAGATATCCATCGCTTGGATATATTTCTCCATTTCAATGGTATGCTCACCACTTGAGTATACTTCTCAGATTTCATTCTCAGATTACTTGGTTAAATATATTCGTGACCTGAATATATTTCTCCATTTCAGTGGTATACTCATCATTTGAGTATACTTCTCAGATTTTTTGTCACTCACTTGGTTAAATATATTCGTGACCTGAATATACTTCTCCATTTCCAAGGTACGTTCATCACTTGAACGTACTTCTCAGATCTCATTCTCATCACTTGGTTAAATATATTCGTGACTATAATATATTTCTCCATTTCAAAAGTATGTTCATTAGTAGTGGCTTGAATATGCTTCTCTTGACAATTATCAACCCCCAGTGGTTTGAGTATACTCATGACTTGAGTACACTTCCTTATTTTAGTCTCAGGTTTTCAACCTCCCATCATTGTTTGGTTACAGTGTGTGATTTCTCCAGGCTTTTTGGCCAAAAATGGGTTGTTCTTTATCATTGGTTCACAAGTGTAACTTGTTCACCAATGAGGGGCTTCTGTCACACCCCATTTTTGCACCACCTTACTAGGGCTCATCATTTCATGCATGTTTTTGTTTTGTTTTTGAGTCTAGTCACTTGCATTAGTTTTCTAGAGTCACAAGGACAATGGATATGAATTTTGGTTCAAATTGAAGTTGATCTTGAGGGATAATAAGAGCTTTTGTGACTTGAGGGGCATAATCGTCTTTTAAGTCCCAAACTTTTCATTTGACCTTGGAATGATCTCCAAATTGTCAATTGGAGTTCATATGGATGCATATGAGGTATTTCTAGGTTCAATTTGGTAAGTCAATGGCTCGGGATTAAAATGGCTCGATGTGGTTCAAGTTGGTTAATTGACCCTTCCTTAGGTTAGTTCTAATTGACTCACAATTACCAACCAAATCTTTTCAAATTGACTTTCATTAGTCATCATTTTACCCTCAAAAGTGTTTCATGAAGTTCAATTTTGATATGGCCTGATGATGAGTTTAGTGTGGTTATTTACGGATTATCCTTGAAGAATTAGTGCGAATCACAGCATGAGATTTTGGTTAAAATGAAAAGAAAATTATTTTATTAAATTAGCCATTTTTATCATGACACTAACACGTGTACGTATGTGATGAGTGTGTGTACGCACATACGATACATGTGCATGCGTGTTAGCGGTCAGTCTCCCAATTTTTATAAAAGACAATTTCCTTTTCCTATTCAGATTAGAAGTCTTTTATCATTATAAAATACCTTTTGATTATTCTCCAAGGAAACCTAGTCCAGGAAGGAAAGGGAAACTCCAGATTTCAGCTATAAATACTCTCTTAATGTCTTTAAACAAGGGGAGAAGAGAAGAGGGTTTGGAGGGAGTGAAATTCGTCATAATTCAGCAGCAGATTTTCTGAAAACCAGCAGTCGTATTTTAATCATAACTTTTTCATCCGAAGTCAGAATTTGATGAAATTGGTCTTGTTAGAAAGATAATTCAATTCTCTACAACTTTGTATTTCACAAGCTTTGTCCAAATCCAACGTTTTCATACCCAAAAACGCGATTGAAGTTGCTGCTGCTGCAAAGTGACGAGAATCACTTTTTCTTTTCTCTTGTTCTCTTTTTGTTTTCTATTTCTTTTCAAAGTTGAGTGAGTTTTGATCTCTTTGCTGTGATACCACTTTGACAAAGAGGAGGATTCGTGTTGGTTTGATTCACTCTAAAGACCTGAGGAGCCACGGACAATTACAAACACAAGGGGAGCCACTTCCTAAGGTATTCTCCTTCTCTATTCAAGCTTAAACTAGGTTCTCATATGGGTTAGGCTTATTGCATGTTAAAGGTGACTTTTTTATCATGTATTAACACTCTAGCTAGTTAATATACATGGAATATCTATTTTTTATCTACTGTTTAGCATGCTTTAGGGCTGTCCTTTAGGTTTTTAATGCATAGTTATGATTCTTGTGCTCCTGTTTGTCCTTGTGCTAGGATTAGTGTCATTGCATGTTAGAATTAGGATTTTCATCATGTTATATTGCTTTAGTTAGTTAATATGCATGATTTAATTTCTGTTTAGTTTGGTTTTAGCATGATTAAAGTATGTTTTGTATGTTTTTAAGCATATTTGTGAGTTTAGGGTTTTAGAGTCATTGTTTCGTGTTTGTTTTCATATAGCATGATAAAGTAGACTTTTTTATTTGGTTTTTCTTCGTGTTTGCTGTATATGTTTTTCATATGGAGTAAACATGATAGTTTTGCATGCATGTTAGTATGTTTTAGGGTTTTTATGCATGATATGGTTCTAGGAATATGTTAGGACTTATTATTGTTCGCTGTTTTTGCTATTGGCATGCTTAGTGGATGATTTTAGGTCATAATACTATTCTGTCCAGATTTGCATGTTAGTGTTTTTGCATGGTTTTGAGCACTTGTAAGGGTGCAAATAGGTGTGGTATTTGTCCTATGGCAAATAGGGCTGCTTATGTCTGAAATGGCTAAATGCTTGGAGCTAATTGCGCTCAGGGAAGTGGGTGTGAAGGTGCCCCAATTCACCTTTCTTCTTAACTCATTCTCTTCTCCCTATCTAGGGTTAATTTTTAATACAAGTCCTATGGTTTAATTAGAGGTTTCCTTAACCAACAAAATTCTGGTTTTTATTAAAGTTTCCATTTTGTGGATTTCTTTCCTAAAATCAAACTTTCTATCAAATTCAACTCTTTTGATCAAATAAGGAAACCTAGGGTTTTAACCATAGGTTTGTATTAGGATTTAACCTTAGTTCTAATCGAACTACGTGGACTTTGATCCATGTATTTCGTTGCATGGTACGTAGGCGCTCTTCGTGAGGCTCAAGTCCGTTCTAGGATCCAAGCATCCTAGGTTTATTTATGTTTTCTTTTCTTCTTTTTATTTTCTGTTTTTATTTGCTTATTATGCATGGATGGATGAATGAAATATATGATATGCATGCAATTCTTGTGATGATATACTTGCTGATTTTTGTATAGAAAGACTTTAATTTAGCCCAAATGAATTGAGAGACCGAAAGGGTGACATAGGTGCCTATAGGCTTTGCCTAGAACCTTCCCATGTCATAACGTAGCCTCCGAATCCCCGATTTCTTTGGTTTTTAAAAGATTGGTTTTTGCCTTTCCTTTTTTATGGAGTCATTCAAATTGTTTTCCTAAAACAAACAATTTTTAGGGTTTTCCTTGTTTCCTTTAAAAAATAAGGTGGCGACTCCTTTCCTTTTTCTTTTTCAAACCCACTTTCTTTTCAATCCCTCGTGGGCCCAATTTCCGGGGTTCACAAAGAGCCTCAGGTATCGCCGGAGAAAAACTAAGGATGACGACGGTGTTTGTGAAAGGGGGAAAAACAAGAGAAAGTTTAAGAAGAAGAAGAATAAGAGGAATAGCAAGAGAGAGAATGAGAAGGGGCTGAGGGTTTTCGGGTGAGAGGAGGTTATGGAAAGAAAAGGGGATGAAATAGGGATGGTTCTCGCCGGAGACGAAGGGTTAGGAGTTTTGAAACCGCTGTTAAACGAAACGACGCCGTCCCAATTACTGTGTGAAAATTAAAACATAGTTGTGTACGCATGTGACAGCCTTGCGCACGCCTTATGCAAACGCAGTGGTGATTTGTGCGTACGCATCTGCATGATTTTGGTTGACTGTAAACCAGGGGCGATATCGACAGTTGACCCACGATTAGGTCCCAAATACCCAACCCTCGCAAAGATTTTGATTTAACATCCGGTTTTTGTTTAGGTCTCAATCCAGCATTGGACCTTCGCTAAAGTCAGAGAGTCACAGTTGATTTACCATCGACTTGGGCCTCTGTTGAGGTCAGCCCTCTTTATAGGGTTCGACATCACCCGATTTGGGCCTCTGTTGGGGTCAACCCCCTTTATAGGGTCCGATACCACCGACTTGGGCCTCTGTTGAGGTCAGCCCTCTTTATAGGGTCCAACATCACCCGATTTGGGCCTCTGTTGAGGTCAACCCTCTTTATAGGGTTCGACATCACCCGATTTGGGCCTCTGTTGAGGTCAGACCTCTTTTTAGGGTCCGACATCACCCGATTTGAGCCTCCGTTGAGATCAACCCTCTTTATAGGGTCCGAAATCACTTACGTAGGCCTCTGCTGAGGTCAACCCTCGTTATAGGGTTCGATAACGCCTTATTGCCCTTCGTTAAGGACAGTTCCTCATAAGCCCGAGATGGCTATTTTCTTTAATTCATACACTTATACCCAACATCACTGCCCAAGTGAGTTTTTATTTTGTTTGCATGAACTACGGTGGGTCTGATCCCTTCCACAGGGTACGTAGGTAGTTGGGTGATTCTTAACTCGACCCATTGCATGTTTTTACTTTGATTTCGATTTGGTCAGTCGGTAAAAATGGACGAGTCTAGGAAGTCTTCCGATATTACTCACGAGTGAGTATAATCGAAAGAGGGGCAACTGTAGACACCCCATTTTGTACCGCCCAATTAGATGTGAGATCGCCCGATTTGGAATCCCGATGATGAGGTTTATTGTGTGTCCCGAGAAATTGACAAAGCAATTCCCGACGAGTAGCTTAGATTGCAGCTTGAGAGCCTGTCTGTTTACCTCTTACGTACGCATATAGTCTATATGCGTACGCATGATGCGTACGCAATAGTAGCATATACGTACGCACCATCTGTCACTTCCCCATTTTCCAGCACCGATGTTTTCACCCAAGTCTGATTAGCATGGGGTAGAGGGAAAAGATTTCGGCGACCGCTTGAATTTGAAATGTATGGGGAACAAGACAAGGGAACCAGCCGGTTGCTGATTTCCTGGGTCGGACAGGTGTGATTTCAGTTTTTTTTTTTTTAATGAGGAGAACCGACTTACCGCAGTCTATAAATACAGACTCTTCTGAACAGAGGAGGAGGGGGGGGGGAGAGAAAATCATTCTAGTTAAACCATTGGAGAGTTGAGAAACCAGTGAGAAAACCAGTCAGAAACTTATAGAGAAAAAGAAAGAAAATCATCCATAAAACAATTGCCCAAGCACTAGAAAACCAGGAAGAAACTAAGGGAATTTAAAGCTGTAATCTAAGGCGACAAGGTGGGAATCGCCGCATCAATATCGGAGGCACTCAAACCTGAGGGTAAGTTATTCTCATTCCAATATTTATTATTCTTTCTTTTAACACTAAAGAATACATCGAGGATTAACCAAGATGTACTCGGTAGATAGATATCATTAATTATTTTTTTTCTTTGTACGGACCGGACAGTTGCCGGGTTGCAAACCTCAGACTTTGAACTCAAACATGACCATGGTTCTGTAAATATTTGTGTAAATGAGTTATGTGTGCTTGTAGTATACTATGAGAATTGCGATCCGGGTTTTGAATCATTGAATATGATTAAGAAATGATTGAGATAAGTTAGAAAGAAGTTGACCCCTAACAAGATGAAAACTGATGCATGCGATTTCAGTTCGCGCCAAGATCAGGGGAGAACACAGTAAACGTATGCGTACGCATTAGTGTTTGTTGCGTACGCATACTTATGCGTGCGCATTTGTTGGTGTTGCGTACGCATTATGGGTACTCATTATGCGTACTCATTAATTTCTATTGCGTATGCATCCTTTACCCACTTTCAATTACTTCAGTTATTATTATGTCTCTTTGTAATATTAAATATTCATGATGATTTACCCTGATTTTGGTTAGTCCATTAAATGTTAACCTGTATATCTTATTTCTTGTGTATCTTGTTTTGTTATGTATTATAACCTCTTTCTCATTTTACTCACATCATTTTTCATATGATTGGCATGACATTTCATAAATTGTGTGCTTATGGATGAAATTCAATTAAATATTCCGGGTTAAATATAGCCAACAATCGTTTACTGAGGCCGGTTTTTTATCGGGCATTGTTGAGTGCTTAACACCTTCCCAACATTGTACCTTAGCTCCGAACTCTGGATCTCTGGCCCGAATACGTCGAATTTGAGATTGAATTCCCTAGAATGGTATGATTAGTTCCCAAGGCTGAATTGGGTGGCGACTCCCGACACGCTACCGCTTCGCAATAGCGTATACGTCCAAAGGGCCGCATCAGCTCGCGGCGCTTACACTTTATATTCAACTTGTCGTTTTATGATAACAGAATTAATACATGATATTTTTCACACGCAATTATATATTCTTTATGTGGAAACTATAAGTGTCTTTCAAATACAACAAAACAAAGCGAATATAAAATATTTCCTCAAGCCTTTTACTTTAAAAACTTGATGACAATATGCTTCAAGTATAATAAAATCATAAGTGAACTTACTCCCACTAACCTTAATATTCACACATTGGTAAGAATTATTCTTAACATATTATCACTATATTAATCTCTACTAAAAAATATATAAATTTCTTCAATTCACATTTTACCCCTTTTTTAATCTTAGAACAATTTAGTTCAATTATGTATGTGAAAAATTGTACAATAGCCCGCAGATCAATATGTAATAAGATAAACGTACTACTAATATACGAGAACTTAAAATCAATCCTTAGCAACCAATGTACACTATGTTGCTCTTGGAATACAATTACTCATCTACTTTATTAGCGCTAGCTTGAACGTTCAAAATTTTTAACATTCTCATTTAAATTACTAATATATTTGTTACTCGCATAAAATCAAAATTTTCATCTACTTTCATGAAATCAATTTGAAAATCTTTCAATCTTAAATTTTCAAATACTTGTCAATATCAGTAATTTGACCATTGAAAACATATTTCAACAAAGGGTTAAGATTTAGTGGATTAAAGGAAAATTTACAAGACTACTAAAAATAATAGTTTTCAAGAAGAAATGTGCCAAATTTAGTTTATAATTGAAAACAATGCAAAAATAACTTTAAACTAAAATCACATTAATTTGATATTCACAATCATTGAAAACATTCTACATCAATCATGTACTTACAATTACCTTAAGCCTAATTATAACCTCAGCATTACCAATAATTATCAATCTATATAAATTTAATCTTATATTGCATTAATGAATATAAACCTTTTTAAAATTGGTGATAGTTCTCAATAGGCTTACAATCGGTCCACTAAATGTAAATTCTCTCTACTTCTGAATACAATAATACAATAATATATTATATCTTATCACTATGATAGTACCTAACATTCTATAAAAAAACTTATGATAGAGAATTATTTGTCTAAAACATAAACTAGAAGAGCAATCAATAGTAATCATCAATTAATTCTTTAAGTCTCTAAGTCTATGATCGATATTGGAAACATGAAAAAGTCTTTGATGCTTCCCCTTTCATCATTATGGGAATTAATAATGTTTGGCATCATCTCGCCAAGCAAGAATTAACTATATATCTTAATTCTTTATGATATATTTATAATAATCAAAGTTTAATCTTAGATACATAACTATTGATGACAAACATATTTCAAATCATGGATACAACAAAAAAAAAAAAAAAAAAAAATCATAATCATCCTAATACTCAATATTATCCATGTCAATAAGTCTATCAAACCCAAGTACAATTTGTACATGTTGTCTCCATTTCCTATAGTTATTGCCAGCGAAAATTTCAATTACAGATATTTGGTTAGTAAAAGCAAAAGAATTAAAAACTGCAGAAGCAATTCAAAAATAATATCACATATCATCCAAACATAATGCATGCAATTACAATAATGGATGATCATTTCCTTTATCTAACCAACATGGGTAATTAATTAGATATACCCATAAATAAGTTCAAAAACCTTATGAGTCTTATTACGGTGAGAACCCTGGGTGCATCATCATAAACTCCCTTTTGGGCAAAGAATACAATATATTAGTAGGTGCTGTCCAAAAAACTTTATCATGAGGTTGACCAATAAGAACTGTACAGATTTTCGAGAAGCCCATCACCTTTAGGCAGAAGGTACCCTCTAGATCTATGCCTTCCCGCCAATCACCCCATGCCATTTTTGAATTATCACACACAATAATCCCTTTTGGGTAGGTGATTGTATGCTACAATCCAAAAACGTAATCCTATCCCATAGTACTTTGAATGAGAAATTATGTCAACCTTTGTGAATGGGCCACTTTGGCAGCTACCACTCACTTTGGCCAATTACATTCCCCAAACTAAGATAGCCTTTATGCCCATTCTAAAAATCCCAATAATAATTCTTTATTTGCATGCTAAAATTACTTTATATGTGATTGAGAATACATAATTCCAAAATTCATTTATTCATTTATTGAGTTTGTGCATGTATACATAACTCAAAAATTATTTCATGGTGTGAACCCCAAAAATTGGCCCACAGGGATTGAAAAGAAATAGGTTTGAAAAAGAAAAAGGAGTCGCCACCTTATTTTTTAAAGGAAACAAGGAAAACCCTAAAAACAGTTTGTTTTGAGAAAACAATTTGAATGACTCCATATTTAAAAAGGAAAGGCAAAAACAGTCTTTTGGAAACCAAAGAAATCAGGATTCGGAGGCTAAGTTATGACATGAGAAGGTTCTAGGCAAAGCCTATAGGCACCCATGTCACCCTTTCGGTCTCTTAGTTTATTTGGGCTAAATTAAATCTTTACCATACAAAAATCAGCAAGTATATCATTACAAGAATTCCATGCATATCATATATTCCATCCATAATAAACAAACAAAAACAAAGAAAACAAAACAAAACTAGGATACTTAGATCCTAGGGTGGACTTGAACCTCAAAGCGCCTACGTACTATGTAGCGAAATACATGGATCAAAGTCCACGTAGTTCGAAGAGAATTAGGGTTAAATCCTAATATAAACCTATGGTAAAAACCTTAGGTTTCCTTATTTGAAAGATAGAAAATATGGTATTTAAACCAAGTTTGAAATAGAAACAACTTCCACAAGATGGAAACTTTGAGAAAAAGGCAACTTTATTTTAACAAGGAAACCTCTAGTAATTCACCATGGATTCATATTAAGAAGTAACCCTAAAAAGGGAGAAGGGAAAAGTTAAGGAAGAAAGAAGTGAATTGGGGCACTTCCACACCCTATTTACCTTAGGCAATTACTCCAAGCAAATAGCAAGCTTAAGCAATAATAGCCCTATTTGCAATAAGGCAATTATTGCACCTGTTTGCACTCTTATACGTGCTCAAAACAAGACAAAAAGTAGAACAAAGAAATCTGGACAGAATAGTATTAAAGCCTAAATTCATCCACTAATCATGCAAATAACATAAACAATTAATAAAACTAAACCTTAATGCAATCCTAACACTAAGACATGCATAAAAACCTTAAAATCTACTAACATGAATGCAAAAATATCATAATTATTCTATATGCAAGACATATATAATAACCATGAAGAAAAATCAACAAAGAAGCCTAAGTTAACATGCTATATGAAACTAACCTAAAACAAGGACAATAGGAACCCTAAACTCACAATCATGCTAAAAATCCTATAGAATAGCTCTAAAGCATGCATAACTCATGATGAACAGTATTTAAACCATGTATATTAACTAACTAAAGCTATAACACATGATAAAAAACTCAACTTTAGCATGCAATAGTCCTATTCTATAAGAAACCCTAATTTAAACTTGAATAGAAAGGAGTTTTACCTTAGGAAGAACTTCCTTGCTGCTGTAGAGACTCTCTTGCTCTTGTGGATGACTTGAACCAAGCTTCTTCAAGGCTACAGCAGGAGCTCCAACTCTCCTTTAGCTCTCTCTCTCTCTTATTCTCTCTCACACACTCAGGTTTAATGCATAAAGTGGCCTCTAATTGCCTCCTTTGTTGAAGCATAAGGGGGTATTTATAGAGTTCAATTAGGATAAATCAATGGCTAGGATTAAAACCCTAAAATTAATCCAAGGGTTATTAGAGACTCCCTTGGTGCTTAAGAAACTCAAAAGTTGCCAAAAATTAGAAGGAAACACATCCAAAAGAGTCCTAGTACGTCAAAATTGGAAAAAATCCCGTTTTAGCACAAAAATAGGGAAGTGGTCTCGAGTAACCACCAGGCCTTGGGTGGCTAGCCACCAGGGGCTGGGCGGCTAGCCTCCTGGGCTTGGGTGGTCACCCGAGCCCGCTTTAGTTTTTTGCCCTTTTTTGACCTCTTTTGCTTCTAGTAGTGTTTCAGGGGTCAAATCAACTCCGATTTTGATGAAACGAAAGCCAAAACGACTGTGTTTCGATGAGGAATACATTTTTTGAAAATTTTAGGGTGAAAACCACTAACCATGGGGGAATAGTTAGGTTTGATAAAGGCAGTTAACTGCTAGGCACTACCTTTGTAAAGCATAGGTATGCACATAGGATTGAACCAAATGTTTTCCAAACCAAAATTAAACTTTCTAAAACACTTTTAGGGATAAAATGATAACTAATTAAAGTCGATTTGAAAAAAATTGGTTGGTAATTGTGAGTTAATTTGAGCTAACACGAAAATGGTTAATTAACCAACTTGAACCATATTGAGCCATTTTAACCCTAAGCCATCGATTCATCAAATTGAACCTAGAAATACCTCATATGCATCAATATGAACTCCAATTGACAACTTGGAGATCATTTCAAGGTCAAAGGAAAAGTTTGTGACCTAAAAGATGATTATGCCCCTCAAGTCACAAAAGTCCTTATTATCCCTCAAGATCAACTCTGAATTGAACCAAAATTCATATCCAATGTCCTTGTGACTCTAGAAAACTAATGCAAATAACTAGACTCAAAAAAAAAAAAACAAAAAAACAAAAACCTACATGAAATGGTGAGCCCTAGTAAAGTGGTGCAAAAATGGGGTGTGATACATGGTATAATAATAAATCCAAAAAGAGTATGCTATCACATTACCAATGCATTGGCAAATTATATAATAATTTTTTTTTTTACCAAAAATTTTGCATGTTAAATACAAGAGGAATCACAAAGTAGATTACCAACACAGTTGACTTTCTTACACTAACCATTGATTGTTCCAACTTGTAGTGTCTGTGTGAATGTAAATATATTCACCATATTCATTATTCATTACAAATCTCAAAAGGTGTGATACATGAGTACTTTTATATACATATACTTAAGGTTTTAGCAAGCCTGTGTAATACATGAAATATATATACATATACATGCACTCCAAAACACTACACATGCACCTACGCAGTGTTAAGAATTGAAACCATGACCTCCGTAAAACCCCACACTCTTATTGGGATAAGACATGCGATTAGGATCAAGGACTATTAGTCATTATAATGAATCTAAGGAGAGTCACATACTTCTACAATCATTATGGGACATTGGCACACATATTGTAAATTTGTGACCAAAAAACTCGTGCCAAAAAACCAAATAAAAATAAGCTAACAATTTGCAATATTAAAAATAGTCCCAAATTAACCACTGTCTTTAAATTTAGACAAAAACAAAATGCGACTCCTAAAAGCAAATGAAATCCATTGAAAAATGGTACGTCAAAATTTAAAAATAAATAAATAAGTTTAGGTCACACGAGCCCATGGAAAAATAATGAGGCTAGGGTTATTCCCTGCCTCTAGTGAGTCATAGAATTGGGTCTCGGTCATGTATTTTAGGTTTTCATGAAATCTTATTTTTATTTCCTCAATTTGACAATTAACATATGGGAAAAACATATTCACTTATGCGCCACACGCGCCTAGTCAGGTCTTGTTAACTTAGTTTTTAGGTTAGCTTTTGGGTAATATTAATCAAATCACGATTTCGTTCCCTTAATTAATCCTACAAATTAATGAAAATGAAATTTAACATAGGCCATCTAAACATTTATAAGATTATCGTTGGCCATTTATTGGTCACATAAAGACGAACAAATTCATTAATATAAAACCAATGTTTCAACCAAAAACCCAAAAAAAAAAAAAAATGGTACTTACAGATGTTTTCATGGCATAAAATCATGTAATTTGGTCTGTCAAAATAACTCACACGATTCCAAATATTTATTTATTTCTTAAATCCTTTATGGGCCCTTTCTAGCAATAGTTGAGTATGAAGTTATATTTTATGTGTGTAGGACTATTTCAAGTTCCTAACAACACCAAGAGTTGAGGCTTAACCCTTAACCAATCACAAAAAGGATTTAAATGTAGCACTTGTAGGCCACTATGTGCTCGACAAATAAAATCATTATCTCCAACTTCCCATGGGTTCAGCGAGTGGGTTCAATTTGGGGATCCTAATTTGGGTCTTTTATGAAATCTCATATTTATTCAATACTTTATGGTTTCAACCCAAAACCTCCAAAACAAAATACCACTAACAATTGCTGTTACATATAGAAAAATCTTATAGTTTGACAGTTGAGTCAAAACTGCATTATGGGTTTTCACATAAACCCATTATCTGGATCAATGTTACTAATATAAAAACAAAAGGAATCTTTGTTCAAGAATTTTATAACATTTCTAGGACAATGATTTTAGCCTTCTATTGTTCATGTAAGGCCTAAAGAAGCCTTTGGTAGCATAAAGCTCCATCATGGAGACACCACGTGAGATGCACTTTGGACATTGTCTCTTGTGCATTTAAGCACATGAATATCAAGTACACAATCCTTGATTAATAAAATATGCAATCATGGCCAAATAGGAAGAAGCAGAACAAAACCCTACATAAAGCTTCATTGGCTAAAGGCTAAAAAGGAACAGCGGTGGCGACAAGAGTTTCCGGTTAAACCCGGAACTACTTTTTATGGTAGCATTTTTGTTAATATACATATCAATACTTTAATGAATGCCATATCAAAAAATCAATACTTTAATCATGGTTCTAGCCCTAGCATGGTGGCTCTGATACCACTCGTTAGAATAATATATTTAGTCCATACTAGAGAACTAGAATACATGGAATATAATAATAACAAAATAAGATGTGCGTACCTGCGGAAGCCATTGAATCCAATTAACAAACCTCTGCAAAAGAGATACATTTAGGAAATAGGCCGGTCTTCCTCTACTTGCCCCTCTTTTCTTTATGTAGCCACCAATGGGACAAGCTACTAGGGTTTTCAACTTATGGAGTCTAGAAGGGACTTGGCCTATTTATAAAGAAACTTTATGGAGCCTTTCCCATCATGGATTCCTTAACTTACAAGGAATAGGCCCACACTTTATAATCCCACATCACAGACTAAGGTGCACTAGAGCCCAATTACTTTATCGATCATATCATCTATTATGCTATATCGTATATTATTATAGGCTAGACATTCAACCCGTTTTTCACAATCCAAAAAAAAGAAAAAAAAAAAAATCAATGTAAGCCCACATTATATAAAAATTCTAACTCTCCACTACCTCTTTAATGGGCATTTCTAAATTCTCCACTATTTTAGGAGCAAGGTTGCTCTCTATTGTAATAGACGGTCCATTGAAATCTAAACCATTCATACTATATGCATCCCATATGTTTTTGTGGGTCCCACATTGTATGAACGGTTTATTTCCCAATAAGTTTGTTTGCTACAATGCTATAGTTTGCCCAGCCTTCACAACTGCTTCCTATAATCGTCAACCCATCGAACAAAGTTGGGCAATTGGGATCTACACCACACCATACTAAGTTCATTAGCCCTTATCATTACATCAATTTACATATTAAGTCTCTAACAACCATTTTATTATTAATGGTAGAAAAACGGGTTCTGAAACACTAGTATAAAAGTAACTCCCAATATTTCGACTGTAAAGAATTTGACCTAATAGGTTTCAAAATTAACCCATTATACCCAAAATCATGCAAGGGTTTTAAATACAACATGTATATATTAGGTTTTCTAGACACAATGAATTTTTGAAATTAAACCCCATACTCATGTAAAATATGAAATGTATTATATGAATGTGTAAATCCCCATGATAATATCTCAATCCATACATACAATGACCTACAACCATGAAAAATGCACATACTTCTCAAACAGTAGCTAAAAACACAAACCTAAGGGTGTACACATGTAAATAGGGGTGAAAATTGCAAGATTGGAAATCCGCGAGGATTCGGTTAAATCCGAGCTCTCGAGGTTGCGTGCTTTACCGTTGGCTTCCTCTTTCTCCCTAGCTTCCCTCTCTTTCTCTCTCTCTCTCCCTTTCTTCTCTCTCTCTCTCTCGAGGTTAAGATTTTTTATAGGAGGGGTGTGAACCCCGGAAAACAGCCCACAAGGATTTGGCGGAAAAGAGAAAAGATTTTGGTATATATATGGGATGGGTGAAAGACAACAAACAAAAAGGAGTCGCCACCTCATTTTTTAGGGAAAAGAGGAAAACCACAAAAATGTTTTATTTTCAAAACCGCATGACTCCATTAAAGGAAAAGCAAAGTCTTCGAAACCAGAAAATTGGATTCGGGGGCTAAGTTATGATGTGGGAAGGTTCTGGGCAAAAGCCCATAGGCACCCACATCGCCTGAGTTGGTCTCTTAATTTAATTGGGCTAACTTAATATCTTTTTCACTCAAATGTCATCATATATCATCACAAGGCAGCATGCATATCATATATTTCATCCAATCATCTCATGCACAATCACTCAAATAAAACAAAACAAAAAGAAAAGAAAAGAAAAGAAAAAAACCTAGGATACTTGGATCCTAGAACGGACTTGAGCCTCACGAAGAGCGCCTACGTACCATGCAGCGAAATACATAGATCAAAGTCCACGTAGTTCGAAAAGAATAGGGTTACAACCTAATACAAACCTATGGTAAAAACCCTAGGTTTCCTTATTTGAAAGAGAATTGAATAAACAAGTTTGAATTTAGGAAAACTTCCACAAAATGGAAACCTTGATAAAAAACTAGAATTTATTATTGAAGGAAACCTTTGATTAAAACCATAGACTTGTATTAAGAAGTAACCCTAGGAGGGAGAAGAGAAAAGAAAGAAAAAGAAAGGTGAATTGGGGCACCTTCAAACCCTACTTACTTGAGCGCACAAGCTCCTAGCATTAGCCATTTCAAACCATAGCAGCCTTATTTGCAATAGGACAAGCATTGTACCTGTTTGCACCCTTACAAGTGCACACAATCATGCAAAGAAAACAAAATACTAATCTAGACAGAACCTTGACAAGGCCTAAAATCATCCATTAATCATGCAAACAACAAGAATAATGAATAACTAAGGACTCTAACTCAATCTTACATGCAATGACCTGACTAACATGCATAAAAACCTACCAAAGACATACTAACAAGCATAAAAGACTCCAATAATATCAATAAACATGATAACAAAGCACATTCTAACAAAAAAGATGATATTTTATGTAAAATATGAAAATAGGCATCCCTACGGCGAGCTTTCTTAAGCGAAACTATCCTAAGATAATTTCACGTAAGAAAGTCATTATGGGGAGGTGCAATCAGCATATCCTACGTAAAATATATACCCTAGAACACAATAGAAGTGATTTCATGCTTAAACACATCACAGAAGACTCTCATGCGAAACCTCACTCAACGAAAAGGATAATTATCGTTAGAAAAGGATAATGTCTCCAAAAACCCTATAAAACCCACTACATGAATGCAAACCTAGCATGATTCAACTATATGCAGCATATATAGAATGACTATGATGAGCAACAACTCAAAAAACTAAGCTAAGCATGCTGTATAAGACCTATGTGATTTCAGGGTTATCGAAACCCTAATCTCACAACTATGCATTAAAACCTATGAAACAACTCTAAGACATGCTCAAATTATCATGAATATCATTCATATCATATATATTAACTAACAGGAGCATCAATTCATGATAACAATCACAGCAACCTAGACATGTGAACGATGCATGATTTAAGAGGATAGAAAGAAGTAAAGCTATCTAATCCTTAATAAACCAGGGATTATCCAGCATATGAAGCCATAAAATATCCTAAAATCATTCATATAACACCACATAAACATTGAATTCAATCCATAAGAGAAGCTATTTCATGCACCACAACTATCCTAGAAGAAAAAGAAGAAAGAGAAGAAGGAGAAGCAAGAAATTCATGTTCAGCATTAAAGAGACATGCTTACCTCTTGTAGACTCTTCCTTGTCTTCAAACCTCTTGTTTCCTTGCTTGCTTGGGGTTGAAGAGCCTCCTCTTGAAGTCCTTCTAGCTCTCCAAACTCGTAGCTCCCTCTCTCTCTAAGTGTAAAGTGCAATTAACCTCCCCTTATGTGCTGAATATCATGTCCTTTATATAGAGAACTGACCCCCTAAACCAATGGCTAGGATTAATTCATTAAATAATGATCCTAGGGCTATTAGAGACTCTCTTTGTTGCTCAAACAACTCAAACCTACACACTCCTAAGCTCAGACAAGTTGTTTTGGCGGAGGAAACCGTCAAAAGAGGGAAGATAGAGTCAGAAGTTGACTTAAAGTAGGATTCCTCGGGTGACCATCTAGGCCTGGATGGTTAGCCGTCTGGGCCTAGACGGCTGACCGTCCAGCCCCGGACAGTTACTCGAGGGTCCCCTATTTTTGCTCTGCTTTTGACTCCCACTTGCTGTAAAAGTCCTAAAATCTTCAAATTAAGTCCGATTTTGACGAAATAAAAGCCAAAACGACTGTGTTTCGAAGGGGAACACATTTTTAGGCATTTTAGGACAAAAATCCTTAACCATGGGTGCATGGTTAGGTTTTACAAAGGTGGTTAACTATGGTTCGCTAAGCTGGGTTTGTACACGAGGTCGAACCAAATGCTTTCCCGATCGAAAATTGATCTTTCTAAACATGTTTAGGACATAAATAAAGTCCAATTGAAGTTAAATGAGAGAAAATTAATTGGGTCTTATGAGTCAATTTGAGCAAACCAAGAAAGGGTCTTTTAGCCAACCCGAACCATTACGAGCCGAATTGATCTTAAACCATTAATTCATGAAATTGAACCTATATATAGACTCTATATACTCATATGAACTTGATGGAATGACTCAGGATTCATTTCAAGGTCAAATGGAAAATATACGGCTTAAAAGACGATTATGCCCTTAAAGTCGCAAAAGTTCTTATTGACTATCGAGATGAACTCCAAATCACTTCAAAATTCATACACATGATATTCAACGCCATAGAAACTCAATGCAAAAGACTAGACTCAAAAAGGACTCAAAATCCTACATGAAATGATATGTCCTAGCTAAGGTGACAAAAATGGGGTGTGACAGAAGCCCATCATTGGTGAACAAGTTTCACTTGTGAGCCAATGATCAAAGAACAACCCATTTTTGTTTGATGGATTAATCTCATTAATACCAACAAACTCAAATGGAACCATAAGGATAGACTTCGTCATATCCAAGTATGCGACGATTTCATCGAAGCAAAGAATTGAATGCATTTCTATGCATGCCAACTTCGTTGGTGCGCTCATGCAAATGCCTTTACCATGTACTAATTGCATTAGTGACATAACAACACATTTTTGCTTGATGGATTAATCTCATTAATACCAACAAACTCAAATGGAACCATAAGGATAGACTTCGTCATATCCAAGTATGCGACGATTTCATCGAAGTAAAGAATTGATTGCATTTCAATGCATGCCAACTTCGTTGGTGCGCTCATGCAAATGCCTTTACCATGCACTAATTGCATTAGTGATATCCACATGTTCTTCTCATGATGCAAAGCTAGTTGCACTAGTGCATCACAAGGTATCCTACCAATTTCATTGGTAATTCTCAAAACGAGTTATTTCATAACTCATAAATCATCATTTTATGTGAATTTGAATTGAATGTCCATCAATTCAAAAACAAGGGCATTTCATGCCAGTCTCACTAGGGATAACAAAGGTAGTGAGTTATTTCATAACTCATGACTCATCATTTCATGTGAAATTATCATTATCACACGATTTCATGCCACTTTCAGTGGAAATAACAAAGATGGGGAGTTATTTCATAACTCTTGAATCATCATTTCATGTGAAATTATCCTTATCACATGGAATGACAGTGTACTGGGAGTCATTCAACTCAAAATCAAGTTCATTTTATGTGAAATTGTCTTTATCACATGAAATGATAATGTATTGAGAGTCATTCAACTCAAAATCAAGTTCATTTCTTATCATTTCATGTGAATTTATCTTTATCACATGAAATGACATTGAATTGAAAGTTAATTGATTGAAAATCAAGCTTATTTCATGTCATTTCATGTGAAATTATCTCTATCACATGATACAACATTGATTTGAAGGTCAATTGATTGAGAAACAAGGTGCATTTCATGCCCTCTTCACAAAGATAGCAAGTTACTTCGTAACTAGCATAACTCATGAATCATCATTTCATGTGAAGTTATCTCTATGGCATGATTAGCAAGTCATTTCATGTGAAATTATCTTTATCACATGATATGATATCACTATCATCTCCTAGAGAATTGACTTCCAAGACTTGCAAGTCAATCTATTCAACACCAAGCTCATTTCATGAGAAAGCCATTTATCATGGCTATTACAATTCCTCGTTATGTGGGCAAATACAATCACCCAAGATTCAAAAATTTCATTGAAACTTGATAAACTTGAGGGATATATTCATCCCATAACTCAAGGATTGTACAAGAAGTCAATTTGGAGGAGTTTAGAGGTCGCAAGCGCACGAGACGGGGCAAACGGGCAAAGTGGGCTAGGGTGACCATCTGCCCTCAGATGGTCAACCGTCCAGGGCAAGACGGCTGACCATCCAAGAGGGGACGGTTACCCGAGCCCACCAAGGAAAAAAATCTGGGTTTATAAAACCCAACTCTTGCCCACTCATTCCCACATTCTCCCATTCAAAAATTAGAGAGTTTCTCTCTCTAAACTCACATCCTATCTTCTCCTTCTCTCATTCTCTCATTCCTACTTCAAAAACATTCAATCCAAACATCAAATGCACATCAAACAACAACAAATCAAGCCCATTTAACAATCAAAACAACCAATTCACATCATCTTGTGAAATCAAACCAAATCAAACCCATTTTTCATAAACCTAACTCCATCATCAAGGATGTCATCAAGCAAGGACTCAAGCACCAAGTATCCATTCTATGGGGTTAAAAGCAAGTACAAGGCACCACTCTATGATACTCCACAAGATAGGGTGTTGCTTGAACCCGACAAACATCTTTTATTCCTCCATTCCCAACAAGAAGTAAGTTTACCCAACTTAACACTTTTCTTTTGAATCTTTCGATTCTTTTGATGAAATTGCATTCCCTTCTACTTCTTTTGAATACCCCTTGGGTTGTTGAGTGATATCCCTTGATTTGGCAAGGATTGAACACACAAATTCTTTTCATTTGAAAGCTTGAAAAATGGCACCCGCCAAGTGTTCGATAAAATGTCCAAGTGAAATAAAGATGTTTAATCTTTACCAAATCAATGTATATCAACAAGTAAACATTCAAATGAGTAATATGCTATGATTTAGCAAGGATTGATCATACAAAATTCTTTTGTTTTAAGGCTTGGGAGGTGTCACCCACCAAGTGTTCGATAAAATGCCCAAGTGATAAAAAAGTGTTCAATCCTTGCCAAATTAAGGCATATGAACAAGTAAACTCATAAACATACATTAGCAATTCAATTCATGAATAAAAACAACTTTTTGACATCTTTTAGAAAACAATTTAAAACCAATTGCTAGTGTAGGTTTATTATTTCCATGTTCTTTCAACTAACTCTCAAGGTATTTTCAATGGCTATAGCCCAACTTCCAGGACATGCGCACTCGGTCCTCTATCAAAGGACTCATTGAATGGTGGCGGAACATGGAAAACTTCCAACCTATTGCCAAGGGCCAAGTTGAAAAGGCCGGTTTTGGTCCATTCCTAGACTCTTTGTGGAATGACCAATGTGATAGGCAAGCTTTGCTAGCCTTGTCTGAGCTATGGTGGGACACCACCAATACATTCCATTTTGGCTTTGGGGAGATGACTTTAACTCCCAAGGACTTCACCATGATCATAGGCTTAAGCATTAAAGGCAAAAGCTTGGAGTTCTATGAGGAGGCTTACACGGATGAGGATTATCTCCTAGCTTACCTTGGGATGGAAGTTGAGGTAATCAAAAAAGCAGTGCGCCGCACTTGGCTTTTCAACAAGTTTGCCAAACAAAGGGAGAGCGAGGGTGTGAGCCCCGATTGTATTACAAGGGCATTCCTTCTATACATGATCTCATGCACATTCTTTGCCGGGACGGGCAACCTAGCCCCTTTGGGTCTTCTTGCAAGCATGGAGGATGTTGACAAGATTAGGAAATTCAACTGGGGAGGGGCTGCTCTAGCCACTATGTATCGAACAATGTGTGACATGTCACGCGGTGTGACCAAGGACTTCGGCGGGATGCCCTTTGTTTGGGAGGTAATGCTACTTCCCTTTCATTTCTTTTTTTATTTTTTCTTACATTATCTTTTCTTTTTGACTCTTTTCTCAACTTTTGACAGGTTTGGTGCTATGAGTACCTTAACCTATGTCGCCCATCCCTTGCTGAGGAAACCATCAAATGGCCTACCCTCAAGAATTACTCTTCCAGTTATGTGTCCATCCGGGCGGCGAATCGTCATGATTATGCCTTTGCTAGAGCTCACCTAGCAAGCCTCACTGCTGATGTGGTGAAATTCTTTCCCTATTCTTTTCCTTTTCTTTTTACTCCCAAATTCTCATTTTGGACTTTTGGACAGATTGAATGGAATCCATGGAAGATATGGGTACCAATGCTACCCAAGCGATGCATTCCTAACTTGATACTGACGGGCAAGAGGGTACTCTTGGAAGGCCCCGTGGGTAGGTACTGGTACCTAGGGGAGCGTGTCTTACGACAAGTCATGGGTGATGTGAATGCTGCCATGGCTCTGATGCCTCCACCACTTAACATGAGGCATGCTAACTTGATGGAGGGGGAGGAGTTGTGGGATGCCTTGAGAGGCTGGGATGCGGAGGAGTTCACTTCTCCTGACATTGCATATGACACTTTCTGTCTCCAATATTTGATGAGGCCCAGGGTGACAGGCCTTCGTCCTCAGGGGGTAAGTCTTTAACATTCTCCTAGCCTTTTCTTTTGATAGAGACTCTATTTAATAGGTGAACACTTGCAGGGTCGACGAGTACGAGGGCATAGCTCAATAGTGGGCTCAAGAGTGGTTCCTGGCTCTGAGGATGATGAGATAGAGGGGGACAGGTCACTACCCTTGCCTCAGCCTAATTGGTTCATTGATTTTTGCTGTGGGTCAGACTTTGTCAAGACCGCCATTACTCATCCTGCATTCGATGAATCCCCCAGGATCGACCCAAATCGAGAGCAGGTGAGTTCTCTTTATGGGTATTTCTTTCTTTCTTTGAACATTACCTTCAATTTTATCCTTATTGATTATCCTAGGTGCCTGCGGCATATGCCCAAGAGTTCATCGACCTTAGTGAGGGCTTGAGGCGTGACCTTGTGAGGATGAGCCTAGCCAAATCCATGGTGGAAGCTCGTTTGGATGTCATGGTAAGTGTTCAACCTATTTTAAAGTTCCTATTTGTGGTTTTCAACCAACCCTATTCTCATACTTGACTTCTTTGCAATGGATTTTGTATATGCAGCCACCACCAGCAATGCGCCCTCCTAGAGCACCTCGTGGGGGTCGTGACGGAGCTGGGCCGAGCCGCAAAAGAAGCTCTGGGAACCGCTGAGTTCATTTAATTTCTTGTTGGGCTTGTAGAAACAATGAGACAATGGCTATCTTTTTCATTTCATGCTTGTGTTTTGTAATTGCCACCTAAAACCAACTCTCTTATCCCTTACTATGGATACTTGTTGTGCTTGTTTGAATCTATCATGATGATGTTATGGTGCCTTTCTCATGAAAATTTGAGTCAATGTGAGTTCATAGGAGTGAAAATGGCCTAAAAAGGCCATCCGAACGCGAAAATAGGCAAAACCAGGTGAAACAAGGCAAAACAAGGCGGGGGCCTCGGGTGACCATCTGCCCCGGACGGTTACCCGAGGTTGACGCGTTTTTTCTCGATTTTTCAGGTTTTTCCTATTTTGACGATTCTACTCCTTCTAGGACTCGAATTTGTGACCCTTTCCCTATAAAAACACATGAGGGGAGCCTTCTAGCTCACCTATTTTCATTGACAATAATTATGGAAGCCTTGGATGGGTTCTTAAGAGGGTTTTTGGTAGTCATGCCTGCCAAAGACAAAACTGAGTTTAGGCGCTTCGGCTTGGAACCATTGCTCTCTATAAGGCACATAAAGCTCGAGACGACCCTTCTCACTGCTGCTACATATTTTTGGGATCCCCAACTCCATGTCTTTCGATTCAATTACGAAGAATTATGCCCGACCATGGAGGAATTCTGTGCTTTATTTGGAGTTTCGCCTGCAGGGCCATTCATTCTTCCTACACCTCGCTCTGATTACCTTGCTTCCTTCTCGGATTTTCTTGGCATTCCCTAAAGGGACGCAACGATCTTCGTCAAGGACCATATGGTGGACTTAATGAAGTTAGCAACCTCATTCTTGGCTCATGATAGCGAAGGTACTCTGACTTTCACCCCTCAAATTCAGCGTGCACTCGCTTTCTGTTTAATTGGTCGCTTTCTCATCTCCAACGGCATTCTTCAAGCCCCTGTTCAAATATGCGAGTTGGTTGCCCCTTTTCTCAAGTGACATAACATCATTCCCTTGGTATTAGCTGAAACCTTGAATGGTTTAGATAAAGTTCATGGCAACCCCAAAGCGCCTTTAGAAGGTAGCCCCTTTTTACTGCAAATGTGGCTACTCGAGCGCTTGAACTTTCTATCTCCCACCACTATCAATCCATACAAGCCCCAGCACTTCTGTCTACGCCGAGTTGAACTCCCTGGGCCATTCTTTTTACGAGATTGGTTGGGTTACTTCCACACACTGTCGTGGCGAAACATCAAATGGTACGTCTTCACATGGGGGTGTAAAGAGCAGGTACTTTTTCGAACCTCGGGGTGTGCTTTTGTCAAACTCATAGGACTGAGATCGACTTCCTGCTATTGGACTTCGAGAATTCTTCGCCAGATGGGCGCCATGCAAACCATACCGTCCTTAACAGGACCTTGTTGCTTTGTGGAACCTGTCGGTCTTACTATAATCAAGTGGGCGAGGACTCGCTGGCCTACAGACCTGAAATTGACTCGGATTGCCAATACTGAAGGACCTTTCAAGATGAGTAGAGAATATAAGCAATGGTTGAAGGATGATTTAGGTGAAAGGGAGGCTTCTCGCCGAGAAAGAATTTATGACCTTATCAAGGACACAAGACTTGGACTTTGCAGAGAAGACATTCTTGAGGCAGTAGAGGCATCCCACGACCATGACTTACGAGAGAAAAGGAGACTTGAGAGAGAAAGAAAGAAGACACACAAGACGACTCTGAAGAAACCCAAGAGGACTTAAAGATTCAAGGAATAGCATATCTATGGCATGTCGATAGTTCTTTTACTTAACACCAATAAATTGTTATGTCAAACAATTAGTTTCAAATGAATTGCCAATAATAATTTACTTTTGAGATTTCTGGGATTGTGTTGTTTGGACCACACCCAATGTAACTTCATGGGCTGCCTACGTATCCCCGTTTTCTTTTTCTCTTTTTTCTTTTTTTTTCTTTTCTTCTTTTTTTTTTTCTCTCTTTTTTTTCTTTTCTTTCTTTTTTTTTTTCTTTTGGGGAATCAGGTCCTCGTAGTTCAAATGCCTTAACTTTTGCCTAGGCCGCCTTTACAGGTTTTCAACCTAGCGGGCCTTATACATAATACTTCTTTAATTGATCCAAATTGGTAGGACGAGCGAACTCGATCCCATCCAAATCCATAAGTCGAACAGCCCCTGCTGGCAATATCTCCTTGATGACGTACGGTCCTCCCCAACTTGGTTTGAATTTTCCTCGTGGATCGAAAATTGGAGCTCGGATCTCTTTCAACACTAAATCCCCTTTCTTCAAGCCTCTGTCTTTGACATGTTTGTTGAATGCCCTTGCGACTCTTCTCTGGTATCCTTGCACATGGTAGAGAGCCCTCAATCGCCTTTCATCTAGCAATGCCAACTCATCATAATGACCTTTAATCCAGTCCACCTCTGCCAGCTGACTTTCCACAGCAATCCTTAACAAAGGAACTTCTAATTCCATTGGCAGAACTGCCTCCATTCTATACACCAAAGCATACGGTGTAGCCCCTGTTGACGATCTGACTGACGTTCTGTACCCCCACAATGCTAATGGTAGCTTCTCATGCCAATCAGTGTACGTGTCAGCCGTTTTCTGTAATATCTTCTTGATGTTCTTGTTGGCGGCTTCCACTGCGCCGTTTGTCTGTGGGCGATACGGGGATGACAAGTGGTGAACGATCTTATACTTTTGCAAGAGTTCTTTAGTCTCCTTCTACAAATGCTGACTGTTATCTGAAATGACCTCATGTGGTACCCCATATCGGTAGATAATGTTGAGCTGTATGAACTGCGCCACCTTTTTAGCATTCAAAACTTTGAAGGAAGTTGCTTCTACCCATTTGGTGAAGTAATCGATGGCTACCAAGATGTATTCATAACCATTGGATGCCTTCGGCTTAATCTGTCCGATTATATCTATTCCCCATACTGCAAATGGCCATGGAGTTGACATGCTTGTTAGGGGCATGGAGGGCAAGTGTTGTCCATTGGCGAAGAGTTGACACTTATGGCACTTCTTGACGTAGGCATAGCAATCCCTTTCCATTGTAGACCAGTAATACCCTAGTCTCATGATCTTCTTAGCCAACATGTATCCATTCATATGCGGAGCCCCCACTTCTTCATGGATCTCTTCGATGCGTTTTTTGGCTTCTTCCTCCGTGACACACAGCAAGTGGATTCCGTCGTAAGACCTTCGATACAGTTTTCCTCCGCATACCACATAATGGCTTGCCAATCTCCTCAGTGTTCGCCTATCCACGCGAGATGCTTCCTCTGGATATTCCCTTTCCTCGATGAGCCTTCTTATGTCATAAAACCAAGGGTGGTTATCTATTACCTCTCCTTCTCGAATGGAATAGCAATAAACAGGTTTCTCTCTACATTCGATCACAAGCGGTTTCATGCTTCCCCCTTCTGGTATTTCCACCATTGACGCTAGAGTTGCTAAGGCATCGGCGAACTGATTCTTGTTTCTCAACAGGTAATTGAACTTGATCTCCGCAAACTCTTTAGTCAGTGCTTCCAAATAGGCATGATAGGGCAACAGCTTCTCATCGCGAGTTTTCCACTCTGCTTTTATCTGACAGATTATCAATGCTGAATCGCCGAACACCTCTATTTCTTTTATCCCCAACTCTAACGCAGCTTCCAATGCTAGGATGCAGGCCTCATACTCTGCTATGTTGTTGGTGGCTTCGAACCCCAATTTGACTGCTAAAAGCGTGAAGGCTTCTTCGGGCGAGACTAGTAGCACTCCTATTCCATACCCTCTTCTGTTTGCAGCTCCGTCGAAGTAGACTCTCCAAACCTTCTTCTTGATTTCCAAGATATCTTCGTCGGGGAACTCATCATTGAATTGGGTTGATGATGACACGGGGCAACTTGCCAAATAGTCTGCAATGACACTTCCTTTAACGGACTTCTGCGCCAGGTACTTTATGTCGAACTCATTGAGAAGAAGCGACCAACGAGCGGTCCTGTATGATAGGACTGGTTTTTCTAGCAAATACTTCAAAGGATCCAATCGACTTATCAATAGGACTTCGAAAGACATTATGTAATGACGGAGTTTCTAGGTAGCCCATACCAATGCTACGCAAGCCTTTTCTAGCGCATTGTACTTTACTTTATAATCTGTCATTTTCTTGCTCAAGTAGTAGATGGCATTTTCCTTTTTTGACCCTTCAAGGTATTGAGCTAACATGGCTCCTGTCGCAGTTTCAGTAACCGTTAAGTATCGCAGTAACGGTTCACCTTGCCGCGGGGGAACCAAGATTGGGGGGTTGCTCAGATACCTTTTAATGGTCTCAAAGGCTTCTTGACAATCCTCATTCCATTCCTTGGAAACGCCCTTTTTAAGTAGCTTGAAAATTGGCTTGCATACCATGGTTAGATTGGCGATAAAATGACTTATGTATTGTACTCTCTCTAGAAAACCCCGGATCTGCTTTTCCATTCTTGGTGGCTCCATCTCCGTGATAGCTTTTATCTTCCCTGGATTAACTTCAATTCCCCTCTGAGTGATCATGAAACCCAACAGCTTCCTTGCGGTGACTCCGAAGGCGCACTTCTGAGGATTCAGTCGGAGGTTGTACTTTGCCCGTTCTAGGAATTTCTCCAATGCCGCGAAATGTCCTTCCCGGTCTACAGATTTGACTATCATGTCGTCCACATACACCCCTACTTCTTTATGGATCATATCATGCAATAGGGTCGTAGCAGCTCTTTGGTAAGTAGCCCCAAAAGGCATTACCTTGTAGCAATACGTGCCCCACTGCGTGATAAAAGCCGTCTTTTCCATGTCTCGAGGCGCCATCTTTATCTGGTTGTAACTGGAGAACCCATCCATAAAGGAAAGAAGAGCATGGCCTGCTGTACTGTCCACCAACACATCGATATGCGGTAGAAGGAAATCGTCCTTTGGGCTCGCGGCATTAAGGTCACGGAAGTCAACACACATTCGCACTTTCCCATCTTTTTTGAGCACATACACTATGTTAGACAGCCATTCAGGGTACTCCACAACTTGGAGAAACCCGGCATCTAATTGTTTAGTTACCTCTTCTTTTACTTTCAAAGCCCATTCTGGTTTTAATCTTCTTAATTTTTGCTTTATAGGCTTTTTAGTGGGATTAGTGGGGATGTAATGTTGCATAATGTCTGGATCAATACCAGGCATATCCTCATAAGACCATGCGAAGGCCTCTACATTGGCTTTTAGAAGTATTATCAATTTTTCTTTTTCAGCAGGCGAGAGAGTTATCCCAATTTTAATTATCTTTGGCAATTCATCTGTCCCTAGATTGATTGATTCCAATTCATCCATGTTAGGTTCGGTAACGCCCCTTTTCCTTTGCTCGACGAGCTCTGGGGGGACGTCATTCCTAGGATCTATATCCATGCCATAGATATCTATAGAAGAGAGAAAGGAAACACTGCAAATAATGAAAAGAAACACACTTTATTGACTGAACTAACAAAACAAAACAAAGAAAAGAAAACCCATATGCCACAATTGGGGAACGACTCTTAACTCCACAAGGTGGGCTAGGTGGACACACTTTATTTGAAAGGAAAACTAAGACAAGCTACTAAGGAACCTACAAGCTACTATCAGGTAAGTCGAAATCCTCGCCCTCACGAATTTCTGCAACGGTACCCTCTTCAAGATACCAATTAAGGAGCGGCATGGCTGCATGGTGAATTGAAGAACACTCGAGATCCGACTCTTCCACAGCAAGAACCGTATCTTGAAACATTGTAACCATAGCTTCCGAATCCATCTGTTCTGCCCAGTCCTCACTCTTCTCTTCCCAATAGTCATCATCGATTGCTTCATCATCAACCATTGTAGCAGTAATGGGATACCACTCAGTAAAGAATATCTCGAACCCTGGAACTCTCGCCTTGGTTGCTTTGTCAATGGATGGTTTGGGGAATCCACTGAATAGGAAATCCTCCCCCTCCTTAACAAAGTAACCATTCAAGGTAGGTTGGTATGGCGAGATTCTAATATCTGGCACCCTCCCTTCTGCTTTTGCTTTGACCATTTCTCTGCTTCTCTGCAACATCTCCATATGGTCCTTTTTGGAAGGCTCATACCCCAATCCGAAGGTATAGGTGACAATGCGGCTCTGAACGGACACCGGTATGCCTTGCTGACGGCGTCCTAGTCCCATGCCTGGGAAGAAACTCATTTTCTTCATTATGTTCCCCACATGCAAATTGCCATGAGGGCAAAAGTCAAGACGTATCAACTCTCTCTGTTCCGGCTCTTTCTCTCTGCATTGAACATACTCGAACCCAGACAATGGTGCTCCAACGGGTTCGGGCTTGATCTCGCAAATGGGTACTCCCGACGACTTTAAGTCATAATCACCTTGAAGTGTGACGATGGCCCCTTTATAAGGGAACTTGACTTTTTGGTGCAATGAAGAAGGGACAGCCCCTGCAGGATGAATCCAAGGTCTTCCCAACAAGAGGTTGAAGCACGACGGGACATCCAGCACTTGGAACTCCACTCTGAATTCTGTAGGCCCCATAATCAGCGGCAAAGTGACCACTCTAATCACCTCTCTACGGGTGTTATCATAGGCTCTCACTGTTTGCCCAGATGGCACGAAGTCTGTTGGATCCAACCCCAAAACGGTGGCAGTTCTGAGAGGGCACACATTAAGAGCGAAACCATTATCAATCAGGACTGTTGGAACTCTCTTTCCCATGGTATCGACAGTGATGTACATGGCTTGCGAATGGCTAGGTCCACTTTTAGGTAGGTCTGCCTCTAAGAACACAATGGTTGAGTTCTTCGAGGTTGGATTCACCAAGTTCACCAAATTTTCCGGAGATGTGTCAATAGGAACCTGTATCTGGTTGAGCAACTTCAAGATTATTTGCCTGTGCTTGTAAGAGGCCATGAGCAAACCCCATATAGTGATGTTGGCATTAGTCTTTCTCAATTGCCTAAGCACTTCATCCTCCTCTTCTTGTAGGTCGAGGTGGCGATTACCTTCCAAGTCCCCCAATGGGTTGTCAGATTCTAAGTGCGGAGGCTTGAAATGGCGACCCCCTCTAGTTATGTGCTCCACCTCGTCATCGCTCATCCACATATCATCAATCTCACCTACATCACCCATGAGGTCATCCCATGTGATTGTGTCGATCTCTTCCATTTGGACTTCCTCTGGTAACTCATCCCAACCCGTGGGGATTATAGGCTCATCAGGGATGGGGTCGGGGTAGAGTACATAGTAATCAAACTTTCCGGATGACTCTCCCAACAAACCCATTTTAGGATCCCCTGCCTCGAACCTTTCTTTCAATTGTCGTTGCATGGACTTCTTTGGCAATACCAAAACCTTTTGATTAATAAGGTCTTGAACTACCTTTTTTAGTATAACACAGTCCTCCGTATCATGTCTGGGCGCCTGATGGTACAAACAGAATTGATAAGGAGTCGAAGGCCTCGGCTTTGAATGGCATGGCAATATGAGCTCTTTATCACAACATTGGTGGAAAACTTGAGTCAAGGTAAGCAGTGTGTATTGCCTTATGGGTTGACGGGATTGGGACGAGCCAAGCTCGATGGCATTTATGTTGTTGGGAGGAGGCATATTGTGAGTGGGGAGGGGATTTCGAGTGACATTTGGGCGATTTGGTGCGGTGGGTGGTGAAATGATCTGCTTATCGAGCAAATCTTGGATTTCATGGCGGAGGCGGTAACAACAGTTGGTTAGATGGCCTTTGGCTTGGTGGAACTTGCAATATTCATTTTCATTGTAGCTTTTGGGTAACGGGTTTGGTGGAGGCCTTGGGTTGAGGGGTTTCAGGAGGTCACGGCTTCTCAGCTTTTCAAAAACTCTTTCGAGTAGCATGTATAGCTCGGTGAATTAGCGAGGTGAGGTGGAGTCATTTAGGGAGAAAGGGCGAGTGGGTTGGGTAATGGTATTGACCTCAGCATTGGGTTTTCCTCCAAAGTTTGTCCTTCGACTCCTTTGGACCTCCTCCGTTTTGATTGTTCCATCGGCAATTGCATCTTCAACTTGTGTGCCAGCCCCAATAAGAGCCTTGAAGTTCGGAAAGTAGTGAGCAAAGAGATGCTTGTGATATACGGGCAGCAAATTCTTCACCACCAACTGAATCTGGTCTTCCTCATTCGGTCTGTCTGTCATCTTGGAAGCCTTTTGTCTCCACCTAGTGATGAAGGCGGAGAAAGTCTCGTTAACCCTTGCTTAGTGGTTTCCAAGTCCCTTCACGTGACATCCACTTCAGTGTTATACTTGTAATGGTCCGTGAATGCATTGCACACATCTTCCCAAGTCTTGGTTCTGTTCTCCTCTAATGACAAAAACCATTTCAAGGCGGAACTCGCTAATGACTCATGAAACATTTGAGCCAATAACTCATCGTTCGCCCCTCGAGGGTGCATAGCTCGCACATACATCTTGAGGTGGGTCTTAGGACAGCCTATCCCATCGAATTTTTCCAGCTCCGGCATCTTGAATTGTAACGGGATGCGAGCCTTTGGGAACAAGGACAAAGTGCGGATGTCCACCATATCATCAGACCTACGGATTCCCTTCAGAGTTCGTTCTAAAGCCTAGACCTTGTTTGCCAGGACGATTGAGCTCTCCCTTGATGTGGCTTTAGTTTCCCCTTCCTTGGTCTTGGGTGGTTCTCCCCCTTCTCCTAATGGTTCCTCAGCAGATTCGGAATCATTGGATCCTTGATTGTTATCAGTGGCACGGGCCCTAGATTCAGGTTCAGAGTTCTTCTGTTAAAGGTCTTGAGCTAACTTGAGTGCGGTCTCGGATACCTGGGTAGTGTGATCAAGCTTTTCCATGATAGCTTTCAAAGCGGCCTCAAGGTTGAAACGCCCGGTTGCTAGTTCTTTCCTCAGCCATATCCGACTCAGTGACAGAATCAGCACTGACTAGGCGCCCTTGTTGATTGCGGATCCAAGCCAGCACGTCTCTCCCTCTAATATAGGGCAAATACTCAATTTTTCAGCCTAAGGGTCCATCCTAAGCTTCCATAATTATCTCAAAATCTTTATAACGTACACCCTTAATTAGTTCTCTTAACCAATTACCCTTGCGGGGGTCATGGGGAAGGGTACGTATTAAGGATGTAGGATGTAAAGTTTCCTTTAATTACCCACTCAATCAACAAAGCATGGCAACACATCACAAATATGGCAGCATATCATTACAACAACGTGTGTGCATATAGGTGATCCAACGGTGTCCTAGAAGGCCCATTACATGCAATTCTTTCTTTTAAGAGGGTAGGCTAGGGTCCTCAACTTTGCTTGTACCAATTTTTATACCTAACCACATGTGACATCAGGAATGTCGCGTGGGTCCAGCAGTACGTGATTGATCCATTTGATATACCCAAGGGCAAGCCCAAGGGTACTTGACAAGAGAGGTTTGATAGCTTCGCCCAACACATGGAATCAGGAAAACCAAGGTCGAACTAGGCTATCAGTTGGCAAGGATACATCGAGGGACAATCGAGTGATCATGCAACAGTAGCGCACACAATCCAATAAATGAAAGCACACAATCAAGCGGATGCAATGTGATTGATTTTAATTAACAATAAAAAATTAATTTAGCCCAATCAAATTAAATGAGTCTAGCCCTCGACATCCCCAGTGGAGTCGCCAAACTGTGAACCCCGGAAAACGGCTGTCACACCCCATTTTTGCACCACCTTACTAGGGCTCATCATTTCATGCATGTTTTTGTTTTGTTTTTGAGTCTAGTCACTTGCATTAGTTTTCTAGAGTCACAAGGACAATGGATATGAATTTTGGTTCAAATTGGAGTTGATCTTGAGGGATAATAAGAGCTTTTGTGACTTGAGGGGCATAATCGTCTTTTAAGTCCCAAACTTTTCATTTGACCTTGGAATGATCTCCAAATTGTCAATTGGAGTTCATATGGATGCATATGAGGTATTTCTAGGTTCAATTTGGTAAGTCAATGGCTCGGGATTAAAATGGCTCGATGTGGTTCAAGTTGGTTAATTGACCCTTCCTTGGGTTAGCTCTAATTGACTCACAATTACCAACCAAATCTTTTCAAATTGACTTTCATTAGTCATCATTTTACCCTCAAAAGTGTTTCATGAAGTTCAATTTTGATGTGGCCCTGATGATGAGTTTAGTGTGGTTATTTACGGATTATCCTTGAAGAATTAGTGCGAATCACAGCATGAGATTTTTGGTTAAAATGAAAAGAAAATTATTTTATTAAATTAGCCATTTTTATCATGACACTAACACATGTACGTATGTGATGAGTGTGTGTACGCACATACGATACATGTGCATGCGTGTTAGCGGTCAGTCTCCCAATTTTTATAAAAGACAATTTCCTTTTCCTATTCAGATTAGAAGTCTTTTATCATTATAAAATACCTTTTGATTATTCTCCAAGGAAACCTAGTCCAGGAAGGAAAGGGAAACTCCAGATTTCAGCTATAAATACTCTCTTAATGTCTTTAAACAAGGGGGAAGAGAAGGGGGTTTGGAGGGAGTGAAATTCGTCATAATTCAGCAGCAGATTTTCTGAAAACCAGCAGTCGTATTTTAATCATAACTTTTTCATCCGAAGTCAGAATTTGATGAAATTGGTCTTGTTAGAAAGATAATTCAATTCTCTACAACTTTGTATTTCACAAGCTTTGTCCAAATCCAACGTTTTCATACCCAAAAACGCGATTGAAGTTGCTGCTGCTGCAAAGTGACGAGAATCACTTTTTCTTTTCTCTTGTTCTCTTTTTGTTTTCTATTTCTTTTCAAAGTTGAGTGAGTTTTGATCTCTTTGCTGTGATACCACTTTGACAAAGAGGAGGATTCGTGTTGGTTTGATTCACTCTAAAGACCTGAGGAGCCACGAACAATTACAAACACATGGGGAGCCACTTCCTAAGGTATTCTCCTTCTCTATTCAAGCTTAAACTAGGTTCTCATATGGGTTAGGCTTATTGCATGTTAAAGGTGACTTTTTTATCATGTATTAACACTCTAGCTAGTTAATATACATGGAATATCTATTTTTTATCTACTGTTTAGCATGCTTTAGGGCTGTCCTTTAGGTTTTTAATGCATAGTTATGATTCTTGTGCTCCTGTTTGTCCTTGTGCTAGGATTAGTGTCATTGCATGTTAGAGTTAGGATTTTCATCATGTTATATTGCTTTAGTTAGTTAATATGCATGATTTAATTTCTGTTTAGTTTGGTTTTAGCATGATTAAAGTATGTTTTGTATGTTTTTAAGCATATTTGTGAGTTTAGGGTTTTAGAGTCATTGTTTCGTGTTTGTTTTCATATAGCATGATAAAGTAGACTTTTTTATTTGGTTTTTCTTCGTGTTTGCTGTATATGTTTTTCATATGGAGTAAACATGATAGTTTTGCATGCATGTTAGTATGTTTTAGGGTCTTTATGCATGATATGGTTCTAGGAATATGTTAGGACTTATTATTGTTCGCTGTGTTGCTGTTAGCATGCTTAGTGGATGATTTTTAGGCCATAATACTATTCTGTCCAGATTTGCATGTTAGTGTTTTTGCATGGTTTTGAGCACTTGTAAGGGTGCAAATAGGTGTGGTATTTGTCCTATGGCAAATAGGGCTGCTTATGTCTGAAATGACTAAATGCTTGGAGCTAATTGCGCTCAGGTAAGTGGGTGTGAAGGTGCCCCAATTCACCATTCTTCTTAACTCATTTTCTTCTCCCTATCTAGGGTTAATTTTTAATACAAGTCCTATGGTTTAATTAGAGGTTTCCTTAACCAACAAAATTCTGGTTTTTATTAAAGTTTCCACTTTGTGGATTTCTTTCCTAAAATCAAACTTTCTATCAAATTCAACTCTTTTGATCAAATAAGGAAACCTAGGGTTTTAACCATAGGTTTATTTTAGGTCTTAACCCTAATTCTAATCGAACTACGTGGACTTTGATCCATGTATTTCGTTGCATGGTACGTAGGCGCTCTTCGTGAGGCTCAAGTCCGTTCTAGGATCCAAGCATCCTAGGTTTATTTATGTTTTCTTTTCTTCTTTTTATTTTCTGTTTTTATTTGCTTATTATGCATGGATGGATGAATGAAATATATGATATGCATGGAATTCTTGTGATGATATACTTGCTGATTTTTGTATGGAAAGACTTTAATTTAGCCCAAATGAACTGAGAGACCGAAAGGGTGACATGGGTGCCTATAGGCTTTGCCTAGAACCTTCCCATGTCATAACTTAGCCTCCGAATCCCCGATTTCTTTGGTTTTCAAAAGATTGGTTTTTGCCTTTCCTTTTTTATGGAGTCATTCAAATTGTTTTCCTAAAACAAACTATTTTTAGGGTTTTCCTTGTTTCCTTTAAAAAATAAGGTGGCGACTCCTTTCCTTTTTCTTTTTCAAACCCACTTTCTTTTCAATCCCTCGTGGGCCCAATTTCCGGGGGTTCACAGTTTGGCGACTCCGCTGGGGATTTGTGGGCTAGACTCTATAAAGTTTAATTGGGCTAGGTTAATTTCTTATGTTTAATTAAAATCAATCACATTGCATCCGCTTGATTGTGTGCTTTCATTTATTGCATTGTGTGCGCAAACTCTTGCATGTTAGGATCGATGTCCCTCGATGTATCCTTGCCAACGATCGGCCTAGTCTCAACCTTGGTTTTCCTGATTCCATGTGTTGGGGCAAAAGCTATCAACCTCTCTTGCCTAGTACCCTTGGGCTTGCCCTTGGGTATATTAAATGAGTTAATCACGTACTGCTGGACCCACACGGCGTTCCTGATGCCACATGTGGTTAGGTATAAGGATTGCTCAAGCAAGTGAAGGTCCCTAGCCTACCCTTATCATTAGTCCATATAGACAGACTTGTAGGACACTACGGTCTCACCTTTATGCACCCACAATTGTTTGTAATGATGCTATGCTGTGTTTGTGGTGTGAGGCTTTATATCTTATGCCCTTAATATAGACCTTTAAACCCTAACCTTCGTTAAGGCCATGGGTTAGGAGGAATAAATTAAGGAAATAGGATGTAAAGCTATGTTTGTGATGTGCTAGTCCTAAGGGATTAATTAAACCTAATTGAAGGACTCTATGCCCTATTCTTTAAAACATACCCTTAATCCATGACCCCTGTAAAGGTAATTGGATAAAAGGAATGAATTAATTGAACATGGTGTAGAGACCGAGTTCATTAAGGAAAATATGGAGGTTTAGGACAAGTCCTTAGGCTAAAGGTTAAAACTTTTCTATCCATAGACGTGCTGGCTTGGATCCGCAATCCACAAGGGCGTCTAGTGAGTGTTGAGTCTACCCATCAGACAGACATGGCCGACGAAAGAACTAGTGAGGGGCACTTTGACCTTGAGGCTTGCCTGAAAGCCATCATGGCCAAGCTTGACCATACCGCCGAGACATCCGATACCGCATTGAAAATGGCTCAAGAGAACCAACAGAAGATGGCGGATCTTGAACAAAATGGCTCTAAGGCCCATTCCTCGGGTATACCTCATGGGGCTGGCATCGAAGAGGGACCTCAATCCAATGAGAACACCAAGACAAGGGGGGAAAGTAGCTCGAAACCTGAGGTCACCGACCTAGAAGGGGAAGCCAAGGGGAAAGGTTCTAGCAGTGATTCCGTGTTAGCTAGCAAGGTAGAAGCATTGGAGAGAACTATAAAAGGGATTCGCAGGGCTGATGACATGGTCGATGTGCGGACTCTATCCCTGTTTCCAACGGCTCGTATTCCACTACAATTCAAGATGCCGGAGTTAGAAAAGTTCGATGGGACGGGTTGCCCTAAGACTCATTTGAAGATGTACGTGCGAGCTATGCACCCTCAAGGGGCTACTGACGAGCTTTTAGCTCAAATGTTCCATGAAACTGTTGGGAATCGAACAAGAGGGAAAAATTGAAGTGCGGAATATAAAAAATTTTTCCTACGATTCCCAATCCCATGAATCTAACTATGCATAACACAAAATCAAACCCTAACTACAAAGAGGGTTAGAACACTTACAGAATTTTTGTCTTCTCCTTTTTGCTCCAAGCTTTGATTCCGGACAGCGGTGAATGAGCAGCCCAAGTGTGCTGCCTCCAACGGTATCCACACCTAGCTAGAGCTTCAAGTCCTTTCCTTCTTTCCCATGTTGTTGCTAGAGTAGGAGAAGAGAGGAGAGAGAGAGAGGGAGGCTGGAAATTCTGGCCAGCCCTTGGGGAGCCTCCAAAGTGATGATGTCACACATCATAGTGTGACTTAAATAGTCCACACTAAAGGGGCCGGCCCTAGGGGGGAAACCCTTTTAGGGTTTTGTGCAATTTCCCTAAATTGCACAATAACCCCTATTATTTGTATCAAATACAAATAGGCCTATAAAGAACTATTCTTTATTCACTAAAACCCTTTCTCTCATAGACTTTAAAGCCCTTCTTGCATGATCAGTGTGTGACCCATTGGGTTCACATCATTAAGTAGTAGGAATAGCACGAGGTGTGCACAATGGAACTCTTTCCATTTAGGGTCTAATTGGAACTCCTTCCAATTCCCTAATTGATTATAACTCACTTATATCAATTAGGGCTTCTACTAACCATGAGTAACACCTAGCATATGGCTCATGGTGTGGTCCTTAATGAGGTGAATAGTCATTTACAAAGAACCCTTCTGTTATAGTTTATAGGTTACAATTGCATCCTTCCTTCAACACAATGTCTCCAATTGAACTAATAGGACATGGAAGTCTGTCAATTCGCTAGTTCAATTACTTTATACTCATTCATAGATATCAACTCATTGATGAACTCATGAAACTCTTTTCATATTCATCCTACCATGGCCATGGATTTAATGAGTTATATTATGAATGCTATATGAGACATTCTCTCTCTTTTCCTGAGAGTGATGGATCCCTTGTTGATCACTCACATGCCTTCACACACATAGCAGTAGGGCCAATGAACACCTTTGCAAACCCCTGAATAGGATTAGCACTTAGTGTTATCAAACTTCTAAAGCTACATGCATAAGACAACTATGGCGTCTCAGGTCTAAGGATTACTTGTACCACTATAACAATGAGAAACTGATTGACAGGCAGGATAAAACTCCATTCAGTTTATCTCATATCTTTGGTCACATTCAGTGTACCTATTCTCGTAATAGGCACCCACTTGTTGGTTGTAGTGTCTCCACACAAATAGCTTGAGACTAGCTATCCTCCTATAGAGTCAACCTAACAAGTGCTAGTCCTATGGTTCATTACTGTCCATCATAGTGAACCTTCAACTAGGAATGCTTTAGGAGTTTAGTACAGAGATATATCTATAGTCTCAAAATTACAACTCTTTGTAATTCCATATTCTCAACTCTAACTCCATGGACATATTATGTAAATATAAATGATGCATATAAACATAATAGAATAAGCCCTTTTATTAAATCAATAATAAATGTGACATACATAAATGAAATCAAATGATTGTTCCTAATCCCTAAACAATCATCTCTATGATTGGCTCTAGGGCATAATCCTAACAGAAACCTTGGCCACTTCTGCTTTGAAATGGTTCTTATCCTTGGATGAAAATAGAACCCGGACTTGGGAAGACATATGCAATGAGTTTTCAGAGCACTACAAGTATAACACAGAGGTGGACGTTACTCGAAGGGACCTAGAAACTACCAAGCAAGGGGCTCATGAAACTTTCTCCGCTTACATTACAAGGTGGGGACAAAAGGCGTCGAGAATGACAGATAGGCCGAATGAGGAGGACCAAATTCAGTTAGTGGTTAAGAACCTGCTGCCCGTGTATCACAAGCACCTATTTGCCCACTATTTCCCAAATTTCAAAGCTCTCATTGGGGCTGGCACGCAGGTTGAAGATGCTATCAATGATGGGACAATCAAGACTGAGGAAGTGAGGAGTCACAAGACAAACTTTACTGGGAAGAACAATGCCGAGGTCAACACCATAACTCAACCAATCCAACCCTTTTCTCTCAATGATGTCAACCCACCTCGCCAATTCACTGACCTATTCATGCCACTCGAAAGAGTCCTTGAAAAGCTCATAAGTCGTGACCTATTGAAGCCACTCGACCCAAGACCTCCACCAAATCCCTTACCCAAGAGCTACAATGAGAATGAGTACTGCAAGTACCATCAATCCAAAGGCCATGCCACCAATCGCTGTATTCGCCTTCGCCACCAAGTCCAAGACCTCATTGACAAGCAAGTCATTTCACCACCAACCCGTCCAAATGTCACCCGTAATCCTCTCCCATCACACAACAACACACCCCCACCTAACACCATAAATGCCATTGGGGTTGAATCCTCTCGCCCTCGCCATCCCATAAGACAATACACTCCGCTCCCCATGACCTTAACCCGTCTTTTCACCATTTGCCGCAATAACAGCCATATCATGCCACTTCCACCAAAGCCAAGGCCATCAACCCCTCACCAATATTGCCAATACCATCGTGCACCCAGCCATGACACCGAGGCTTGTTCTATACTAAAGAAGATCATTCAAGACCTCATTGACCAAAAAGTTTTGTTGTTGCCAAAGAAATCTATCCAACAAGAGCTGAAAGAAAGATATGAAGCAGGGGATCCTCAGGTTGGCCTATTAGGTGAAGCGTCGGGGAAATATAATTACTATGTGCTGTACTCAAGCCCAAGTCCGATATTAGATGAGCCGATAGTCCCTTCAGGTTGGGATGACTTGCCGACAGAGATGGAGAGCATCGACATGATAGAATGGGATGACTTGATGAATGACTCTGAGGAAGTCCATGACATATGGGCTAGCGATGATGAGTTGGACCATATAACCAGAGGGGGTCATCATTTCAAGCCTCCCCACCTAGAATCTGAAAATCCGTTGGAAGATTTGGAAGGGCAGAGGCGTCCTAGCTTGCAAGAAGAAGAGGATGAAGTGCTTAGGCAACTGAAGAAGACCAATGCCAACATCACTATTTGGGGCTTGCTCATGGCCTCGCATAAGCACAGACAGACCGTGTTAAAACTGTTGAATCAGATACAAGTGCCTGTTGACACATCCCCCGAGGGATTGGTACATTTGGTGAATCCAACTCCCAAGAACTCAACCATCGTGTTCACCGATGTAGACCTACCTAAAAGCGGGCCGAGCCATTCTCAAGCTCTCTATGTGACCGTTAACACTATGGGGAAGAGGGTTCCCACCGTTCTTATCGACAATGGGTCCGCACTGAATGTATGTCCTCTCCGAACTGCCACTGTTTTGGGTTTGGGACCCACTGATTTCACGCCATCTGGGCAGACCGTAAGAGCTTATGACAACACCCGCCGAGAAGTAATAGGGGTAGTTACCTTGCCTCTTATCATGGGACCCACTGAATTTAGGGTAGAATTCCAAGTGTTGGATGTGCCGTCATGTTTCAACTTGTTGTTGGGCCGACCTTGGATCCATCCTGCTGGGGCTGTGCCATCTTCACTCCATCAAAAGGTGAAGTTTCCTTATGAAGGAGCCATAGTAACACTTCAAGGGGACTATGAATTGAAACTCGCAGGTGTGCCTATATGTGAGATACAACCTGAATCAGCAGCGATACCGCTATCTGGGTTTGATTATGTCCAATGCATTGAGAAAGAGCTGAATGAATCATCACGCCATTACTCTTCTATAAAGCAGTACATCCCATATACTTTTTATCCAAGTTCCGACCCAGCCGTGGCGGATAAAAAGTTTTGGTGATAGATACTTCACAGAAGGGCCGAATCCTCAAAGTTTGACAAGTTGGTACCACTCTATCCAAGATCTATATGGAAGCTTGAAAGGGGAAGACTGGGCAGAGAACCTTGATGCGGGGGCTATGACTGAAATGTTCCAAGACATGATCCTCACCGTGGAAGACTCGACCATTGAAGAACTCCAGGGTTCATCCATTAGCCATGCTACCGTGCCATTCCTGAATTGGTACCTTGAATGTGGTGTCATTGCGGAGATCCATGAAGAAGAAGACCTTGGCCTACCTGGTAGCAGCTTGTAGGTGTCTTAGTTTAGTAATATTTCCCTAATTCAATAAGATGTATCTACTTTACTCACTTTGTGGAGTCATAGTATTGATATAGATTTGTTTGTTTTCCTTCTTTCTTTTGTGTGTCATTCCCATTATTCCTAGTCAATAAAGTGTGCTTTCTTTCTCTGTATATGCAGTGTCTCTTTTCTCTCCTCTATGGATATTTATGGCATGGATATAGATCCTAGGAACGATGTCCCCCCGGAGCTCGTTGAGCAAAGGAAAAGGGGCGTCACCGAACCTAATATGGATGAATTGGAATCAATCAACTTAGGGACGAATGAATTGCCAAGAATAGTTAAAATTGGGAAAACCCTCTCCCCCGTTGAAAAAGAAAAGATGATCTCCCTCTTGAAAGCCAACATTATGGCTTTTGCATGGTCTTATGAAGACATGCCTGGCATCGACCCCGATATTGTGCAACACTATATCCCCACTAATTCCCTAAAGAAGCCGATAAAGCAGAAACTCAGAAGATTAAAACTAGAATGGGCTCTAAAAGTAAAAGAAGAGGTAACTAAACAACTAGACGCGGGTTTCCTCCAAGTTGTGGAGTACCCCGAATGGTTGTCAAATATAGTGCCTGTGCCTAAAAAAGATGGGAAAGTAAGGATGTGTGTCGATTTCCGAGATCTCAACGCCGCGAGCCCTAAGGATGACTTTCCTTTACCCCATATCGACGTGTTGGTAGATAGCACGGTGGGACATGCACTCCTCTCCTTCATGGACGGATTCTCCGGGTATAACCAGATAAAGATGGCGCCTCAAGACATGGAGAAAACAGCCTTTATCACGCAATGGGGAACGTACTGTTACAAAGTAATGCCTTTTGGCTTAAGAAACGTTGGGGCTACTTACCAAAGAGCAGCTACGACCCTATTGCATGATATGATCCATAAGGAAGTCGAGGTTTACGTCGACGATATGATCGTGAAGTCCGTGGATAGGGAAGGGCATTTCAAGGCACTAGAGAAATTCTTAGAGCGAGCAAAAAAGTACAATCTCCGTCTCAACCCACAGAAGTGTGCTTTCGGCGTCACTGCAGGCAAGCTATTGGGGTTTATGATCACTCAGAGAGGTATCGAAGTGGACCCAGGGAAGATAAAAGCTATTGTGGAGATGGAGCCGCCTAGCACTGAGAAGCAGATCCGGGGTTTTCTGGGAAGAGTTCAATACATAAGCCGATTCATTGCCAACTTGACCATGGTTTGCGAATCAATCTTCAAATTGCTTAAGAAAGGTGTGCCAAAAGTATGGAACGAAGAATGCCAAGAGGCCTTTGAGACCATTAAGAGATACTTGAGCAATCCTCCAATCTTAGTTCCCCCACGGCAAGGCGCGCCACATTTGTTATACTTAACGGTCACCGAAATCGCGACGGGAGCTATGTTAGCTCAATATCTTGAAGGGTCTACAAAGGAAAATGCCATTTATTACTTAAGCAAGAAAATGACAGACTATGAAGTGAAGTACAATGCAATTGAAAAGGCTTGTGTGGCACTAGTATGGGCGACGCAGAAACTCCGGCACTACATGATGTCCTTTGAAGTGTTCTTGATAAGTCGCATGGACCCGTTGAAGTACCTGGTAGAAAGGCCAGTATTGTCATTCAGAACTGCTCGATGGTCAATTCTCCTCAATGAATTCGACATCAAGTACGTGAATCAGAAGTCTATCAAGGGAAGCGTCATCGCAGACTACCTAGCCAGCTATCCGGTGTCATCATCCGCTCCGTTCAACGATCAATTCCCAGATGAGGACGTGCTAGAGATTGGTAGAAAAACTTGGAGAGTATACTTCGATGGGGCAGCCAATAAGAAAGGTTATGGGATAGGAGTCCTGCTGGTCTCACCCGAAGAGGCATTTACACCGTTGGCGGTCAAGTTGGGGTTCGAAGCTACCAACAACATTGCTGAATATGAGGCCTGTATCCTAGCATTGGAAGCGGCACTTGAATTGGGGATCAAAGAATTAGAAGTGTTCGGGGACTCGGTGCTAATCATTTGTCAGATAAAAGGGGAATGGAAAACTCGAGATGAGAAGCTGCTACCCTACCATGCCTATCTGGAAACTCTAACCAAGGAGTTCTCAGAGATAGAGTTCAACTACCTTTCAAGAAACAAGAACCAGTTCGCCGATGCCTTGGCGACCCTAGCATCCATGGTGGAGATACCTGAAGGGGGAAATGTGAAGCCGTTGGTAATAGAATGCCGAGACAAGCCTGTGTACTGTTGTGCAATCCGAGGAGGGGAAGTGAATGATGGCCGTCCGTGGTTCCATGACATAAAGAAGTTCATTAAAGAAAGGGAGTACCCAGAAGGAGCATCTCGCATTGATAGAAAAACCCTAAGGCGGTTGGCAAGTCACTATGTACTTTGTGGAGGAAAGCTATATCGGAGATCATACGACGGGATCCACCTGCTGTGTGTCACCGAGGAAGAAGCCGAGCATCTGATTAAAGAAATCCATGAAGGGACAGGGGCTCCGCATATGAATGGCTATATGTTAGCTAAGAAAATCATGAGGTTAGGCTATTATTGGTCTACCATGGAAAGAGACTGCCACGCACATGTCAAGAAGTGCCACAAATGCCAACTGTTCGCCAGTAGACAACATTTGCCTTCTATGCCTTTAACAAGTATGTCGTCACCATGGCCATTCGCGGTATGGGGGATAGATATCATCGGACAGATCAAGCCAAAGGCGTCAAATGGGCATGAATACATCCTTGTTGCCATCGACTACTTCACTAAGTGGGTGGAAGCAGCGTCCTTCAAGACCTTGAATTCCAAGAAGGTAGCACAGTTCATACAGCACAGCATCATCTATCGATATGGGGTACCGCATGAAGTTATCTCAGACAATGGCCAGCACTTTCAGAAAGAAACCCATGAGCTCTTGCAAAAGTACGGCATAGCCCACCATCTGTCGTCACCATACCGTCCTCAGACTAATGGAGCGGTGGAAGCAGCTAACAAGAACATCAAGAAGATACTACAGAAGACTGCGGACTCACACACAGACTGGCATGAGAAGTTGCCATTGGCTCTATGGGGTTACAGAACATCAATAAGATCGTCAACAGGGGCTACCCCTTATTCTCTAGTTTATGGAATGGAGGCCGTGTTGCCAGTTGAATTGGAAGTTCCTTCACTAAGAGTTGCCGTGGAGAGCCAGATAACAGAAGTGGACTGGGTTAAGAGCCGCTATGATGAGTTAGCTTTGCTGGATGAAAGGCGTTTAAGGGCGCTGTATCATGTTCAGGGGTATCAACGGAGAGTTGCCAGAGCATTCAACAAGCATGTCAAAGATCGAGGTCTAAAGAAAGGGGATGTAGTGCTGAAAGAAATCAGAGCTCCAGTGTTCGATCCGCGGGGAAAATTCAAGCCAAGTTGGGGTGGGCCATACATTATCAAAGAGATATTGCCAGCAGGGGCTGTTCGCCTCATGGATTTAGATGGAATTGAGTTCGCTCGTCCAACTAATTTGGATCAATTGAAGAAATATCATGTTTGAAGCCTGCTAGGTTGAAAACCCGTAAGGGCGGCCTAGGCAAAAGTTAAGGCATAAGAACTACGTAAGACCTGATTCTCCATTCAAAAACAAAAAAAAAAACAAAAAAAACAAAAAAAACAAAAAAACAAAAAAAAACAAAACAAAACAAAACAAAAAAAAAAAAAAAAGAAGAAAAAACCATGGAGATACGTAGGCAACCCATAAAGTTACCTTGGGTGCGGTCTAAATCAAACAAGAAAATCCCAAATTTGATTTATTATTGGCAATTTATTCAAAACTAAAATTGATTGACATAGCAATTCATTGGTATTAAGTAAAAGAACTATAAATATGCCATAAACATCCTATTCTATTTTCTTGAGCCTCTTTGCAGCTCGCTCCTCAGCTTTCTTCTTCTCTCTTTCATGTCTTCTTTTCTTCCTCAAGTCATGTTCATAAGCTGCTGTCACTGCTTCCATAATATCTTCTCTGCAAGATCCAAGTTCGTTGTTCTTGATAAGTCCAAAAATCCTTTATCTTCGAGTAGTCTCTCTCTCACCTAAATTGCTTTTCAACCATTCCTTATACTCGGGGCTCATCATATACGGACCATCAGTATTCGTAACTTGGGTTAGTATCAACTTGCTAGGCCATCAGTCCTTCGCCCAAGTCACTACAGAAAGACCCGCGGGCACCACAGGATAGTCACCTTTCAAGGAAGTGGGTATGGTTTGCATGGCACCCATCTGACGAAGAACCCTTGAAGGCCAATAGAAGGAAGTAGACCTCAGTCCTATGAGTCTCACCATGGCGCATCCAGAAGTTCGCAGAAGCACCTGTTCACTACAGCCCCATATAAAGACAAACCACGTGATGTTCCTCCATGAAAGGGTTTGGAAGTAACCTAGCCAATCTCTCAATGAAAATTGCCCAGGCAGTTCAATGCGGCGAAGGCAGTGATGCTGGGGCTTGTACGGTGTAATGGCAACTGGTGACAAGAAATTCAGTCTTTCAAGCAACCACATCTGCAGTATAATGGGGCTACCTCCTAAGGAAACCTTTGGGTCCTCATGGACTTTATCCAAACCATTCAGGGTTTCAGCTAGCACCATGGGAATCAAGTTATGGCCCTTGGCAAGGAGAGGAATCAAGTCACAGATTTGAATGGGAACATGTGGAGTACCAGTGGAAATAAGAAAACGACCAATGAGGCAAAAGGCAAGAGCATGCTTAATAGGAAAGGTAAAATTCAGAATACCTTTACTATCACAAGCTAAAAAAGAGGTTGCCAATTTCATCAAGTCTACCATATGGTCCTTTACAAACGTAGAGGCATATTGTGAGTGAATCCCAAGTAGATTGGAGAAAGAAGTAAGAAAGCTTGGGCGAGGAGTAGGGAGAATGAAAGGACCTACCGTTGAAACTCCATACAATGCACAGAATTCCTCCATGGTTGGGCACAGTTCTTCATAGTTGAAGCGGAACACATGAACTTAAGGATCCCAAAAATATGTAGCAGCAGTCAAGAGGTTCGTTTCAAGCCTCACATGCCTCAAGGAGAGCAATGGATCCAAGCCAAAGCACTTGAACTCAGATTTTGCTTCAGCACTCATAACTCTCAAAAACCCTCCTAAAAATTTGTCTAGAGCCTCCATAATTTCTAATGAATGAATACAAGTAGGTTTAGGAACCTCTTGGATGTGTTTTTATAGGGAAAAGGTCACAAATCCAAGTTCAAATAGGAAAAAACCCATCAGAATAGGAAGTTTCCTATTCAAAGTGGGATTTCCGCTTCGGGCTCGGGTAACCACCCAGGCCTGGGCGGCTAGCCTCCCGAGGCCTGGTGGTCACCCAAGCCACCTTGTTTTGGCTTTCTCCCTCGCTTTGTCTCGCCTTGACGCGTGATCAAACCTCCTTCCAAATGAGATATTCAACACCTTTTGAGATTAAAATCAATCAAATTCCAGCTTGAAATCAATTCCTTGAATTGATTTTATGTTCAAAAGGGTTGAATATATTTCCCCTGTGTCATGCCAACTCAAGTGACAATGTGTTAAGTCACTTTCCTCTTGCACCATGCCTGTTCAATCTTGATAAATTGATCATATATCCTCATTTCAAATCTTGATTTTTCATCCCACTTGGTTGAATATACTCATCATTTGAATATATTCTTCCATTTCAAAAGTGTATTCACTCTTTGAATATGCTTCTCAGTTTCAAATTCTCATTCCCTATCCTACTTGGTTGAATATATTCATCACTTGAATATATTTTTCCATTTCAAAAGTGTATTCACCCTTTGAATATGCTTCTCAGTTTCAAATTCTCATTTTCTATCATACTTGGTTGAATATATTCATCACTTGAATATATTCTTCCATTTCAAAAGCATGTTCACCCATTGAATATGCTTCCTAGTTTCAGATCCTCATTATCACTTACTTGGTTAAATATATTCATCACTTGAATATATTTCTCCATTTCAATGGTATGTTCATCATTTGAGTATACTTCTCAGATTTTTTGTCACTCACTTGGTTAAATATATCCATCACTTGGATACATTTCTCCATTTCAAAAGTATGTTCATCACTTGAACGTACTTCTCAGTCTTTTTCAATCATTAAGTATACTCATCACTTGAGTATATTTCTCAGCATCTTTTTCATCACTTGGTTAAATATGTTCGTGACCTGAATATATTTCTCCATTTCAAAAGTACACTCATCACTTGAATACACCTCTCAGATTATTCTTATCCTACTTGGTTAAAGATATCCATCGCTTGGATATATTTCTCCATTTCAATGGTATGCTCACCACTTGAGTATACTTCTCAGATTTCATTCTCAGATTACTTGGTTAAATATATTCGTGACCTGAATATATTTCTCCATTTCAGTGGTATACTCATCATTTGAGTATACTTCTCAGATTTTTTGTCACTCACTTGGTTAAATATATTCGTGACCTGAATATACTTCTCCATTTCCAAGGTACGTTCATCACTTGAACGTACTTCTCAGATCTCATTCTCATCACTTGGTTAAATATATTCGTGACTAGAATATATTTCTCCATTTCAAAAGTATGTTCATTCGTAGTGGCTTGAATATGCTTCTCTTGACAATCATCAACCCCAGTGGTTTAAGTATACTCATGACTTGAGTACACTTCCTTATTTCAGTCTCAGGTTTTCAACCTCCCATCATTGTTTGGTTACAGTGTGTGATTTCTCCAGGCTTTTTGGCCAAAAATGGGTTGTTCTTTATCATTGGTTCACAAGTGTAACTTGTTCGCCAATGAGGGGCTTCTGTCACACCCCATTTTTGCACCACCTTACTAGGGCTCATCATTTCATGCATGTTTTTGTTTTGTTTTTGAGTCTAGTCACTTGCATTAGTTTTCTAGAGTCACAAGGACAATGGATATGAATTTTGGTTCAAATTGGAGTTGATCTTGAGGGATAATAAGAGCTTTTGTGACTTGAGGGGCATAATCGTCTTTTAAGTCCCAAACTTTTCATTTGACCTTGGAATGATCTCCAAATTGTCAATTGGAGTTCATATGGATGCATATGAGGTATTTCTAGGTTCAATTTGGTAAGTCAATGGCTCGGGATTAAAATGGCTCGATGTGGTTCAAGTTGGTTAATTGACCCTTCCTTGGGTTAGCTCTAATTGACTCACAATTACCAACGAAATCTTTTCAAATTGACTTTCATTAGTCATCATTTTACCCTCAAAAGTGTTTCATGAAGTTCAATTTTGATGTGGCCCTGATGATGAGTTTAGTGTGGTTATTTACGGATTATTCTTGAAGAATTAGTGCGAATCACAGCATGAGATTTTTGGTTAAAATGAAAAGAAAATTATTTTATTAAATTAGCCATTTTTATCATGACACTAACACGTGTACGTATGTGATGAGTGTGTGTACGCACATACGATACATGTGCATGCGTGTTAGCGGTCAGTCTCCCAATTTTTATAAAAGACAATTTCCTTTTCCTATTCAGATTAGAAGTCTTTTATCATTATAAAATACCTTTTGATTATTCTCCAAGGAAACCTAGTCCAGGAAGGAAAGGGAAACTCCAGATTTCAGCTATAAATACTCTCTTAATGTCTTTAAACAAGGGGGAAGAGAAGAGGGTTTGGAGGGAGTGAAATTCGTCATAATTCAGCAGCAGATTTTCTGAAAACCAGCAGTCGTATTTTAATCATAACTTTTTCATCCGAAGTCAGAATTTGATGAAATTGGTCTTGTTAGAAAGATAATTCAATTCTCTACAACTTTGTATTTCACAAGCTTTGTCCAAATCCAACGTTTTCATACCCAAAAACGCGATTGAAGTTGCTGCTGCTGCAAAGTGACGAGAATCACTTTTTCTTTTCTCTTGTTCTCTTTTTGTTTTCTATTTCTTTTCAAAGTTGAGTGAGTTTTGATCTCTTTGCTGTGATACCACTTTGACAAAGAGGAGGATTCGTGTTGGTTTGATTCACTCTAAAGACCTGAGGAGCCACGAACAATTGCATACAGCAGCAAGGAAGGCCCTTCCTAAGGTATTCTCCTTCTCTATTCAAGCTTAAACTAGGTTTTCATATGGGTTAGGCTTATTGCATGTTAAAGGTGACTTTTTTATCATGTATTAACACTCTAGCTAGTTAATATACATGGAATATCTATTTTTTATCTACTGTTTAGCATGCTTTAGGGCTGTCCTTTAGGTTTTTAATGCATAGTTATGATTCGTGTGCTCCTATTGTCCTTGTGTTAGGATTAGTGTCATTGCATGTTAGAGTTAGGATTTTCATCATGTTATATTGCTTTAGTTAGTTAATATGCATGATTTAATTTCTGTTTAGTTTGGTTTTAGCATGATTAAAGTATGTTTTGTATGTTTTTAAGCATATTTGTGAGTTTAGGGTTTTAGAGTCATTGTTTCGTGTTTGTTTTCATATAGCATGATAAAGTAGACTTTTTTATTTGGTTTTTCTTCGTGTTTGCTGTATATGTTTTTCATATGGAGTAAACATGATAGTTTTGCATGCATGTTAGTATGTTTTAGGGTTTTTATGCATGATATGGTTCTAGGAATATGTTAGGACTTATTATTGTTCGCTGTGTTGCTGTTAGCATGCTTAGTGGATGATTTTTAGGCCATAATACTATTCTGTCCAGATTTGCATGTTAGTGTTTTTGCATGGTTTTGAGCACTTGTAAGGGTGCAAATAGGTGTGGTATTTGTCCTATGGCAAATAGGGCTGCTTATGTCTGAAATGGCTAAATGCTTGGAGCTAATTGCGCTCAGGTAAGTGGGTGTGAAGGTGCCCCAATTCACCTTTCTTCTTAACTCATTTTCTTCTCCCTATCTAGGGTTAATTTTTAATACAAGTCCTATGGTTTAATTAGAGGTTTCCTTAACCAACAAAATTCTGGTTTTTATTAAAGTTTCCACTTTGTGGATTTATTTCTTAAAATCAAACTTTCTATCAAATTCAACTCTTTTGATCAAATAAGGAAACCTAGGGTTTTAACCATAGGTTTATATTAGGTCTTAACCCTAATTCTAATCGAACTACGTGGACTTTGATCCATGTATTTCGTTGCATGGTACGTAGGCGCTCTTCGTGAGGCTCAAGTCCGTTCTAGGATCCAAGCATCCTAGGTTTATTTGTGTTTTCTTTTCTTCTTTTTATTTTCTGTTTTTATTTGCTTATTATGCATGGATGGATGAATGAAATATATGATATGCATGCAATTCTTGTGATGATATACTTGCTGATTTTTGTATGGAAAGACTTTAATTTAGCCCAAATGAACTGAGAGACCGAAAGGGTGACATGGGTGCCTATAGGCTTTGCCTAGAACCTTCCCATGTCATAACTTAGCCTCCGAATCCCCGATTTCTTTGGTTTTCAAAAGATTGGTTTTTGCCTTTCCTTTTTTATGGAGTCATTCAAATTGTTTTCCTAAAACAAACTATTTTTAGGGTTTTCCTTGTTTCGTTTAAAAAATAAGGTGGCGACTCCTTTCCTTTTTCTTTTTCAAACCCACTTTCTTTTCAATCCCTCGTGGGCCCAATTTCCGGGGTTCACAACGGCCCACAAGGATTTGGCGGAAAAGAGAAAAGATTTTGGTATATATATGGGATGGGTGAAAGACAACAAATAAAAAAGGGTCGCCACCTCATTTTTTAGGGAAAAGAGGAAAACCAGAAATATTTTATTTTCAAAACCGCATGACTCCATTAAAGGAAAAGCAAAGTCTTCGAAACCAGAAAATTGGATTCGGGGGCTAAGTTACGACGTGGGAAGGTTCTGGGCAAAAGCCCATAGGCACCCACATCGCCCGAGTTGGTCTCTTAATTTAATTGGACTAACTTAATATCTTTTTCACTCAAATGTCATCATATATCATCACAAGGCAGCATGCATATCATATATTTCATCCAATCATCTCATGCACAATCACTCAAATAAAACAAAACAAAAAGAAAAGAAAAGAAAAGAAAAAAACCTAGGATACTTGGATCCTAGAACGGACTTGAGCCTCACGAAGAGCGCCTACGTACCATGCAGCGAAATACATGGATCAAAGTCCACGTAGTTCGAAAATAATAGGGTTACAACCTAATACAAACCTATGGTAAAAACCCTAGGTTTCTTTATTTGAAAGAGAATTGAATAAACAAGTTTGAATTTAGGAAAACTTCCACAAAATGGAAACCTTGATAAAAAACCAAAATTTATTATTAAAGGAAACCTTTGATTAAAACCATAGACTTGTATTAAGAAGTAACCCTAGGAGGGAGAAGAGAAAAGAAAGAAAAAGAAAGGTGAATTGAGGCACCTTCAAACCCTACTTACCTGAGCGCACAAGCTCCTAGCATTAGCCATTTCAGACCATAGCAGCCTTATTTGCAATAGGACAAGCATTGTACCTGTTTGCACCCTTACAAGTGCACACAATCATGCAAAGAAAACAAAATACTAATCTGGACAGAACCTTGACAAGGCCTAAAATCATCCATTAATCATGCAAACAACAAGAATAATGAATAACTAAGGACTCTAACTCAATCCTACATGCAATAACCTGACTAACATGCATAAAAACCTACCAAAGACACACTAACAAGCATAAAAGACTCCAATAATATCAATAAACATGATAACAAAGCACATTCTAACCAAAAAGATGATATTTTATGTAAAATATGAAAATAGGCATCCCTACGGCGAGCTTTCTTAAGCGAAACTATCCTAAGATAATTTCACATAAGAAAGTCGTTATGGGGAGGTGCAATCAGCATATCCTACGTAAAATATATACCCTAGAACACAATAGAAGTGATTTCATGCTTAAACACATCACAGAAGACTCTCATGCGAAACCTCACTCAAGGAAAAGTATAATTATCCTTAGAAAAGGATAATGTCTCCAAAAACCCTATAAAACCCACTACATGAATGCAAACCTAGCATAATTCAACTATATGCAGCATATATAGAATGACTATGATGAGCAACAACTCAAAAAGCTAAGCTACACATGCTGTATAAGACCTATGCGATTTCAGGGTTATCGAAACCCTAATCTCACAACTATGCATTAAAACCTATGAAACAACTCTAAGACATGCTCAAATTATCATGAATATCATTCATATC